>CM057846.1:19299391-19315507 GCA_030068395.1 Apalone spinifera
CAGACATCCTGATGTGAAAGAGCTGCTGGGATTGCTGCTGCCCATATAACCCAGGAAGATGGAGGATGACCCCAGAGTTCAGGTATATCCTCAGGGAGGGGAGGAAAGAGCCCAGAGATAGCTGATTGTAGTCTGGCTCGAGTGCCCCCGACACACAATAGGTATGTTGGGCTGAATTCCTCTCTGACCCCGGGGCAGCACACTTTGTTGCTGTTCAGGCCCTGGTGGAGTGGGGTGGGCCTGTGATCCCCTGCCTATTCCCCCCTTAGCCCTAGAGGCCGGTGCTTGTCTGTCACCCATCTGAGCCAGGAGACAGTAATTGGTGCTCACCCCTATCTGGGCCACATAGATTGTTTGCTGGGAGCATAACTCCACCAGGTCCCCTAGGCTGTTGCTGGGAGTATAATCCCACCTGGCCCCCTAGACTATTTGTTTGGTGCCCCACTCTAGCTGAGGACCTGGGCCCCTGAACTATTAGCAGCTGTACCCTACCTAAGGGCTGGAACCAGAGACTGCCAACTTCTGCTTGTATTTATACTGTTGTTTCAGGAGCTTGCAAAGCAAAGGGGTGTGGCCTCCCTCAGAGACTGACAGAAAGGGAGAGCTACACTCACCTATATGCTTACAAGAATCGAAATGTTTCTGCAGAGTTTGGTCACCCATGATGCACACAAATAACCTTAGAATTGCCCAATCCTTGAACTAAACCCAAACCCATGTTCTGGTAGGAAACATTCAGAGCCTGTTAATCAGCTCTCATGGGTTTCTCTAGGAGAGGGAGAAAAGAGGGAAGAAACTCTGCTAGGTTCACCTCATACTTTCCTCCCAAATTGTTACCATGGGGAGACAAGGCTTGTCCTTCATGGAGCATACCATTGATCCAGCCCCCCCAGAAGCATAGATTCTGGATCAGGGACATCTACTCTGAGGCCTCAGGTATCAGTTCTACATCTGTGCTTTCTGCTCTTAGTGCTTCTCCACTGCAATCATGGTCTCTTCAGTCTGTACCTCGCACTAGGACCCCTTAGACAGGAGAGCTCCACCATGACCCTTATGAACAGTCCCATGAAATGCAATAGAAAATGGTTTTCTTGGCACGGAACGGATTGCCTGCATCATGCTGTGGCGGTAGTCCTGCTGCTGCATGGATCCATCTCTTGGAACCACAAGGGGAATTCTGGCTGAGTCAGAATTCTGGTTCAAAATATTCAGCAGCTCGCAGGAGAATCCCCACACGATACAGTATTTGGCCCTGTGTTGTGAAAACTATCCTCTAGTTTGGTTAACCATTCTTTCATGGGACTCACTCAGCTTGGCTGTCCTAAATAGAGTAGCTCCATTGGAGCGCTGCTGATATGCACAGGATCCCCTTCTAAAATAGTATTGCTGTATTTCTCTGAATAAACCATTCCTACTCTTGTCATATTCAGATCTGCTTTGTGGATTTTAAGTGCTTACTATAAAAGACTCTGTTATAATGACCATGAAACTGCATGAGATGGGAATTCATTGATTTAGTGTGTATTAATTTGGAAACCACTTTCTAGGATAGAATATAGGGTAGCAAGCCAATATCTTAATCCAGTCTCCATGAAATAAAACAAACACAGGCAGGGTTTCATACTGGCTCTCTGTTGTTCTGCAGATAAGCAGTTTTATGTGCAGTAGTTCAATATATCTCTTTTCTTATGCCAGTCTGTGGAGAATTCTACATCCTATGCTTAAATTCTGGACTAAACTCCATTCGGTGCCACCAAATTAATAATATCTTTCCATTTGAAGTAATGTGTTGGGTAGCTATAAAACAACAAAGAGCTTTTGGACAGATTGCCAATGACATATCCATGTACATAATGCCCAGCAAATTCTTGCTTCTGTCCATTACTTCATCTAAGCACATTTAGGCTACATCTACACTGCAAGGGTTTTGCGCAAACACAGCTGTTTTTGTGCAAAAACCCGTAAAGCGTCCACACTTCAAATGTGCTTTTACGCAAAGAAATCAAGAGTAAAACAGCAGAACAGAGGGCTTTTTCTGCCGTAGGTAAACCTCCTTTTACGTGGCACAACTCCCTTTTACACAAGAGTTCTTGCACAAAAAGGTAAGTGTGGACACTCCAGAGGGGTTTCTTCCGCAAGAAACCCCTACAGGAAAAAGCACAGCTGCTCTGATGGCCATTCTGTGAATGGCCATCACAGCTTTCCTGTGCAAGAGCGTCCATGCAGTGTGGACGCACTCTTGCACAAAAGCACATTGCTTTTGCGATGTGCTTTGAGGTGTGAACGTGCTCTTGCGCAAGAAGTTTTTGCACAAAAACTCTTGCGCAAAAGGCTTCTTGTGCAAGAAGCATGTAGTGTAGACGTAGCCTTAGTGAAACTAGTTTTTAAAGACAGAAGTACTTCACTTTTCAGTTAGTGAAACTGGCCTGTTCTGAATGTCTGATTTTTTGCTATCCTTCCTCTTCCACAAGGAATATTAAATTATGTTAGATTAATAATTATGATTATTTTATTTTGTTTTATTTTATTTTAGAGCATCCCAAATGGTTCTAAGCAGAAAATATTCCCATACATACATGTTCCTCATTGGCTCCCATGTTTCGTCTTCTCCTCCTTGACTCTTTGCCCAGCTAGCTCCTTCCCTCCCCGATATCAAAAGGCTCCTCCTCCCAATCTATTCTTTTCCTTTCCTCCAATCTGGCTTTTGTCAATGCTGTATTCAAATCAGATGGCTGGCTGCTAGCAGGGGTCATTGAGAGCAAAGGAGAAAGAAATCCCCAGTTTCCACCTCCCGTGTCTGGGCTTAACCCAGCCCAGAGCAGGGTTAACTTTGTCCCTGGCATCCTGGGCTGGAACATATTTGGTCACTCTGGGAATGGTGCATTCACAGGCGGTCAGCACTGAGAGCAGGCTCAAGCACCTCAGACGCTTTAGAGATTATAGCTGCTAAAATCTTTATTGAACATGTGCAAACAGAAGGTTTTTTCCCTTACAGGATTATAATTGACCAAATTTGGTTGGATTTTCATAGAAACAGGAAAAGACACACCCCTGACACAAATACACACACCCTCACTGCCAAATTTCAAAGTCTCCCTCAAAGTATCCTGCCCTCAGCTCCCTCAGTTTCTCTCAATAAACTGTGGGGTCTTATGTATTAAATTCTTACCCTTGTGGGGTCTTCCTTATTAAGTTGTATCAAACTACAGTCCTTGTTGTCCCTCCCCTCTCAAACCTGGCTCCTAGGACCAATCCTATTCAACTTATTCATAAGTGATCTGGAGAAAGGGGTAAACAGGAGGTGGCAAAGTTTGCAGATGATACTAAACTGCTCAAGATAGTTAAGACCAAAGCAGACTGTAAAGAACTTCAAAACAATCTCATAAAACTAAGTATTTGGGCAACAAAATGGCAAATTAAATTTAATGAGAAGAAATGTAAAGTAATGCACATTGGAAAAAATAACCCCAAATATACATACAATATGATGGGGGCTAATTTAGCTACAACTAATCAGGAAAGAGATCTTGGAGTCATCGAGGATAGTTCTCTGAAGACATCCACACAGTGTACAGCGGCAGTCAAAAAAGCAAACAGGATGTTAGGAATCATTAAAAAAGGGTTAGAGAATAAAATGGAGAATATTTTATTGCCTTTACATAAATCCATGGCACGCTCACATCTTGAATACTGCAAACAGATGTGGTCTCCATCTCAAAAAAGATATACTGGCATTAGAAAAAGTTCAGAAAAGGGCAACTAAAATTATTAGAGGTTTGGAACAGGTCCTATATGAGGAGAGATTAAAGAGACCAGGACTTTTCAGCTTAGAAAAGAGGAGATTAAGGGGAGGATATGATATATAATATATATATGAGGTATATAAAATCATGAGTGGTGTGGAGAAAGTGAATAAGGAAAAGTTATTTACTTGTTCCCATAATGTAAGAACTAGGGGCCATCAAATGAAATTAATAGGAGCAGGTTTAAAAAAAATAAAAGGAAGTTTTTCTTCACACAGCACACAGTCAACCTGTGGAACTCCTTGCCTGAGGAGGTTGTGAAGGCTAGGACTATAACAGGGTTTTTAAAAGAGCTAGATACATTCATGGAGGTTAAGTTGATTAATGGCTATTAGCCAGGATGGGTAAGATATAGTGTCCCTAGCCTTTGTTTGTCAGAGGGTGGAGATGGATGTCATGAGAGAGATCGCTTGATCATTACTTGTTTGGTTCACTCCCTCTGGGGCACCTGGCATTGGCCACTGTCAGCAGACAGGATACTGGGCTGGATGGACCTTTGGTCTCACCCAGTATGGCCGTTCTTATGGTCTTCTTGTGCTGTGTTCAGGCAAAGGCTCTTGTCCTTGGTTCCTGAGTCCCACAGAGCTCCTTTCTGGAGCATACTTCAGTAACTTATATTAGTTTCCCCTCCTCAGTCAGGAGTCTCACAGTCTTCCTTCTTGAGCCTGTATTGGTAACTCCGGCTGGCTGCAGTATTTGATCAGCTTTTCTGAGGGTATATCTACACTTGCACCCTCTTTCAAGAGGGGGATGCAAATGCAGCTGAGCAAAATTGCTTTGCGTTATGGCGCTATTTTGAAATAGCGCTATTTCGAAAAAAGAAATGCTGTCTAGATGCGGTTATTTCGAAAGAAAACCCTTCTTCCGAAATAACTGGTAAACATCATTGCAGGAGGAATAAGGGTTATTTCAGAAGAAGGGTTTTCTTTTGAAATAACTGCATCTAGACAGTGTTTCTTTTTTCAAAATAGCGCTATTTCGAAATAACACCATTATGCAAATATGCAAATGAAGCACGGGAAATTCAAATCTGCACTTCATTTGCAATTTCGCTCAGTTGCATTTTCATCCCTCTCTCAAAAGAGGGTGCAAGTGTAGACATACCCTGAGATGGCCCCTTTTAAGTGTCTCTCAAGCTTTCTGCTGATTCTCTTGAATCAGATCGCTTGCCTATCATGTTGGCTGCATAAGTTTTCCCTATATGGAGAGGGGAGTTGTGTGGAGAGAACAGTTGCATGAGTCACAGCTGTGGCTAGACCCATTATCTGTTAATGGAGACATTCACCTCACAACATTGGACAAAAACCAAACTTTTCCTCTAGCTTCAGTCCCATAAACAGCTGAAACATTCTGGCTGAAATTTTCCAAAAAATATTCAACCTGAGGTAGGTACCAGGAAAATTTCATCCCAGATGACCAAAGTCTGGAAGAGTTATAAGCAACTCAATACAAGCCTTTACAATGAGATGTGTCACCTCACAATAATCTTACCAACAGTTGGTCACAGTTTGGGTTTTACTACTGAATAGAACCAAAAATGTTCCAGAATAGAGGCTACATAATTGATATGATTTTAGCTTAAGTATGTAACATACCTTCAAGAATTTCACAATTCTCTTAGAGCAAATCAAATCTTAAGGCAAGGATACTCCAGGGGAGGGGGGGAGGAGAGGGGGCAGGTGAATAAACACAAGTACCACCCTTAAGTGGAAATATGAGGTAAGATGTAACTAATACAGCAATTTCCAAGTACAGTAGAACCTCAGAGTTATGAACACCATAGGAATATAACTGCAGTGTTTGTAACTCTGAACAGAATGTTATGTCTGTTCTTTCAAAAGCTTTCAGTACAGCATAAGCAATCAGATCTGGAGGGAATAACCATATTTTCTATGGGGGTGGGGGAACTTTCAAAGAAAAGTTTTAAACCATCTATTAAATACTGCCAGCATCCCTTCACTGAACTGACAGCTTGAAAGCTACAGCCTGGGGTGTTGAATTATCTGGTATGGCTAGTTTTGGTCAAGATACTGGGCTAGATAGACTTTTGGTCTGACTCAATATGGCCATTCTTATGGGTATGCATACCCCTGGTTGAGAACCAGTGCTCTGTCATACCACATGTTAACATATCTTCCGTTAAGACATCTCACCACTTCTTGGGTCAGTTTCTCCGGGGGTAGGGGGTGTCAGTTCCCTTCAGTGAGTCTGTTGAGTTCTCTTGCTCATTTAGCTGTCAGGACTGTATTTGATAAACCATTTGAGCTTGCCTGCAATCATTCCTTTTTAATTTATGGATACTACTTTGAGCATGTGTCTCATGTAAACATTCCTCACATGGCCTTTCTTGTTTGACCCACTCATCTATCTCAACACTTGCATTTCTGCTGAACAGATCATTTGCTCATGTTTCTTCTTTGCTACCCAACACTCAGCACAATACATTAAAACTGGACAAACCACCATTTTATAGCCTTTCCCTTTTAATCTTACTATATCCTCCTGTCATATACTACATGGTATGTGTCTCAGGGTTGGAATGCTTTATGATCCCTCATAATTAAATGTTGGGCTTTTCTATTTCAGGAGCGACAATTTCACAATTATTACACTGAACAGCTGGGAAGGTGCATTGTAGACTTTGATCTCTTTGCTAATATTATGTTTATTTTACACTTCCAGACTTCAAAGGTAAGTTGCAAAGTCTTCCCTCTCTCCAAGTAAACAAAAGCTTAGATCTTTCCTTAGCACAAAGAGTCCAAGACTTGGGGGAAAGGGTAATAAAGGTGGTTTACAGCCGTCTTTCTTCCTTCCCCACCTAGCAGGAGTAAACTCATCAGCAGCACCCTATATGTCTCCAAGGGTGTGCTATTGCACTGTTATGCTTGACTGCTGGAGTCATCTGACCTTTATTGTTTGCTCTGGAGCAGACTGTTGGACTATAAAAAGCTGGGGGTGGGGGGTGGAAAAGTATTAACAGGAGTGTTTGTATGACTTGGAGCAGTTTTGTTCAACATCTTCATTAATGGTCTGGATGAGGGGATGGATTGCATCCTTAGTAAGTTCACAGTTGACACTAAGCTGCTGGGAGAGGTAAATATGCTGGAGGGTAGGGATAGGGCACGGAGTGACCTAGACAAATTGGAGGATTGAGCCAAAAGAAATCTGATGAGGTTCAACAAGGATAAGTGGAGAATCCTGTATTTAGAGCGGAAGAATCCCATGCACTGCTAAAGACTGGGGACCAGTTCTGCAGAAAAGGACTTGGGAATTGAGAAGATGGATATGAGTCAACAGTGTGCCCTCGTTGCCAAGAAGACTAACAGCATATTGAGCTGCATTGGTATGAGCATTACCAGCAGATCGAAGGAAATTATTATTCCTCTATTCAGCCCTGGTGAGGCCACATCTGAAGAATTGCATCCAGTTTTGGGCTCCCCCCTACAGAAAGGATATGGACAAACTGGAAGGAGTACAGTGGAGGGCAATAAAAAATGATTAGGGACTGGGACACGACTTATGAGGAGAGGCTGAGGGAACTGGTCTTATTTAGTGTGCAGAAGAGTGAGGGGGGAATTCAACGAGCAGTTTTCAATTACCTGAAGGGGGATTCCAAAGAGAGCTAGTCTGTTCTTGGTGGTGGCAGATGACAGAACAAAGAGCAATGGTGTCAAGTTGCTATGGGGGAGGTCTAGGTTGGATATTAGGAAACACTATTTCACTAGGAGGGTAGTGAAGCACTGTAATGGGTTGCCTAGGTAGGTGGTGGATCTCCATCCTTAGAGGTTTCTGAGGTCGAGATTGACAAAGCCTTGGCTGGGATGAATTTAGTTTAGATGAGATTGGTCCTGCTTTTAGCAGAGGGATGGATTCAATGAGCTCCTGAGATCTCTTCCAACCCTAAACTTCTGTGTTTTTATGATTCTGTGTCATACATGGGAGGCAACTGTCCTGCACTACTCACCACTGGTGAGGCCTCAGCTAGAGTATTGTCCTATTCTGGGTGCCACGCTTTCGGAAAGATGTAGAGAAATTGGAAAGAGTCCAGAAGAGAGCAAAACAAAATGCTAAAAAGATTAGGAACCCCAGCCTATGGGGCGATTTTTTTTAAATGGGCATGTTTAGACTTGAGAAAAGAAGTTTGAAGAAGACCTCTGAACAATCTTCAATATGGTAAAGGCTGTCATCAAGAGAACGGTGATCAGTTACTCTCCAAGTCCACAGAAGGCAGAACAATAAGTAAAGCTATGTTTTAGTCATGGGTATTTTAGTGCAAGTCATAGACAGGACACAGACAAGAAATAAAAATTCATGGCTCGTGCCCTGTCCATGATTTGTATTAAATCTACTGAATCTTGGGGTGGGAGCAGCCCAGGGGTACTGCAGTTGTTCGTCATGGGATATCCTAGGGGACAAGTGATTGAGGGGGTGGTCCAGGGGTGCAGTGGATGCTTGAGGGGAAGCAGCGGTTTGGGGTGGGGGGGAGCCATGGGTGCTCGGGATGGAGAGCAATCCTAGACTCTCATTGGTGCTGGGATGGGTGGCGGGTGGCAGCAGGCTCTCTATGTGGCACCTTGTGGCTCCCTGGAAGCAGCATCATGTCCCTCCTTCAATTTGCAATTCTGCATACTATCCCCACCCAAAGTGCTGGCTCTGCAACTCCCACTGGTCAGGAACCACAGACAATGGGAGCTGCTGGGACTGTGCCTGTGAGCAAAGGCAATGAGCTGAGCTAGGAGCTGAGGAGACATACTGCTTCTGGTGAGCACCCAAGGTAAGCAGTGAGACTGCCCCAGCAGCAGCCAGTGTGGCTGGTCCAGAAACTGTCCAAGGAGCTCAGGCAGCCTTCCTGGCCTTCCACACTGGCCTCTGCAGAAGTCATGGAAGTCCTGGAAAATCACAAAATCCATGACAAATTTGCAGCCTTAACAATAAGTAATGGGCTTGATCTGCAGCAAGGGAAATTTAGATTAGCTTTTAGGAAAAGCTTTCTACCTTTAAGGGTAATTAAGTTATGGAACAGACTTCCAAGGCAGGCTGTGGAATTGCCATTACTGGAGGTTTTTAAGAACAGGTTGTAGAAATACCTGTCAGGGCTGATTAGATTTACGTGGTCTTGCCTCAGAGCAGGACCCTGGATTTGATAACTTCTCAAGGTCCTTTCCAGCCCTACTTTTCTTCAAGTCTCTAATTTTAAGTGGGTGATAACTGCAGAAACAGTATAACTTTATGTATATTTTATGCACCTAATTATTTACACAGCTGTGTGCCTTCCTGTAAATATCTCTTTGAATCACATGTTTTTCACAGCCATATATTGGTATCTCATTTACAAATGTTCACTCTGTTTCAGTGCACAGTAGTATTTTCTTTATTCCCTGTATCTTATTCAAAGGCTGAATTTAACAAATAATCCAAGTTAAGTTTATATTTTTAAAATTGAAGCAAAATAATTAAATTTAATTTTAAAAAATAGGTATTCATGTTTTTTTTAAAACACACTTTCAGAGATGCAAGCACATCACAAGGTATAACTGCCTCTTAACCTGATTAAATAACCCTACACGTAGCCCCTGACTGAGAAAGACACTCCCCACATTCCCCTCGCACACAAGAGCCTAGGAAGGCCCAAGCTAGTAGATTTTGTGTGCTTCAGACCCATGGTTGGGGGGGGGGGTTGGAGTGCCAGCGTAGGCTCCTCAATGCTGGGGAGGTGGAGCGCTGATACTTGGGGGGCAGATCCAGGCAAGCCAGGGGCCACATTCAGTGCCCAGGCCTTAGGTTCCCCACCCCTGCTTAAAAGGGCCAGATCACTCTGTGACCGTGCATTTTTTGACATGGAACTCTCTCTGAATGAATGTACTGTGCTTTATTATTATGATTGGAGAATGCTTCCTCTAATGCTACAGCCTCAATCTTTGATGTGTTAGCTTATGTAAGTGTTTCAGAGCAGTTACATCAACAATGGGCAAACATGAATAATAGTCAGTGAGCTGCAGCAGCATGTGGTTCACTGGGATTTCACCTGCGGCCCATGGACCCCTTGTCTGTGCCCCTCCCCAAAGGGCCTCTCATGCGCTGAGGCCAACGCTTTCTACTCCTTCCCCTCCCTCCCAGCACTTTTGGAGTACCACGAATCATGTGATTCGTGTTCTGGCCCCACTCCTCTCCTTTCCTCCCAGAGCTTGAACAGCCACAAAGAGCTGATTTCCAGCATTCCAACTATGGTGCTCTAAAAGTTGAGGGAGGAAGGGAAGGAAAGACAGAGGGAGAATACAGGGAGGGGGAGGAGTAGGAAATGCAGGACTTCAGTGTCTCAATGCACAAGAGGCATGGGGGGGGGGGTGTAGGACAGACAAGGGGTGTGCATGCTGCAGGTGGAACTCACTACAGAGCTACATCAATATCATGCATCTAGGGTACGTCTAAACAGCAGCGCTATTTCAGGATACTTCCAGTATTCCAAAATAGCTATTCCTTGTCTTTTAAGCAAGCCCATTATTTCAAAATATAATGAGCTTGTTATTCCAACATCTCTGTAAACCTCGTTCCACGAAGATTAAGGGATGTTTTGGAATAATGGTTTATTTCAAAATTAACTCGAAATAAGCTATGCAATTTGTGTTGCTCAAATTGCATAGTTTATTTCAAGATAAGGGTGCAGTGTAGATGCATCTTAAGGGAATTAGGGCTTGAGCCTACTTGTATTGAAACAATGGTAAAACTCCTGTTAAATGCAGCTGTACAGGGCCAAGCTTTTGCCATGTGCTCTTTTGACTTTACCAAGCAGTGATTTAACCATCGCATTCTATTTCATTTACCAGCCAATTATTGCTCTTCAGCCAGCCAACTAGCTAATAGATTTTTCTGGGATTATTTTTGTTTACATACAGTGTGGAGTAGAAAACAAATGGCTACCCTTACACCAAAGAAGTTAAGATAACATTAAAAAGGAGTTCAATTTTGAAATTAGTGCAGATGTTTGTTGTTTAGAACAAGCCTCAGCAGCAGACAAATCACAGATGTCCCTGTCTCACCAATGTGGCTATAATTAAGGCATGATCCAAATTACAATACTTCTATTGTCATCTGTATGGACAGGAGTAAAAGAGGGCTTGTAAATCTTTAGAACAAGATCAGCTGGCTTTTAACTCATGCAGTAGTCTCATGGCTTTTGCTCTAAAAATCCCAGTTTCTCTCTCACCTGCCGGTGTCCAGGGTTCGTCGCTTTACACCTACATCACGCAATATAGTCCTATGAGTAACAACTGCTCAATTTTCATAAAAACTGCAAAATTGAGTCTCACGTAAAGTATTAGTACAATGTCTCTGCCAGTCAATACTTACCTTCAAAAGAATTATGCCCAGCGAGAGAAGGTTGCGTAACTGGGCAAATGGTTTTAACGACTGTGTTAATAAGAGATGGTTAAGGACACAACAGGGAAAAGTCCCTTCGTACCCTCCAGCTATGTCTACATTGCGCTCTTTTGCACAAGAACATATGCAAATGAGGCGTGGCGATGAATCTCGCCACACCTCATTTGCATACTTAATGAGCCGCTATTTTTGCGCAAGGGGCTTTTGCACAAAAACCCCCTCTTGCGCAAGAGACGTTCTGCCTGAAAATAAGCGGCAGAATGGCTCTTGCGCAAGAGGGAGTTTTTGCGCAAGACGAAGCAGTGTAGACTGCTCCGTCATGCACAAAAGCCCCTTGCGCAAAAATGGCGGCTCATTAAGTATGTAAATGTTCTTGATAAGACTGGCCCATGTAGACGTAGCCTCCATGTCATAGGCTTTGTGTGGAGAAATGGATTCTACCCCCACGATACAGCGTAGACGACACCATAGAAGAGACTGTGTATATGGGGATTTCCAAGTAACTGAGCCACATATATGCATGAGTTTGAGACTACCTCCACACATGCATCCACTTTGAGTTGCATCTGTAAACCCCCTGTTTGCATGTAGAGGTTGTATTTGGGCACTGACTGGATGTCACTACAGATAATGCAGGTGCAAATCTGCAGACATGTTTTTAGAAACCCACTGTAAATATGTTCCAAAACATGTGTTTATTTCATAATAATGACTTCTGCTTTCCGCCCACAAGAGGGCTCTACAACTTCATGCTCCAGAGCAGTGATTCTGTGATATTTTCTGTTGCATTTGCAAAGAATTAGAATTTCACTTTCCCAGTAACAAACTATGCATATTTTCACATATAGCGTGCATACTGAATCCTGCTTTCCTTAAACATATTCATGGTTCCATTGACTTGAGTGGGAGTATTTTCCGGAGTAAAGAGAGCAGAATTTGGCTCTGACCCAGAGCATCAGAATAGACTTCAGAGAAAGAGAAAATAGTAGTCAATAGAAACTCTTGTTCAGAATGAATGGGTATTAGCATACAAAGATCTGTACTCTATATTGCCAAAGGTAACAGGAGTCCATCTTGGCCTGTTATGTAAAATTGTATATGAAAGTTTGTAAAACTCAGAGACAAAGAAACTAGTGCAAACTGGATTTTTTTATGCTTAAAAAAACGATAAAAGGATTTCAAGGCTCCTAGTAAAGTCCCTGGTTGGCATGGCAATAAGTGAAATATTCTAGAAAAAGGAAGAAATGTTTATAATTAAACTCTCAGAAATGTGTTCTGATGAGGTTGACACCCCTGCAGGGACATTGTTTATCTGGGTTTCTAAATAGGAGTAGCAAGAGAAGTGGAATGGAAGCAACAAGCTTTTACCCTGATGGTTGCTGCCACCTTCACCATCTCCTTGAACTCCAGGATATAGCAGGACACCACTGGACCTTTGTTATCCTGATCAGAGAGAGACAGTGACAGGGAGCCAAATGAGATCATCATTTCCACCAGATTTGGCTAAATCCTGAGTACCTGGGATATGATAACATGCCATTTTTCTTCCCCACCTTATTTTTCCTTTTTCTTATTTCCTTCATTTTTGCATTCTCTAAAATGTGGCTTATTTAGCTAAGACAGCACCGCACTCTCTAGTACCTGTGAAGCGAAAGCTTAGCTAAAAGTAATGTCTTAAACAGCTTGACAGTAGGACAAGTTTCCCATTCCAGCATGATGCATCAGACCATGCGCTGGGCCTCTGTGGCTCCAGCAGCAGGGCAGAAAGTGAAAGACAGCATCAGAGGTAGAAGCTGCATTTTCTCTCTATTATTTTCTCTCCCCTTGTGTGTGCTTGTCTTATTTTATCTTAAAGGAAACAGCATTGAACTTCAAAAATAACCGCTCCAGACCAACTCAACTAACTTTTTCCAAAGAGTATCTTTAATGCCATTGTGAAGAGTGTTTCAATGGGGTTGGATTCCCCTCTGTGTCACTAAAAGGAAATTGTTAAAATGAAAGCCTTACTTAATGCTATAAGTTTCAAATGCATTCACTGCATCTTCTTTGTGTGTGTGTGTCTTTAATAAGAGGCTTACAAGATTTTTAGTGGTGGCTATAACAATTAGAATCACCAGCAATAACACAAACCTCTGAACCACACTTAAGATGGCAGTAAGTAGTGTTTTATTAACACCACATTTTTTGTGGAGCCTAAAACCAGGCCCAGATTAAATCTTCTGGGGACCTGGGCTTAGTAGATTTTGTGGGCCCTTCCCCAGGCTCTAGGCTGGGGACAAAAATAGGGAGTCCAGTGTGTGGGAAGAGGGTGCTGAGGAGTGACCTGGAGGTGGGGTCTGAGAGGGAGGGTGCAGGAGCAGGCTGGGGTTGGGGGTGCAGCTTCCATTTGGTAGGAGGGAACAGGCAGTTTCGTGCCACCCTGCACTTGCAGGCACCTACCCCTGCCACTCTCATTGGTCACTATTCTCAGCCAATGGAAGCCGGGGGGGGGGGGGGGGCCCTGCAGTTGAGTACAGGAACAGAGAGCTTCCCTGTACTCACAACAACACAGCTCTAGCCTGGCAGTGGGTAGCCCCTCCTTTCCATGCACCACACAGACCAACCAGGAAAGCAGCATGTAGGGACTTTAGTAGCTGCATCCCAGGGCCCCGGACTAAAGAGGCCTCCCTTAGCCCAAGTCCCTACAGCCCTTAAAGCCCCTTTCATAATCTGGCCCTGCCTGATACACCTGCCTCATATCAACACAATAGCCTTGATTCATATAAAACTACCATTGTTATGTTTGAAAAGTGAGGGAAGAACTGTAACATGCCATTAGAAAACTGCCTCCCACAAATCCAGCCTCTGTTTTGTGTGGCGGGATGGTGGACACGGGAAGAATAAGAGATTGCCTTTAAGGGCAAAATATAATCAGAGAGTTCTCTGCAAGCTGCTCTGATAGCCATGAAGGTTTACAGACATCTATTTTGACAGAGCTCTGGCTGGAAAGACAAGGCTCCTTAGCCTGGCAACTCTGCACCTGGTCTAAGAGATGGTCATTTCAAATACAAACCTGTAGCCAGCAAGTCCCTTCAGTTGTCTCAGGTTTACCCTGCTCCTGGAAATAATCTTGCTGGGCAAAAGAGTGTGAAAGTGTGGAACGGCTGCCATAGGAGGAGAGACTAATAAGATTGGGTCTTTTCAGCTTGGAAAAGAGACAGCTCGGGGGTGATGTGATAGAGGTCTATAAAATCATTACTGGTGTGGAGAAAGTAATCAAGAAAAAGTTATCTACTTGCTCCTATAACACAAGAACTAGGGGTCACCAAATGAAATTAATAGGTATCCAGTTTAAAACCAACAAAAGGAAGTATTTCTTTGTACAACACACAGTCAACCTGTGAAACTCCTTGCCAGAGGATGTTGTGAAGGCCAGGACTTTTAACAGGGTTCAAAAAGAGTTATATAAATTCATGGCGAATAGGTCCATCCATGGCTATGGACAGGAATGGTGTCCATAGCCTCTTTTGTCAGAAGCTGGGAATGAGTGATAAGGAATGGTTCACTTGAAGATTCTCTGTTCTGTTCATTCCCTCAGGGGCACCTGGCATTGCCCACTGTCAGAAGACAGAATACTGGCCTAGATCAGGCCTGGGCAAAATATAGCCATGGGCTGGATCTGTCCCGACAAGCCACTGGATCTGGCCCACAGACACTGTGGGGAGGCTCCCCACTTGCCTCGCCCTACCCACATGCCACTCACAAACGCATCTGCGGGGCAGTTTCACTTTAAAAACTGAGCCCGGAGGGGATGAGGGAAAGCTTTAGGATCTGCTTCCACCTCTAGCACAATCCCAATGGCCAGCTTCTGGCCAATGGGAGCTGCCCGTTTCAGTAACAGGCAGCCACTAAGCACAAGGGGCTCAAAGTTATTCATAGAGCACATGCTGCAGCGTGGGCAGGGCTGCTGAGTGGTACATCTCTTGGCCAGAGACTGCCTCTGGCACCCCAGCCCCTCCCTTCCGCAACCCTCTGCCCCCCACTTTTGCCCCCCTACTCTACATACCCAAATCCTCTGCCTCCCTTCCTGCACCCATACCCCCTCCCAGATCCAGCACCCCAATACTCTCCTGCCCTAGCTCACAACCCAAACCCCTGCACCCTCTCCTGTACCCCAATTCCCTGCCCTAAGTCACAATCCAAACCCCTGCACCCCAGGACATCACTGCCTCCTTCACCCAAACTCCCTCCCTTATCCCAAGCTCCCTTCTGCACCCAACCTCCATCCCAGACCCCACGTCTCGTCCATTAATATCATGGAAGAATGTGGCCCTCAACCACTTCCCAAATTTTTGGAGTGGCCCCCCCATAAAAATTATTGCCCATCCTTGGCCTAGATGGACTTCTGGTCTGACCCAGTGTGGCCATTCTTGTGCTCTAAGTTGTTATACTACTGCCTGTCCACTTTAAATGAACTCCCATGCAGCCTTCAACCATCCAATATGTCCCACAATGATGAGGGATCAGCAAAAGTGACAGTCAAGGGTTATTGCTGGGCTTCATAGTCATGATGCTACACATGGAAGCTCAGACCTTATTTTTTTCCTGCATGGACTTGGTGTGGCAGCAGTTTGGTCCACTCAGCTGTTCTGAGGGATAGCACAGCCACCTTCAGTCTAAAGAGGGGGCTAGAAAAAGTGCTCTAAAAAGGTTCCTCCCAAACAGCTCTGACCAGTTTTTCACAGCAGGAGGGTGTCACGTCACCCAGTCAAACCTTAAAGAAGCCTCAAAAGAATCCTCTCTCTCATTTGGAAAGCCTGCTCATTGGTGTACATGACAGACTGAGGAAGCAATAACTGCTCCTCAGGTGGATGATGTGCTTTCACTGATCTGTATGTACTTAATCATAGAATCATAGAATCACAGAGCTGGAAGAGACCCCAGAAGGCCACCAAGT
>CM057846.1:19342949-19353042 GCA_030068395.1 Apalone spinifera
AAAAAGGATTGGCAGAAGATATGCAAATGAGAGTGCAATTTGCATATCTTCTGCGGAAAAAACCCCCACAGTGTAGACATAGCCTCAGAATCCCATCAATACCAGAGAAAAAGCAGGATGGAAACTGCTGGAAAACAAAAAAAGGGGCTGTAGCATTTTTTTGGCATGTAGACCCTCAGGAAAGCAAGAGGACGCCTTGACTAAGACATGCAGCAGTCTAGGCGCCTTGTAACAGTCAAACGGTCAGCCTGTGAGATATGCTTTTAATTTCACTGAAAGGCATTTCACAAACCATGGCCATTCATTACTGCAAAATGTCACAGTACATCTGGTTGGATATGCCACACTGCTGGATGGCATGGAATCTGTATTAGTAACTAAGCTGGAGAAACAAGGAACTATGGCAAATACATTATTTTACATCCTGTTTGTACATAAATTAGCTATGTGGAGTCGACAGCTTCAGCCAGATATTGTTGATTGTCCATTTATACAGTTGAGATAGAGAAGCTCTTGAGTTTTGATCTTGCCTTGAATCAGTGCCCAGCCTTTGGCAAGTTACTTAACCTCTCTGTCTATGGTATGAGTCTTCATCCTTTTATTTTATTGTGTAGTTTTGTAACACTTCCAGTCTCACAGTCTCTTCACAACCATTGCCTTACTCATCCTCCACACAACACCTTTGTGAGATAGCTACATATTATCATCCCCACTTTAAAAAGATGGGGAAACTGAGGCACTGTGAGTTAAATTAATTACCAATGTTATAAAGGAAACTGGTAAGAGGGCAACATACAAATCACACCTCTTATCAACATTGCAATGAAGAGAAGCCTCAAAGAACCAACACGGTGCAGGATGGGCATCAACTTTAAACTTCCTGCTAAAGGATAACTCTTAATGGCACAGACTGACAGAGCAGCCAGCAGGCATGGTGCCTCCTTTACCCCCGAAAGCCACCATGATTTTTGACAATGTCTCATATGAATGGTCTCATTACTTCAGAGGGACTATTCATGTGCCTAATGTTAAACACATGCTTTAGTCAAGTGTTTGCAGGAGCAGGACTCCTGTGTGAGACAGGGTCTCTTCTTTATAAGCCAGTTGGGGCAAGGACTGTGTCTGCCATATGCTGAGTACACATTGGGTGGTACTATACTATACACAGTCCTGTGGAGTAGTGGTTTTCATTCTCTGGTCCACGGATCCCTGATGGTCCACTGACTGCACCTGAGATTTCCAAAGGCATCTGCATCTCCATTGGACATTTTTAGGGGTCCACAGATTAAACAAGTTTGAAAACCTGTTGTAGAGGAATCTACTCACTGCCCCCTCATGACTAGTTTGGTGTAGCAGACTGTCCCTCTCTAGGGATCCCTGCTGACAGTCACTTCAGCCTTGCAAGAGGCTGTCTCTTCTCATTACTCAGTCATCCAGCCAGGTCACATTTTTAGGCCCACCCATTTTGGGATAAATAAAGATTCCAAAACTAACCTCAAATAAACAGAACTCTTCACCCTACCTAGGCTCACTCCTCCAGACTCTTTACCTTTTCCCAGGCTCTGCAGGGTGGTTCTCCCACTCTTGTGCAGAGCAACACCTCTTCAGGCTGACTCCCTGGAAGCCTTCTGGAGGCCTGGCTCCAGACTGAATAGTCCTTCCCTGTTTGTGTCAGGGAGTTTCCACACCGTCATTTCTGGTGATTGACAAGGGAATCCAGACCCTCTTTCTCTTGTGGGTTCCACTCCATTCTATACTATGTCTGCTCCCTAGACTCTTCATTGCCTTCCTGGACTTATTCCTACCATGGCCTTCAGGCACTTTTCCATACCCTCTGCCTGGATTTACTGTATATCTCCTAGCTTTTCCTCAACCAGAGAGGGATTTCAGAGTTCTTTCCCTTTTTTCCCAAAGCCCCCTTTTTATGTGGACTTCCTTATTTTATGCTGACCATCCTGCTACTCCCCCAGCTGGGCTTTATCTTCAGTTGGGCCTGTCCCACCTTCCAGCTATAACCAGATACACTAATTGGTCTCTGTTTCCAGGTAATCTTTTCATTACCCTGGGGTACATACTCCAAGGCAGATCTATTATTGTGCACATGTAGGCTGGTATCCATAGATATGTGAAAGAATGAGCTATGTTTGTATCAAATCATGTATTCTACAGGCAAGCCCATTATGTTGCGTGCAAACCAGCAGCCCTAGCCAGGAAAGGTGTGTGACACCTCTGCTGTCTGGGTGGCCCTATCACTAAGAGGCCACCCAGACAGCAGTCTGGAATCATTGGTTTTGATTGACTCTCAGCTGTCAGCCAAAGCTATGGAACAATGTTTTTTCTGGCACATGGGGCTATGTGATGTAGGAAGCAAGCATAAATAGGGGAGGGAGCTGGAATTTTCCAGTAGAAACATGGTAAGCAAGGCCCACCCTAGATCAAATGGAAGCCCAGACAAGAAGCATCTTCAACACTTCCCTACTCCATTTGTTAAACTTTAAAATACCTTATTTTTATTGCATTTGTGACCCATTCCATGGCTTTGATGCATGATTTGCATGCATGTTTTGTCTCTGTCACATAAGATAACAAATTAGCACACTAGGATCCATAAATCTGTATTTATTCATGCCAGATAGAAGCAGATAACATTTATTTGTTTCCTGTAAGCTTATAGAAACTTTTTTAATATTAAGAATAACTAAAATGTACTAACATCAAGAAACTGAACTGTGCACCAAATGGCTGGGCCAGCGTTAAATCATGTTACAATAGGTAATATAGAATGTTAACTCTAGACTTGTAGTTCAAAAAGTCACTTTTCTCACCGTTACTCTCACAAACTGAACCACAGTATCAGAGAAATCCAAAAACTGACCAATGGCATTTTCCAGGAATAAAATAGCATGCAGTGTCAGTCTCTCGTCAGCCATTGTTAATCAAAGATCTGTTTTAATGAGGCTGAGCTTCAAAAAGCTGCACTCACCACTCGCAACTGTGACTGGAAGTGTGAGCACAATCCTCAAAGCTGTCCTCACATTAGGAAAACTGTCCTTCAGCTCTGCATCATGAATACATTGCAGAACTTGAGTGGAAAGTGCTTCTCGTATGGCAAAATGTGATGTATATTACCCTATTGGAAATAGAGTTTCTTATTATTGATGTACAAATATTCCCCGTGTGTCAGCATCTGGTGAGGGGCCATACAATTGTTAAAGCGTGTTTTTCTGTCTTCTGTCAGCTTACTAACATTATACAACCCCCCATGTCTTTCATGTACTTTATTTGTCCAAACTTGTCTTTGATGATGTCAACAAATAAGCAAAAAACCTCCCTCTTGAATTTTTCTGCCAAGCTTTCCATCAACTCATTTCTTTTCTCGTCATCAAACTGTCTCTTCTTCCAATGAATATGAGTTTCCATAAAGACAAACTCAGCTCCTACATTTTCCTCCATTTCTTTGGCAACAGTGATGGTATGCACAAACCTGTTCTCTCTGTAGGCCACAACAAAATCAAGGCAGCTTCTACTCAAACTAGTAGTGGGTGTGATGTCCACTGACAGAGTTTGTAATGCCTTGCTTACAGTGTTTACTTGGTAGAGGAGATTGTGCCAAACCACAACTGAGATCAGAAATTTGAAGTCCAGGAACTGGTTTGCCAGACTTTGTGCCTCATATGGAACTCCAGCTTTGGCTTTACTTGACTGCACAAGTTCCATCGGGGCATTGTAAACCTCAGTCACATGGTCCCTTCCTGGCCTTATGCTGTCAATTCAGCTCTCCCAGCAAGTGTCACTTAGCAACTTCATGGACAGATTTTTAACATTGTCCATGAGGATCTTCCATCTGGCAGTTGATGCTGAAAAAGGAACATAATCCTTTGCAGTACTCTGAAAAGATATAATGAATCTAAGATGATGATGATGCATCTGACTCCACCATCTTGAGGGACTGGTAGCCACAATGCACAAAGAAAGCTCTTGGATTTAGCGTAAGGATCCTTGCCTGGACATCACTGTTTCTTCCCTTCATGTTCATGCCATTTTTGTGACCTTGGCTGCAGCAGTGCTGAAGCTTTATTTTATTCTCATTCAAAACATTCATAATGTTTAGCAGGGGTGGGTAGGAATGGTGTCCCTACCCTCTGTTTGCCAGAGTCTGGAAATGGATGACAGGAGAGGGATCACTTGATGATTCCCCGTTCTGTTCACTCCCTCTGGCGTATCTGTCATTGGCCACTGTCGGAAAACAGGATACTCGGTTAGATGGACTGTGGTCTGACCCAGTATGGACATTATTTTGTTTTTATAAACGCTTCTGCTAGGCCTTTTCCAGTAATGCCCTCCACAGACTGGAAACAAATAAAATGTTCGTTTGCTTGATACAGCCATCCTCATGCCTATAAAACTTACCACGCCATCTTTTCACTGTAACTCATGTTGGGAATGCAGCCCATTATTATGGCATAGTACTTTGCTTTACCAAGCCGCATCAATATGTTATTAAGCAGCTTCCTTGCTATAATGTCAATCAATTCGTTTTGAATTGTTTTCCTGCAGTAATGGTCCATAGCTTCTTTATGAACTACTCAACATAGATACTCATGCATGACATGGTCATATTTCTCAAGGACGTCTACCAAACCAAGTAAATTACTGTGATGTTCAGTGAACAACTCATCCAATGAGCCCTGGAAAGCCAAATTGTTCTTTGCAAGGAAGAGGGTAATTGAGATCAGATGCTCAAGCATGTTCCTCCAGTTCTGGATTTTTACATTAATAATGTGCTGGTTCCCTGAATCTATGCATTTATCCAGCTTGGGCCTGGATTCAACTTCCATGTATTTGGAGTAGGCCGTAAAATGTCCAGGTGAATGTTCATGTTGCTTCAGAGCATCAGCTATATGTAACACCCGTAATTTTACCTGGAAAGCACAAGCAACAATTTGGCAAATATTGTCAAATATTTGTAACAAAACCATAATTCTTTGTCAGTTGATATCAAGTAAATTAGCCAACACCAATTCACTGTCTAACCATTCTTGAACAATTTTCTGCAGTGTGACTTTGAGACGTGCCTATTCTGCTCATTTACTGGATATCTCATAGCTTTGATTTTGGCCAGCTTGTTCAAACTTGTATGATCAATGTCAGCAGAATTTAAGATCACCAGCCATAAAGGAGGATCTGATGTATCAATTTGTGGTGTGCAATTTTTCTCATTGCTCTTTCTGTCATAATGCAGGGCTGATTCTTCTTCATCATTTCTTTCATTTTCATGTAAACTGGATTTTTTCTTTTTTTGTAACTCTCCTTTTCATCTGAGCCACATTTTTCTTTACTATTGCTCTCTTTTACGCTGCCGAGAAAGCTGGATGATTCTCCATCACGTTCCTGACATTTCTGTTCCTTATCTTCAGGTAACTGCTAATTCCTTAATAACAATACTTCCATCATTTACACACTTCACTCCTCAGTTTCTTCTGCGCTGGGATGGTCTCTGTTGCCTAAAGCCCAGTCTATGTTGTTTTGTTTCAGATATTTTCCCATCACATTTCTGCAACCTAGATTGTATCTGAGTTTTTTTTATCCTATACTGAGCTCCTGAAGGGTTCTTCAGGGGTATCTTTTATCTTCTAGGAGGAAAACAAACAGTATCGGAGAGACAAAAATCTATGCTCCCCAGTCATGGAAAGTAATCAAACCTTATAAATTAAGCAAGGCAAAAGAAGTTAAAGTATTTCTTTCAGGCCTGTACGTGGGGGGTGCAAGACTGTGAGCACATTTCTCTTCCCCCAGCCAGTCCCTCATGGTCTGCCATGGGCCCGATTCTGGCTGGTCTGGGAAAGGTAGAGGCAGCGAGCTGCCAACCTCCTTCCCCTGTGCTCTGGCTGACCGGGGGAAAGCACAGGTAGCGTATTGACCAGCCTCCTTTCCCTGTGTCTTGGCCAGCTGGGGGAAAGCACAGGCCAGCACCCTGCCAGCCTTCCTCCCCTGTGCTCTGGCAGGTCAGGGGAAGGTTGGAGCTGATTCCCTGCTTCCTCCCCCAGGAGAGAGGCTGGGGACGAGGCTGGACCGTGGGGGCAGGATGGGGGACAGGGCAGCCACCGGCCTCTTCCACAGCTCACCAACCCACCCCACCCCCAGAAATTCCTGTGTACAGGCCTGTCTTTTATATTGTTGTGTAGAAAGGAGTGCAACAGATATCTCTGGGCATGTCTACAGGGGGTTACTTCAAAATAACTCTCCTTATTTCAAAATAACAAGGCAAGCGTCCACACTACCAAGCCCGTTTTTTGAAATAATGGGCTTGTTATTTCGAAATAATAACTCCTGGTTTTGAAGAGGAATAAGTTTATTTTGAAGTTATTTGGCAGTTATTTCAAAATAGCTTATTTTGAAATAACCTGGTAATATAGACATAGCCTCTGATATCTCATTAAATATATCCTTTTTTGGTCACCACTTACACTCTTCAAGTTCTAAAATGTAAGCACACTTTCACAATTACACAATAAAACAAAGTTCACAATATCACATCTGGGTACTCCCTTCTTATTATATCTCATTTACTAACTGGCGGTGCCCTGCCTCTCATATCCCTGCAAGGGCATGGCTGACAGCATTCTAGAACACTCTAGGAAAATGAAATTCTCAAAGTCTGGAAGGTTCTACAAGATTTTACAAAGTTCCAGAAAAGTGGAGGAGGTTAGTGAAAATGAACCCACATGTAGAATACCTGAAACATATTACATCACACATTCTATTTTCCCATTTCCCTATTTTCACAAACAACAAAAGCAGCACTCTGAGCCCAGTAGCCCCAATGCCCGGCACCCCAGCTGATTGTCTTTGTTGCCCCTAAGTCTGGCCCTGATGGCAAAGATGGAGACAAATATGTTGGATACTACTCTGAGTAGTGTACCCAACCACCACCATGTGTATGGAAGAATTCCTAGAGAGGTCTGTGAGAGTGAGGTATTGTCATCTAGGATACGTTATAGTGAGCCAAATCCATCCTGATTCAATTAGCCTCATTATCACTGGTCCTCTGCATAGTAATGTAACACTCCTATCTTTGTGTGTGTATATATATATATCTCTGCCAAACTGAAGTTTCTACTTCATACATCTGACAATGGCCAAATACATTTTTTTAGTCTTTAAGGTGTCACAGGATTCCTCATTATATCCACTAAGAAAGTTTATTATACCTCTATAGCAGCACATGCTTTCCAGTGCAGACAAAGCCTCTGTTCACCTTTTTAGGCTGATAAGCACTAACCCATAATAAAATACATAGGAGTTTAAAAAAATGAAGCTATTTAGGTTTGGCTTTTAGTTACCCAGCCACTTCTGAGAACAAATCCTTCACAGAGATGCTAACAAAGAGAAGAAAAGAAAGAAAAGACCACAGCAGCAGAATCAGTTATGCTCCAAACTGATTTTCAACACTGTGATGAGATTCCCTTTTATCATTTTTGGAACATTCCCTTTCCCAATTAGAGAACACAGCTGCTAAGAATAAAGTGATGTCTGTTTGATGAGTAGAAGGCACAATGCAGGCACTCACAGCTTCAATAGGGGCCATTGTTCGGAAAATATTGCCACTGAAAAAATGTAAATGCGAATGGGACTAATTTCTCATTGATCTATCACAGTCATGCTCTGTTT
Source organism: Apalone spinifera (assembly GCA_030068395.1). Lineage (NCBI taxonomy): Eukaryota > Metazoa > Chordata > Testudines > Trionychidae > Apalone > Apalone spinifera. The sequence goes on from CM057846.1 coordinate 19,350,621, forward strand.
ATTTTGTTGGTTTGTTTGAATGGAAGTGGAGTATCTTATGTACTTGTAAACCTAATATGGTCACTTAAGAAATGCAGAATTATTTCTATAGTCCAGTCTTTTCACCGCTCCCCAGAAGGGTACTAAAAGTTTTCTGGTGTAAATCACATCCCATACCCACATTATAATATTTTTGGCATGGATAGGATGCCAAAAGAAGCACTTTTCTTCTTTACTTTATTCTGTGTGGAATCCATTTATATTACGGCTCTGCTCAGGGAACAAAATGAGTTTTCTATGTTACAGAATCTAGAAAGAGAACATAGTGTTCTAGGTAATGGCACGTTTCCAATCATCAGCTTTCTTGTACCACGAACAATGTGTACTGCAATACTTACTACCAAAAATTTTTTTAAAAAAAATCTCAGATTCCCAGAAGAAGTTAATGACACTTGACTAGATAGCCATAATTCAGGATGCAGATTATCATTCATGAACATGATTTGCTGAAACCAGAATTCTTTGATCAATTCATTTCTTCTGCTCTTCTGTCCCAAGGCATCTTTAAAACTTAAAGCAGTTTTGTCTATATAAATAGGGTATCATTCTCCTGTTGAAAATAAACATGTCTCTCCCTGGTAATTAATTTTAGTGGGGCAGGATTTGTAGGTGGTGCAATTGCCTGGGAAAAATAATAAAAGGTACCACTTTGTGGTGGTGTTTTTACTCTATCATACTAGAATGAGTCCTGCTTCTACTAAAACAGCATTTTTAAATCTTCTGATTTATACGGGACCTGATCCAGCTCTTATTGAAGTGGATGGAAGTAGTACCAGAGACTTCAAAGGGAATTGAATTAGACCCACCCTGCTGAAGAGAGCTGGCTTAGAATCACTGTATCTGTGTCTATTCTTGTATTCTGTGAGACTGCTTATCTCTCATCCGTATCTCCTATAATAAAAAAAAAAAGTATGTAGTAAGTGATGGGATCTTTTGTGCCTCTGCCTGCACAGATGGAGAGGAGGAAACCCTAGAAGGCTGGAAAAGGTCAGAAAGGGGGAATGCAGCTTCTCTGTCATTGCATTACCTTCCACCAATCTATCACTGAGGTTTCAGGCTGTTCTCAGCAGCAACCTACTGTCTCCTAGAAAGCTATAGACATACCCAGTGGGGGTCCTAAGCAGGAATCGATTTGTGTCCACTCTCCCCACCCCTCCCCAAAAAAACATAATAAAAAGGGAACAGGGCAGTGGGATTGGAACTGGGTGCCAGGCCCATGACCCTCCTACTTTTCAAAAATGGACAGGCCTGACCCATCCACTTTTCAACACAGGAGGGCCCTCTCCCTTCCAACCCTCTTCCCCTGAGGCCCCACCCACTGGGCAGGCCAGCAATTGGTGAAGCCCACTCAGGCAGCCCAGGCAGTTGTGGGTCCACATGGACTCTCCACATACTCACAGTGTGAGGGGCCCCAGAGCAGTCCCTGGCCCATGTCTAGGGATGTTAAAATGCGGGTACTTAACTAATCGAGTAGTCAATAGAATTTTTATCGACTACTAGATTAGTTGATAGGAAGCCTGGCTCACTTCCAGCTCAGGGCCAAACCCCGCTGCCGCTCTGCAATTTAAAAGGCAGTAGGAGCCGGGCAGCCTCCTGTGGCTCCTCCTGTGTTTTAAATTGCAGAACCGGAGAGGGGTTTTCTTCCACACCCGGTGCGAGCAGGAACTGAGCCAGGCTGCATGCCCAGCCGGCAGCAGATTGGCCTGGGGCAGGGGAGCATGCAAAGCCTCCTCTAGCCCTGTCAGGAGAGCCTGGTGCTTTCAAGTGCCACATGCTCCTGGCAGGGTAGAGAACACTTTGCACGCGCCCTCCACCCCTGGGCCCTAATTGGCCTGGGAATGGGGGGGTAGCAGAGCCCAACCCTGTCTTACACTGATGCTCCCATGTCTAGCTTGGCTCTCGCTTTCTTTCTAGTTATTCTGGACTCTTAAAAGTGGTGTTCTCTGAATGATAGACCTCACACACAGTTACATGTTCAGTGGTTTTCTCTTTGGCCTACTGACTGTGCTAGAAAGACACACACACACGCACACAGATCCCTATGTCTGCCAACATGGCAAAAAAGAATAATTTTCTCAGTGAATTAACTACAGACTGTGTAGCTTGGCCAGAGGCGTAGCGAGGAAGGTGTATGGTGGGGGGGGGGAGGAGAGTACTTGCCCCAGGTGACACACTAGGGGAATGCCAGACTGGGGTGGGAGCGCACAGCCCCACACGTTGTGGTAAGCCCGGCACTGGCGAGCCACATGCTTCCTTGCAGTCATGCCGCCAATGCAGGGCCAGGAGCGGGCACTTCAAAGGTAGAGTTACCGTACAGCCAGTGCCTGGCTCTGGGGGAGGGGAGGGGCATTGGGTTAGAGCGGGGCTGGGGGAGCCTGGCTTT
>CM057846.1:19353052-19378396 GCA_030068395.1 Apalone spinifera
AGTGGGTTGGAGATGCCTGGCTCTGGGGGAGGGGTGGGTGCATTGGGGATGCTTAGAATTTTTTTAAAGAGGTACTTTATAAAAAAAGGTTGAGAAACACTGTTCTAAACCATTCCATTTGGCCTCCCTGTTTCCTTTCTTTGGCGAGTTGCGCAGAGAGCAGTTTTGGTAAAAATATATCAGACATGTGCACACAGTGCTCACTCTACCTCAGCTGGTGCTGGATAATCAGGATCTCAATTCTAAAAGAGTTGGCATTACTGAGGTGATCGATCCCCACATGTTTTGTTGCGGATTTTCCAAAGAAAATGCTGGTGTTTTCTATAGGTCACCCACATCTCTCAGTCATAGCAGAGACTTGGGATTAACATGGCTTTCTCAACTAAAAGTCTTAATATGTGTTCTAATGTGATTGTGAACACCTGGTGAGGCAGTCTGCCAAAGGCAAGGCTGGCCTCGAATCTTGACATTTATGGCTTCAGTTGAATGGCTTGTGTGAAATTTGGAAGAGCAGCTCAGAGAGACCTCTCTCCTTTACTTAAGGATAGAATCTCACAGCAGCCTGAAAGAAAAAGTTCTCATGGCAGACAGAAAGCCACACTTGCAGTGTAACCTCAGCCTTAGGCTACTTACTGCTTCAAGTGCCTTCAAGAAAGTGAGGGCAATTCTTGTGTTGTGGGTTAGTCTTATTTACAAGTTTTTTTGAGTGTTATTTTAACAGGTAAATTAATCTCTTACATTCAGAACTATGATGTAGTTTATCATTGTGCAATGGTATGAAAAACAGCTAGGTTAACTAGGTAAGTAACTAGGCAGTTAGGAAGCATAACAGATTGCTTACAATAAATTTGATACACTCAAAATCTTTAACCTTTTATTCATTAAAGCAATGAGTTACTCGTTTGCTATAACAGTGGTTTTAAATACTTGATTGAAATATACAGATGAAATTCATATTTAGGTTGTCTAACATTTTTATTTCTCTTGTGTTTTATAAAACGTACATATTTTAAGCATTTGGCATTTTTTATGTAAAAGACATAGACCTAATGAGAACGGGATATGAACAAATTAAAGAGAAAAAATTATTTATCAGAATGTAAACCACAAAAACTATATATTTGTCTGTATATGATCTACCAATTGATCTACTAACTAATCCCAGTATCAGTGGATATTAGTAGTAGTTGTTCTTTTTTTAATTTATGGTCCTATTTTTTGCTGACTTAGAAATGAATAACAGATACTAACTTATGTTCTTATGTAACAAATGATTGGGGGGCACAAATTTTGCCTTTGCCCATGGGCACATAACACCCTCTTTATTGGCTCCCTATTGCTGGTATATATAAACAGTCAATCAGCAAAAATACACAGGGGCTTAGCCACTTTTCTCTTATGCCGGTTTATATCCACTTAAAATGAGTCACTTTTGCTTTACATCACTACAGTGAGAGGGCACTGGGTCCAGACATTCATTGTAGCAGTGAGGATGAATGGAATGGAATTTTGGAGTGAACGTTCATAGAGTCTGGAAGTAAAACTAGAAAGAAGTTGGCAATGCCAGGTACATTGCAAATAATGTAATGGTATTGTGGAAACACTGAGCATGAACAGGATTATACCCAACGTTCCGATATTGTTAGCATTATATTCTCCCATTCCTCAGAGGAGCAGCCCTTCCTGATGTAGTCTGTGCACTATCCATATGACAGAAATCATGTATTCATGTTATATGGGGAAAATCCTGTCCCTCTCCTTCATCTCGCAGTGGGAATGAGAATGGTTCTGCTGTGCAAGTGGGTGGGGACAGGATTCCAGCTATTCATTCGGAAAGTGTGCACACTGGTATGCTGCACAGCCTAGTGGGCTTGCATGAATCAGGTAGAGGCGCCATTTAAGAAGGAGTAGGGGGCCTGTAGCCCCTCCTGAAGTTTGAAACCCTGGATTTCATACTCAGGTCATTTCCAGCCCCAGAGGCAGCTCTTAACTGAAACAGAACTTGTATTGCTCTTAGCTTTGCCTTTGGGGCAGGGAGTTTGTTTATAAACAGAGGGAGGCAGGGTGATTAAGATAACAAAAGGCTCCACATTCAAGTAATTGAAAGTTCCTTATGATTGTGAAAACGTTGCCAGGTACGCCAATTAAAAGATAGGAAAGAAAGAGTAGTTTGCATTCTGACCAGTGCTACTCAGCTTATTCATAAATGATTTTGAAAAGTGGGTAAACAGTGAGGTGGCAAAATTTGCAGAAGATATAACATTATTCAAAATAGTTAAGTCCAAAACTGATTGCAAAGGGATTTCACAAAACTGCGTGACTGGGCAACACAATGGCAGGTGGAATTCATTGTTGATAAATGCAAAGTAATGCACGTAGAAAAATATAATCCCAATTATACATACAAAATGATGGGGGTCTAAATTAGCCAGTAGGAATGGTGTCCTTAGCCTGTCAGAGGCTATGTCTAGACTGCAGGCTTCTTTCGGAAGAAGCTTTTCTGGAAGATCTCTTCCGGAAAAACTTCTTTCGAAAGAGAGTGTCCACACAGCAAAAGCACATTGAAAAAGTGATTTGCTTTTTCAAAAGATAGCGTCCACACTGATTGGATGCTAGCTCGCATTTAAGTTGTGATTACTATGGACGGAGTGGCCACTAGGGCACCTGTACTTTTTCTTGGAGGCCTCTTCTTTCAAAAAAATCCCTCTTGCCCATCCACATACACCTTTTTCTGATAAAGGGCACCCAGAGAGTAAGAGGTCTTTTGGAAAAAGGCTTCTTCCTCATAGAAAGAGGTTTACCGCTGTTGGAAAAACCACTCCGTTTTTTCGACTTTCTGTCAAAAGAATGCAATTGCAGTTTGGATGTAAGAGTAGTTTTTCCAGAAAACTGGCCATTTTTCCAGAAAAATTCTGCAGAGTAGACATACCCAGAGGCTGGGAATGAGTGACTAGAGAGGGATCACTTGATGATTACCTGCTCTGTTCACTCCCTCTGGGGCAATTGACATTGGCCCCTCTCAGAAGACAGGATACTGGTCTAGATGGATCTTTGTTCTGATCCAGTATAGTTGTTCTTATGTTCTGTACTACTCCAGAAAGAGATCTTGGAATAATTGTGGATAGTTTTCTGAAAACATCTGTTCAATGTGCAGCAGCAGGCTAAAAAGCTAACCGAATATTGGGAATCATTATTAAAGGAATAGATAAGAAGACAGAAAATACCATATTGCCTCTATATGAAGTCACATCTTTAATACTGTGTGCATAATAGGTTGCCCTCATCTAAAAAAGATATATTGGATTTGGAAAAGGTGCAGAGAAGGGCAACAGAAATGATTAGTGGTAAGGAACAACTTCCATATGAGGAGAGATTAAAAAGACTAGGAATTTTCAGCTTGGAAAAGAAATGACTGAAGTTTGGGAGATATATTAGAGGTCTAGAAAATCACGAATGGTGTGGAAACATTGAATAAGGAAATTTTATAGGCATTACATTTATAGGCAGAAGATTTAAAATAAATTATTTCTTCAGAGTCAACCTGTGGAACGCTTTGCCAGGAGATCGTGGAAAGGCTCAACATATAATAGGGTTACAACAAGAACAAAATATGTTCAAGGTCCATCAATGGCTACTAGCTTGGATGGGTAGGGATGGTCTCCCTAGCCCAGGGTTGGGCAATAATTTTAGATGGGGGCCACTTCAGAAATTTTTGAAGTGGTCCCAAGCCACACCTGAAGGGGAGGGGCCTCAGGCAAATGGAACGGGGCCACAACACTTCTGTGCTTCCCTGCCAACACATCCTGATAGGCCGAGAGTGGGGGGGGGGAGTAGGTGAAGTCTTTGCCCTCGCCCTCTCCAGAGAGAACCACCAACTGTTCTGAATAGCTGGCGGTTCCCTCTAGGGGCCCGTGCCTCTGGCGGCGGGAGGAGATTTTGCGTGCTTCCCCTGCCCCCAGGATAGTCAGGGCCTGGGGGCAGGATAAACATAGAAAGTCTCTCCCTCCCTGACCCTGGCCTGCAAGGGGGCACCATGCTTAGAGTCAACTGTCAGCTGAGCATCAGCTGGTGGTTGACTCTAAGTGCTGCACACCTCTTGCAGGGTGGGGGCAGGGCGGGGGGAGACTTTGTGTGCTTTCTTCCACCCCCAGACCCTGATTGGCTTGGGGCAGGGAGTGCGCACAAAGTCTCTCACTCCCTGCCCCAATCCTGCAAGGGGCATGTGGCGCTTAGAGTCAACCTTAGTGGTTGACTCTAAGCGCCGTGCACCCCTGGCAAGGGAGGAGACTTTGCATGCTTCCCTGTGCCCAGGCCCTGATTGGCCTGGGGATGGGGGAGTGGCCGGGTGTCCATGGGCTGGATCAACCCACTTGGCTGGCTGGATCCAGCCCATGGAGGCCCTTTTGCCCACAGAGGCTCTTTTGCCCACCCCGCCCTAGCCTCTGTTTGCCAGATGCTGGGAATGGGCTACCTGGGGTTGATCATTTGATGATTGCCTCTTCTGTTCATTCCTTCTGAAGCACCTGGCAATGGACCAAGGGTGGGCAATCATTTTTATTGGGGCCGCTCCAAGATTTTGGTAAGTGGTCAAAGGCCATACTTCTATGGAGTGGGTTTGGGGTCTGGGAAAGCAGGTGGGGTGTAGAAGGGAGCTTGGGATAGAGGACTGAGGTGTAGGAGGCGGTGTAGAGAGTTTGGATGAGGGAGGGAGTTATGATCTGGGGTAGGGGCTTGGAGTGGGTACAGGTGCAGGAGAGGATTCTGGCTTGGGGGAGGAGTGTAGGAGAGGGTGCAGGATCTGGAAGGGAGCTGTGACCTGGGAGAAGGGAGGAAATGGGGTGCAGAGGATTTCCGTGGTGACCTGGGGCAGGAGAATGGGGTGCAGGGACAGAGAGGGGAATGGAGTGCAGGAGAGGATTCTGGCCTGGGGGAAGGCTGTAGGAGAGAGTTGTGACCTGGGGGAAGGGTGTAGGAGAGAGTTGGGGAGAGGGAATAAACAGGGTTTGGGTGGTGATCTGGGGCAGGAAGTTGACAGGAGAGAGAGGTTAGGGTGCCAGAGCAGGCTCTGGTTGGGAGGTGCTTACCTAGGTGGCTCCCAGCCAGCAGCCCTACAGGAACCTGAGACAGCTCCTTGCCTGTGTGCTGCAGTCCCAGGATGCTCCACGTGGCTTTGTTCCAGCGCGGACGGGGGGGGGGCGCGGAATGAGAGAGGGAGGAGGCTTTATTCTCTGCCCTTGCCTCCAGCAAAATTTCTCAGCTCTTATTGGCCAAAAACTGGCCAATAGGAGCTGAGGGATTTTGCCATGGATGGGGAGAGCATGCAAATTCTCCATCCCTCCCCAGCTTGCACAGCAATTAACAGCAAGCTGTTTAAAACAACGTGAGTTGCTCTGTTGTGAGGGTGCCGGGAAGGTAGCCACGGGCCGGATCCAGCCCACTAGCCGCCTTTTGCACTGCACTGGACACTGTCAGAAGACAGGATATTGGGCTAGATAGATCATTGGTCTGACCCAGTATGGCAATCCTGATTTTATTATATAGAACCCAGATGTATCTGCCCTCTGCTGGAATGCTGTAGCCCACTAGATCCTGCTCCCTTCCCAGAGTCGTGATAGAGCCCAGGACTGTTTGTTTGTGAATAGACATTACAATTTTAAGCCTTAAGTGACTTTCCACAAGATGTCAGAATATGTTAGTATTAGAGTTTCTGTTAGCTACTGGCTAAATTATCTGCCGAAAACTTAAGAGTTTTCAAGCGCCTTAGTAGCGCCTGGAAAAAGGTGATGTGTGGGGCAAAGGCAGACAGGGCTGATCCTTTTATTGCATGTACTGAGCATGCTCACTAATACTGCTGAAGCCACTGTCTTCAGTCTGGTTCCCCCCATGCTGCCCTCACTCTGCTCCCCCACCATGGCACAGGTCACCCCCCTTCCAAAATCTGAAATGGCGAACCTGGCATCAGTGTACTGTGGCAATTTGGGGCTGGCACACTTCTCCAATGCCGAATTTGGGGTAGTAGCCTCTGAGAGGCTCCGTGATTTATGTGGACTGATTGGCGAGAATTCTCTTCCCGAGCCCTGGGGAGTTTTCCAAGCACATAGACTGAGTCATCAGACTGGGCCTCGATGATGCAGTTTTTATATTATGGACCCAAGCCTTAGGAGGGGAAAAAATGTGTAGTCAAGTCAATGAAATCAGATTCTGACATCTGATGCATCCTGACAATTCCATTTGCTTTAAAAGGAACCTTGTCCGCATCAGAACTGCAGGGCCAGGCCTTTCAGTCGCATAACTGGAATGTGCAGGTGATTGTTGCTCTGCCTCTGCAGCATTCAAAGAATGGGGCTGGAACACAGGAAATAAAAAGCAGTTAGGTATCTTTCACACCTAACCAGATGAACCTGTTTCCCTTTGATTCACCTCTCCTCCAATTAGTGTGTCCCAGCTTCTCATTCATATTTGTTGAGTAACTGACTACAGCTTTGATCTGGGCATTTAAAACAACCTAGTTTTTTATGCAACAAATAAAACTGATTCAAGAAACAGTCATGTGACAAAATCAGAGCCATGGGAGGGGACAACCATTGTGAGGTTTAGTGTTTGGGAAAACTAACTGCACTGAAATAGACCAACAGATCAGCTATAGGATGCCAAAAGAGGAAGAAAAAAATCATTATTGTAGTTAAGGATGTGTCAACTCTTGAGTTATGAACCTTTATTTTTAGGGTTTGTTGTTTTTACCTCTACCATAAAAGTGCTTCAGGCTGAGGCTTAGATTGCAGAGCAACGGGCCCAATCCTGACAAAGCAGCAATGGGAATGTTCCCATTGAAGTGGATAACAAGAGAATCCAACTCACGTCTTTAAATGAATCAACCCTATCCATTTTGTGTGGGAGAAATGTTCATGGCCAGCGGCCCCACTTTTGTCATCATGTGTCCTACCACTGGGAATACTGAGTAGAAATGCTTTCATATGTGTGGAGTGCTGCTTAGGCCCTAAGTTGCCAGTGGTGGGAGCACTTTCTCAACTTGCACACCCATTTGTGGCACCTGTGAGTGCAGAGAGAGGTATTTCTGGCACATGTAAGTGGTTATTGTCTTTAAAAAGTTTCATGCTAGCCAAGGGGCACTTTTTAAGTATGTGGAAACTTCTGGCCAGCTTAAAACTAGAAAGTAACAAAAAATCAGAATGCTATTTGAGTTTTGGAAGCAAATTGCAATGCAACCTCAAGTATGCAAAGGCCTCAAAGGGCAACTAACCAGAAGAGCGAAGAGAGCACTTGCATGGAGATTTCAAAGCCTGTTGACTGTCTTCCCCCAGTGCTGTAGCACAATGGGCTGTGATTGGGAAGTGCAAAAGGGAAAGAGTTCTGGTTTCTAATACCGCCCCTAAACCGGATTCGCTTAAGGTTGGCTCCTGTGGAGTTTACTATAACTGCAGGAGTCAGACTCTATTCCAGCTCCTCTCTCTGTTCTCAAGTTTCCATCTTTAGGCTCTTCCTGGGTTCCCTCTGTTGAGGTGGTCTGGCTCAGGATAACTAAGAGGCAGCTTTATTATCTGAGCTGAATTTTTTCTAACCTCCATTGTCTGAAACATATTCATGGATCATAATCCTGGTGTTGCTTAAAAAGAAGCTTGATGCTGTAAGCCTCCTCCACACTGACTAGGAAATGAGGCCATTTACATGACTTCTACAGGACAGTTCAAAAGCTAACAGAAAGGAATTTCCCTGCTATATAATAACACAAAGATGCAAAAAATAAAACCTACAAATAGAACATCCCTCATCATTACATTTTGTGGCTTTTTAGCACCATTCGTGTGGGAGATGGAAAGCTCTGAGGCAGTGAATGTCATTCATTACATTACAGCCAATATGGTTCCAATGGTTCGGCAATATTTGGCCCCTTGTTTCTGTTAGGATAAATTAATGGTGGTGCAATCCTATTGATTTACAAATAACATACTGACAGTTCTAGTTCCCTGACTATGGTAGGAACAAACAGCAGCTGGCAGTTTCCTGGATCACTATTCCCTCTAATCAGGCCTGTGCCCAACAAACCCTCCCTGCTACCTCTCAGGACCAGAGTCATGAGTGCTTCTCTCCTTGTCTACTTCCTTTTCCTTGGTTTACTGCTCCTTGCATAAACATTGTGGCAAGGTCAGACCTACTCCTAGGTCCCAGACCCCTGATCTGTCCACAATCCCACAGTCTCACTTGCCCTTTCCAGTATTTTGGGCTTCTATCCCTTGGCTAAACGGGCACTAGGGCAGATGCCCTGGTCAGCCTGGACCGAGTAACCAGTTCTCCTTAGTCACCAGCTTGGCTCTCAGGCAGAGTCAACTCTCTGTCAGAGAGTTGCCAAACACTCTCTGTCAGAGTCCCTTACCTTCCCTGCCTAGTCTACAGTATTGATGTTCTCTTTACCAGCTTCTCTGTCTCTTTCCTTATCAGCACTCACCTCCTCCAAACTCCTCTTCCGCTCTCTCCACCTGAGGGGGAGGGGAAGGCTTTTTAAAACAAGGCCTCATGGCAACTTTAAGTGAAATCAGCTATCCCTGACTTTATTTATAGCAGCCCTGCCTGGGCTGTTATCACTCCACCGTAACTCCAAGAAGTGAGCTGTTCCTAGCTGCCCTGAAGTTAGGAGAGGGTTTTCTGCTTTTTAAAGCTGCCTCTGCCCCATCTAATCTAATCCTCCACTCTGACCTTGTCTCACACACATACATATATTTTGCCAAATGATCTCTTACGCCATGGCTACCCTACAAAATTAAGTTGGTCTAATTTACATCAGCATACAGCCACCATGGTACATCGCTTGTGAGTGTCTTCACTTTGCTTCTGTATCAGCAACAGTGCTGGCCCGAGCCATTCTTGCGCCCCGGGCAGCGGGCACGTGGCGCATGCGTGGCCCCGCCCCTGGGCGCACAGCGCCCCTTACAACTGCAATCAGGCGCCCCCTATAGGTTGGCGCCCCGGGCAGCTGCCCGGCTAGCCCCTCCCTTAATCTGGCTCTGATCAGCAATGTGCGTCCTCACCAGGAAGGCATATATTGATTGTCCTGGCAGTGTAGGGCATTGTGGGACATTTCCTGAAAGCCAAAAATAATTGATGTAAGCAATGCAGCATCTAAATGACACTACGTTGACCTAATTATACCAACCTTACATCTACACTGCTCATGGAGGTGGAATTATTGAGACAGAATTACAGGGCAGTTACATCAGTGGGAGGAAAATTTAAGAGTAGACACTTGCATAGTTAGGCCATATTCACTCACTCTGTAGTATAGACCAAATCTTAGCCTCAGCCCACAGTCAGCTTCTCCTGTGGGTTTGCCCTATGGCCCATTGCTTTGGACAGTGCCTTCTATAGTTTCCAGCTCTCTCGCTGCATAAATGGAGTTAGTTGCTCCTTCCATGAAGCCCGAAAGAAGGGTGCTTAGCACATCTATCAGTGTTCACCACTTTGGGGAATTATATAGTTTCAGTTTCAAAAGCCAGCTGAAGACAAAAGCTGATTGCTTCCCATTGCTTAAAAAACTTTCCCCAGGATGGGAACCCTTTTTTTGGCATCCTTCATTCCCATGGAAAAATACCAGGTTCAAAATGGATTCCAGTACCAGGTGGTATGGTCATATGTTTTTCTAGGACCAACCACTGTTTGGGCTTACAGGCCAAAGAAGGCTATTCACAGGTTATCAAGTTGATTACTGAATCATTAGGTTTCCAGGGCATCAGTGATGGCTGCCTTTAACACATTTAGAACTATAAACAGATCCACACTTTGTATTTTTAACTTCACACACAAGAATGGTACATGCACCAAAATAGGATATATACATTCAACAGATTGTAACATGAAAGTTATTAGGTTACCTGAGGTATTTTGTCTAAAGCATTTTCGAGGTATGTGTATTTATACTCACAAGTCAATTCTCATAAAGCATGAGCGGGGGCATCATAAAGTGATTGCAGGAGAATTTCAGCTCTCACTAAAAGGGTAAGTTTCCAGCTCTCATAGCTGCAAAGAAAGCTTGTAATTGTCACGAGTGCACCCTAACGACTCAAAAGCCACAGGGCCGAGAGCAGAAGCTTGCACAGTTGGCAAGTTTTTGAACTGGAAGCTAAACATGAAATAACAGACCCATGCTGTAAGGGGCAGACAGGCATAACTGGTTCTGTCTCACAAGCTACTGTGCACTCTAAGCCCAGGCCAGTTGAAAGCCACTGGTTTAGGACTCTACGGGTACATCTACACAGCAGCATTATTTCCGAATAATGTCGAGCTGGAGGACTTCTTACTCTGACTCCTGTAACCCTCATTTTACAAGGAGTACGGAAGTCGAAGGAATAGTGTTCTTCCTTCGACTTCCTGCTGTGTATACAGCACCAAAAGCTGAATTAAGCTATATCGACTTCAGCTATGCAATTGATGTAGCTGAAGTTGCACATCTCAATTCGACTTTTGCCCTGCTGAGTAGACATGCCCTACTGTGCTTCTTCAGCAGATACAGGGATTTAGAGCAGAGATTCTCTGATAGGAAACACTTCCTATGTGCACCTTGTCATGCAGAGTAATAGTCGGGAACATTCCTTCTACTTTGCAATAAGTGACGTTTCACTGCCCTGTACATTAGTGCAACTGTATTTCAATTTCCTCATCCCTTAAAAAGCATTTCTAATGTGCCGCTTTCTTGTGTCTATACAGCTTAATCTATGAAAAAAATAAGCTTGCATTTCAGCTATCCTGTCCTGACCAACATTGCCCCACCTACTTCCCTAGTAGTTGTTTCAGCCCCTTATTATGTCTTGTAAAACTAGACTGAAAGCTCTTTGGAGGAAAGGCTGTGGTTCACTACGAGCCTGTCTACACAGAAAAGAATAAATTTGCAGCTGGCCCATACCAGGACTGTTTTGCTGCTGTGTAAACTTTTGGGATTGGTCTGGAGCCTGGTCTCTGGACTCTCCCACCCCAAATAATTTGGACTTAAATGCAACTGGTGTCCAGAGCAGAGCTCTGATAAATATTTTCAAACCCGCTGGGCTGAAGCCCTGGGCCCTAGTGTGCCCTGTGGGGCTACAGTCCTGAGCCTCAGCACCTCTGACAGGGCAAAAGCCCCAGCTCCCAGCACTGCCCATAGGGCAGAAGTCTCAAGCTTCGGCGTGCACCATGAGGCTGAAGCCCTGAATTCTGTTGCCTCCCTTGGGGCTCGTTTCCTGCCCACGGAAGGCAGCAAGGTCTGGGAGGGAGTGGATGAGGCGACTGCTGCTGACTCTTCAGCCACGCTTTCTGGCAACATCCATGCTGCACAGAGATGGCCACCATCAGCTGCATGGGTGGCAGGTGAACCCCAGGCTCAGGGAGACTTGCCCCTGCCTGTTCTGCCCAAGGTCTCACACCTACTTTCTGAAGCCTAGCAGCCCCCCTCCCAATGCTTTCTGGGGAGGCTCCACCTTCCCCTGCCTTCAGTACTCACCACCTATAATCAGCTTGTAAAAGAAGTAGCTGTGTCCTGCTCCCCCCCCCATTTATATTGTCCCTTTCCCAGTATCAGGGGGCGTGAATTGTGTAGTGCTGTTACCATTCAAGAAAGAGATATTGGAGTTTGCAGATAGTTCTCTGAAAACCTCCACTCAGTATGCAGCAGAAGTCCAAAAAAACCCCCAAAAACAAGAAAACCAAAAAAACCCTGCAACCTCCCCCCCCCCAAAAAAAAACCCTAACAGAATATTAGGAACCATAAGGAAAGGTATAGATAATAAGAAAATATATGATACGCTGTATAAATCCCTGGTATTCCCACACCTGGAATACTGGTTATCCTGTTTAAAAAAAGATAGAATTGGAAAAGTACAGAGAGGCAACAAACATGATTAGGGGAATGAAGCAACTTCCCTATGATGAGAGAGTAAAAAGACAGGGATGGTTCAGCTTTGAAAAGAGACAATTACATGGATATAGGATTGAGGGAGAAAATTGTGAATGGTGTGGAGAAAGTTAATAAGGCAGCGTTGTTGACTCCTTCATACAACCACACAATGAATTTAACAGACAAGAAATTTAAAACAGACAAAAGAAAGTTGTTCTTCACACAATATAAAGTCAATCTGTGGAACCTGTTGCCAGGGGAATGCTGCAAAAGCTCAGAGTATAAATGCATTAAGAAAAGTATTAAATACATCTATGAAGGACAGCTCCATCGACAGCAGATGCAACCCCATGCTCTGGGTGTCCCTCTGCTGCCAGAAGCTGGGACTGGATAACAGGGGATAAGATGACTCCATAATTACCCTGTTCTGCACATTTCCTCTTTAGCATCTGGCAGCATTTGCTACCAGCAGACAAGCTACAGCGCCAAATGACCCCAGATCTGGTCTGACCCAGTGCGGCCATTATGTTCGTGTTCTGTCCCAGGCACAGACTAACCCTTCTGAGGCTTATGCTCTGTTAGTGGTTAGGAACACTGGCTCAGCTGGAGTGAATGCAAAGGGAAAGCGAGGCAAAGTGGAGAGACGGGACGAGGGGAAGGGGCTTCCCAGACCTGGGGCGGTGAGTGGGGAGACTGCCCCCGGGAAGACATGGAAAGGAACCTGCTGGGAGAATGGGGCTGAGCGCGCCGCTGGGCAGACTGGAGCTAGCGCTGGGTCGGGGGAGAGACGCGTGTGCGCGTGCTGCCGCGAGGCGAGGCGGCCGGGGTTCGCCGGGGTGCGGAGCGGACGAGCTGCCTGTGCGCCTTTCTCTCCGCGGGGCCGGGAGCAGCGGGCGCTGACGGGCCGGGCAGCAGGTGGGCGAGCGCCCTGCCCGGCGTGGGGCGCGCCCGGGGCTGCGCTGCCAGGGCCACCCCTCCACGTGCCGCCCTGCAGCAGGTGAGCGGAGGTGGCGCCTGCGAGGCAGCCGCCTGGCCGGGCGCTTTGCTCCGCCCCCGGGCGGCTGGCGGCGCTCGGGGCGCTCCTGGGGCGCAGCCCTGTCCTGTGCGCGGCTGGCGGGCTGGCGGCCGGGCGGTGCAATCACATGGTGCGCTAAGAATGCTCCAAAGATGGCGGGAGCGGCAGCGGCGGCGGCGGCCGGCCGGGCGCAGCAGCGGAGCGGCTGGCTGGAAGTCCTGGTGCGGGACCGCTGGCACAAAGTCCTGGCCAACTTGGGCGAGGATGCGCTGCTGCTGAGCTGCGAGGAGCGCGCCGACGGCGCAGCCCACAACGGCGTCGGGGCCAGCGGCAACGGGGTGCCCTGCCGGGGGGCGGCCGCCGCCAGCCCGGAGCCCCCCGGCGGCGGCAGCCCCAAGGCGGGGGGTGGCCCCGGGGTGCGCACCGCCTTCACCGAGCTCCCCGAGCAAGTGCCCGATGCCATCTCCAACAAGAAGCGGTGCGTGAAGGTGCTGAAGCAGGAGATGGGCGGGCTGGGCATCAGCATCAAGGGGGGCAAGGAGAACAAAATGCCCATCCTCATCAGCAAGATCTTCAAGGGGCTGGCGGCCGACCAGACCCAGGCCCTCTACGTGGGCGATGCCATCCTGGCCGTGAACGGGACGGACCTGCGGGACGCCACCCACGACGAGGCGGTGCAGGCGCTCAAGCGGGCGGGCAAGGAGGTGCTGCTGGAAGGTAAGGGGTTAAAAGGAGCCCGGCGGCTGTCCCCCTGCCCCAGGCCTTGCACACTGGGCAGTGGGTGATGAGCAGGGGGAAAGACACAGGACTCCTGTGTGTTCCAGCCACTCCCCTGCCCCTGTTAAAAACTCTCAGAGGGGTAGCTTTGTGAGTCTGCAACTTTAAAAAACAAGTGATCCTGTAGCACCTTAGAGACTAACAAATATATGGAGAGAGTATCATGAGCTTTGAGACACTCGCAGGGCAGGGTGGAACCTGCTGTCCCAGCAGTAGGTCAGGGGTGAAAGACGCTGCAAAGTTGGGCCTTCTTTCTACCTGTTCTCTTGCGTGTTTATTGTGGAGGGTGGGGGGAGCATATCCTCGCGGGAGTGCCCAGATCACAAACGCCAGGGCTGTGCTTGTCTGTGACTTGGAAGTAAAGAGTTAATTTGGTTTTACAAGCAGCGCTAAGATCCTTAGGCGTCCTGCTCAGCTCAGAGCTTGCAACTCTGAGAGGGGACAGCTTCCCCAAACGGATCAGATGGTAGGTTAGCGGAGAGGTCCCAGCCTATGGCTAGGGAAAGCTAGGGATTAATTTGACTAAAGGAACTCCGGGAACCCCAGCGCCAAGCTAAGGGCTTTGCAAGTTTCACTATGTGTATGTTAAAAAAAATAAAAAAGGGAGGAGGAGGAAAGCCAGGTCACAAACTAAAGTACAATGCAAACCTGAAAGGGACTTAAAGAAACTAACTGCATGTCCCTGGGCACAAAGTAGAGGGATTTTAAACTCTTGTCAATGGGGAGGAAAGAAAAGTGACAGAACTGCCTGAACTACTGAGATCCTCCACATTTTGACATTTGGTAGTGTGTTAAGTGAAAATTAACTGCAGGATCCCCAGCCTGGGGCTTTGCAGCCCTTTCTGCAAAGAGACATAGTTAGCAAACCCTTCCTAAACAGCTCCCATAATCCAAGACAGTGTTTGCCATGTTGTGTTTGACTAACAAAGGCACAAAAAAAGCAGACTTCAAATCCTAGAAGGCAGAGAGAGAGTTTGGCTATTACTTTTGCTCTGCAAAAGGCAAGAGAAACAAGCAGATCAAATCACATAGGGGAGATGGCAACTCTGTGATTTGAAATGACTGAAATTTACACATACACACCCTTCTTAGTTCATCCCAGGTGAGAAGGGGAACAGATGTGATAGAAATTGGCAAATATCTCATTGAAACGTTTGTAGGGGAAAAAACCACAGACTGCGGTGAGATGATCTTTTAGAAGCCACCTTAAAAATGGAGTGTAAAAGAAGCGAGTCTTTGAGGGTTTTGGCACAGACTGTATGAAAAAAGAGCAAAAAAGAAGAGAAGTGTTTGGGGAGGAGAGACAAAAACAAGCGAGAGAATAAGTTAAAGACCGGAAAGAAAGTTCCATTGATCTCAAGATTTTTTGGCGGAGGGTAGTTGAAGGGTCTTTTCCTGGAGAGTTAATTTAGTTGATAGACCTGAGAAAAGGATCAGCAGAAACAAATATGCCTAATGCATGTTAAACAGAAAATGCCCTTGGTATGTATGTGTGTGTTTGATAAAGTGCCTATTTGTACATAAGTTCATTTAACCAACAGTTCTTGACCTTTGAGTCATTAACATTTGTGGAGCGAAGTGGTGAACCTGCTGCTATTCCATGTCTCCTATCTTAGTTTGAAATGGATTTATTCAGTCATTTGCAGCCTGTTCATCCTCTGGTTCTACTAAACAACAGCACAATTTCTGATTTGCCTCTCTTGAGTCACTGAAAAATGGTAACCCTTCTTGAAGGAGCTGTGGGAGCCAGTGCTTAGAATTATGGGATGCATTTGTGGATCAGTTGTAAATACCTGAATATAGGCTTGCGATATGGAAAGGGGATGAGAATCCTTGGTTTAAAACCTTATAGCATCTGTGGGGTGAAACACAAGGAATTTCAGATGACTCTGTGGCTGTGAAAGTGAGGAGCTGATCAACTTTGCATTTTATAACAAGGGGACCTCGTCACCCAGAAGAAATTAAATATTTCTGATGATTGGGTTCCTGTTTGTCAGGGTGTTATCTAATTGTCCCCTTTCTTTACCCAGCAGTGAAATAGATCACGAAGGTGTACTAGGTCAGAGAGCAGAAAGGGAGACGTTTCTGTGGCTGAATTCCATCTTTGGTGATTACAGCTGTGTGGTCCTATGTATGGACAGAATTTGACCTTTGGTGTGGTCTAATGATTAACATAGCAAATACTGTGTAATTTTCTTAATTATTTCCCCCTATGCATAATACACAAAACTGGACATGCAAGTGTGCAACACTTATAAAAAGTCAGTGTTGTTCCCTATAGGAGCAAAGACCAGGGACTCAGTCTGCTCCATTCTCTTTTTAAAGCCTTATTGCAGCAGCTGCTTTCCGCTCTTTCCTCCCCTGAAGTGAGTGCTGATGCCTTATTTCTGTAATAGAACAGCAATGCATTTTAATGTCACCCCAAAGGATGACTGATGCTGAAATACTTACATTGGGCCAGGTCCCCTGGAGCAGCTGAAATCAGAATCTGCCACAGTGTCTCCCAGAACCCACTATTCAGGTTAGCAAGGAATCAGCGAAGGACTTGTTCAAACAGATAGCTTAGGACAGTTTTATCAGAGCTAGTATCCCACTTTGAAGATCACTCTTTAGGGATGCCATATAAAACATCCCTTTTATGACTGAAGAAAGGGAAATCAAAGGTGCTTGAAAAGTTTTGGTTTTGTTTTTGAAAAAGGCTGACACAGCTGGACTGATCCTGCTTAGCTAGTGCAGTCCATGGGGGGAGGGGTTGCTGTTTGTGGGAACTGGATTATGCCCTCTGTGATTTACCCTACCTTCCTAGAGAGTTCTGTATTAAAAACAGCGAGCTCACTGCAGGAAAAACACACAGGTATGCAAGAGACGATCCTCCCAGAATTCTCTCCCATTAAAAACAATTGGCAGAGCAAAGGAACATTGCTGGCTGCTGTGCCAACACATTAGTTCTTGTGTCTTGAAACGTTACGCTTCTGTTGGGGAAATAATGGAACTTACTCAACCCTGCTGGGCAACAATATCTGCAGGGGCAAGTTCAGTGAAGTGGCATTCTAAGCGCCTGATCATGAAAGGTGCTGAGTGCTTTCTGCTCCTAATTTGAAGTGGGTGAGGCTTGCGGGCACCCAGCATTTCACGGTAGTGGGACCCCTCATTTTGTAAGGTGTCCTCCAAAGAGACACTGCAAAAATGTTTGACCAGCTATATTTTGCTAAGTGAGAGCCAAATTGTGGCCCATCCTGCATGCCAACACAAAGGCTTAAGGAGATAGAAGGTACCTCCTTATTCCCCCAGCTTGCCACCTGAATCGTGGGTACTAACATGAGAGAGAGAGAGAGCTGCGTATATGGGGCAGGCTGCTGCTTCCCCTCCTGCATGGGTGGATGTTGGGAATGTGGGTGCAATAGTGATGGGCCTTAGCTGTAACCCTTTCTCCCCAAATGCATCAGCTAACATTTCGGGGCTGGTGGAAGGGGATGTCACCTGCACCAGTATAGGGAAAGCACAGCATATTTCTGCTTGGGCAGCAGAACTGTGTGCTGCAACTTGCTCAGGGTTTCTGGCACATGCCCAATCTCTAACTCCTCTAACATGAAAGCAAACAAGACCAATTTATAGTGTATGTTTAACATAGATATTTGTGTAACCTACGGGTCAGTATGTGCTGTGTCCCCCTCTGCCCAATCCCCAGAGGATGAGAGTCTGTTACAGAAATCTGAAAACAAAGTAACTGAGGCAGAGAAGATCCTGTTTTCCTGAGCTTTAGGTGGAAGGTGCTCGCACCCAGTGATTAAAGAAGCTTGGAAAAAGAAGGGGAGCTGTTCCTGACTAGCCAAGGATGGGGTAGAGCTTTAGGGTATGCGGCCAGGGAGAAGAGGGACAGCTCTGCTGTGACCTGCCCTGTGGAGGGGGAGCTGTTTCTTTCTTCTGAGCCTGTTTACTAGATGTACAAAAAGAAACTCGTGATGGAGAGTGGGGCAACAGGCCAGTGAGTAGAGGGAGTGTGGATCACGCAGGAGCTGAGGTTGGATTGTCATCCTCACATTCATGTTTAACCATATGTACATAGTATGATTAAATACTGCACTTAGATGCTGTTTAGATAGGAAACTAGAATATCTCCATATAAAATATGAACTGTTTAGCTATAGGCCTGGAGTGCTGTCCCAGTAACAGTAATAGCTATTGCTTAAAAAAACTGTGTGTGTATATAATTTATATTTTCCTCCATTTCCGTTAAATTAGGTCCCCTTACAGTAGACACCAGAGAAATCCTATTGATCTTCAAGACTGTGAAGTGAGGTACTTATATGCAAGCAGAGCGAGAAAAGTTTTTTGAATCAAAAGAGTATTAAAAAGCATATAAGAATGATCATTACATCATGGTACTTTCTCTAAGTACAAATGGGCCAAACAGACTGTATTGTACAGATTCCCTTTTTAGAGTCCTACAATAACGTTAAAAACAAAACATAATCTATGCTGATTTCAGGCAGGATTGCCTCTTCTTGCTTATTCATTTGGGCTGAGGTAAAAATAAGATAACCAATGTATGTGTTTATGTCAGATGGATTTGGATATGCCTCTGAAACCTATCACTTTATAACATGCTGGTATGGAGGTGGACATGATGAGGGTGAGCGAGCAATAGCGCATTATGCACAGAATGGATTTTCACTGGGGTTCTTAATGTTTGTAATGTATTTCACTCAGTGTTTTTTGTGATTCTCCATTAGACTAGAATTATAGTCATATAAGAGCAATTTGCTGGTCCTCAGTGTGAGTGGAAGCATATTGTTGCTTTCTATTGTAATACTGTATAATATTTCCCCAGCAGTGTTCATATACAGCATTTCTAGGAGTTGGAAATACTGACATCACATATATTTAAAAAGTAAGCTGAAGGAACATGTGGAAAACAGCGACTATAATACATTTTCATTTTCTTAATTTTTTTAAAAAAGCAAAATAATTCAGCAGTCTACTTCAGATAGATCAAAATCATAGAATACTAGAACTGGAGGAGACCTCGAGAGATCATCAAATCCAGTACTCTGCTCTCATGGCAGGACCAAGCACCATCTAGATCATCCCTGACAGATGTTTGTCTAACGCTCTTCAATGATGGAGAGTCCACAATCTCCTGAGGCAATTTATTCCAGTGTTTAACTACTCTGACAGTAAGGAAATTTTTTCTAATGTCCAATCTGCATTTCCCATGCTGCAATTTAAGCCCATTGCTTCTTGTCCATATCATCATCATCACTTTTTCTTTCTCCTCCTTCTAACATCTTTTTTAGAAACTTGAAAGCTGTTATCATGTTCCCTGTCAGTCTTCTCTTTGCCTAGACTAAACAAATTCTTTCAATCTTCTCTCATAAGTCATGTTTTCTAGATCTTTAATAATTTTTGTTGCTCCTCTCTGGACCTTCTCCAATTTTTCCACATCTTTCCTGAAATGTGGTGCCCAGAACTGGACATAATACTCCAGCTGAGGCCTAATCAGAACAAAGTAAAATGCAAGATTTACTTCCTGTGTCTTGCTTCTCTTAATGCATCCGAGAATGATGTTTGCTTTTGTTGCAACAGTACCACACTGCTGACTCATTTAGCTAGTCATCCACTGTGACCCTAGATCCCTTTCTGCAGTACTCCTTCCTCGACAGTCACTTCCCATTTGTTGACTGTAGTTAAAAACTGTTGTCACTTACCTATGTTGTCATGTGTTTCTTACAGCAATGAGATGGTAACAAGTTACTTTTAGATGATCGTAAAACACTTTGCTTGTCAAACAGTGCCTATTTCCTGCAAGAATGTGAAAATAGTAAGGACGGAAAATATGTCCATGCTCACCTATATATTACATTAGAGCCACTAACTAAATCTCTGTATGCTTGTTTACGGGAATGTAGAGCTAAAACTGAGATTGCCAATCACATGTACTGTACCTCACTTATAAAGTTATGCCTACAGCAAATATATAAAATAGTCTAACCACTTCCTCTTATGGCAGCAAATACCCAATTGAACAAAGGCTTCTGTTATCATCTAGAAGCTGGATTCTGCTCAGTGGGTTTCTTAGATAGCTTAGATACCTTTATTTGAATATCAAATCAGAAGGTAAAGGAGAAAGTTAAATAATTTTTAATCTCAGTTACACCAGTTCCAAAACTGGCTAATAATCTGAGTCCTGATAATTATGATTTCCTGAAAATTATGGTAAAGGTTTTGAAGCTTTTTTTTTCATTTTAATCTAATCTAATCAATGAATGATCTGTAATTATAGCCTGTTGACAGACTTTGTCACTTTACACAGATAGGAATCACTCAGTACTTCCTCACAGTAAATCTGGTAAAAATCCTTCTCTTCAATTGCTGAAAAAAACCCAGGTTCCTATGGGTCAAAGTTCCCTCTAATCTTTTCCATCTATGTGTGGATTTTTTCTACCCATATGCGGAATACATTTATATGTGCACTCAGGCAAGTGCAAATGTGCACCACCAGTAGAAACAAAACACCTCACTGTGGGCAGCGGGAATGACAGCTATTGTGGGTCCTGGGGAAAGGTGTGTGGGGGGGGGGCAGGTTCTGTGCCATTGAAGGGGAGAGGCCTCAAATGAAGGGGTGGAGCCAGGAGCAGCCAGCCCTCTGCCCTGCCCAGACTGTGACCCACTCCCTCCAGATTCTCAGAGCTGTCTGGAGTGCTTGGAGTGGTGTTCTGGCACTCTGGTGGAAATTCAGAGGGGTCCGGGGCTCTGGACGCTGGGGCTCTCTTTGTCCCCTCCCATCCATGTCCATTGGTGGGCCCGGCTGCAGGCACCCTGCTAATCAGCTGAGTGGCATTTGAATTTCTCTTGAACAGCCGCACAATCGCACAGCTTACAGAGAACACTGCTGTGGTCTGAAGGATACTGGGTTTATAAGGACCAGCTCATGTAAGTGGAACATGATTTGACCCAGCAACACATGTTGTCACTTAAACTTCCTTAGAAGAATTCAGTCTAGCATTTCAGTTAAAGAATACCTGGAAAGGAAACCAGAGCTCTTTGCAGCAATTCCATAATGAAAAACTGAACTGTAAACATAAATGCTTAGCTGCTTAGCTTGATGTGCTTTTTAAAAAATTAGATAATTCCTCTAAGATAATTAATACCAAATTGAAAGGATAAGGATTTTTTGCTGCAGTTATTGACATAGAACTAGGGATGTTAAAGACTAGTCGACTATGTGATAAGGAAACGCTTATCGGATAGTCTTTTGACTAGTCAACTAGTCGATATCCCCCTCCCCACCTCTATAAGATAGAGGCAGCAAAGAGTGGGAGGAAGGGGTACTTCAAAGTGGCAGCGCTGCACAGTGCTCCTAGCAGCATGCAGCGTAGCATGGAACCCGGGGTCAGCCCGGCTCCATGGCTTTGAAATGCACAAGAACCCCTGCTGGGTATTCTTGTGCATTTCAAAGCAGGCATGCCACGTGCAGCCCCAGGAGTAAGTCCCGCTGGCCCCAGGCTGTGCGCGGAGTTCTGCATTCCTCCTTTGAAACGTACAAGAGCCCCAGTAGGGGCTCTTGTACGTTTCAAAGGAGAAATGAGGAAGTGCCTATCAACTAGTCGCGTGATTAATTGCAATTAAATGTATTAATCGTAATTAAATTTTTTAATCGCTTGACAGCCCTAATATCAACAGAAGACCATTATACTGACTTGCCATTGTGGAGGTTGTTCCTAGTAGAGGCCATGTTCAAAGGATCCCACCCGTGGGCCGTGTGTTGAGCCCTGCATAAACCCAAACCGAACCGCAGGCTGCAAACAAACAGGCGGGGGCCGTATGTTGAGTGGCCCTGGTGTAGGGTATCAATGAAAGCTGGTGACACAATGGTCATTGATATCATCATAAAATGTATGTGTTAACACTACATGTGGTATTATATATACTTACTAGTATGATGCTTTAAAGTTTAAAGTCTGTAATCAGTGGGAGAAACTGGCTTCCTCCAGTCAGGAGGAAAAGTAACCTTCCTGTCTCTGTTATAAATTACCCATTGTGGAATCAACCCAAAGGAAGCCCTATTTACATTTTGTCAATAGGAAGAAAAGGTTGATGGGGGAGATGTGAAGTCAGCATGGCGTTAGCACACTGCAAAACAAGCAACAGAAGAGAAGAGGCTTGTCTGGAGATGCACTTCAAAAGGTTGCCTTTCAAAGATTTACACTATAAGTGGGAGGAAAGAGAACCTTTGTGCTATCCATTTTGCTGAGGAGCACCCTTGGCAGAAAGATTGATTCTGAAAAATGGGTCCCAGATTGATTAAAAACCAGCAAGCAGAAAGATGTTGAGGGTGAGAAGTGAGGCTGTTGACTGTTAAGTTCTAGAAAGTGTGATATACTTTTGCTTTATAACTATTTCTGTTTCCGTTATTCTCAGGCAACACTCATTTGAATCTGTGAATCTTTACTCTGTGTTAGTGGACTTCTATTTGTTTTCACTATACACTATAGCACTGTGCTGTTCTAAAGAACCTGATCCTGAGGCATGACCTTTCAGCTGTGTGTGCACTGTTTGTCCGGGGACAGCTTATTTGCTAATTAGTGTGAATGTCAAGTGAGAGGGACTGGATACTACAGGGAGATGCTCCTGGGCAGTTCAGGGACTGGGGTACATGAAATATTAACGTGAAAGGCAAAATAAAGGCTAGCAAGATCCTGAGGAGTTTACTGTTGGTGCAGGGAACTGATACACTGCTTAGTACCAACATGTCTTTTGCTGAGCTGGGAGTTAACAGGGTGGTCTGTGGTACTGGATGCTCTGAGAAAGTGTCAAGTAGATAAAGAAGAATTGGTAGATGTCATTTATGTGGACATTCAAAAAAACCTTTCACCAGAGGCTGGCTGTGAAGGAAACTCAGTAGTCATGGAGGGACAGATAAAGTGCTGTCATGGATAGGAAACGGGCACAGACTGAGACAGATAACAAAAAGAGTTAGGGATCCGTAGTTCTCAGCTGGGCTGCAGAGTTCCATACTAAGTGGGAAAGTAGTGTACAGTTCTGTACTAGGGTGGGTAGTTAATCTCCTTGCTAGGGAGCAGGAAATGGGATGAACAGCGAGAATGAAAAAATGCCAAAGACATAATTATTCAGGGCTAGAGAGGCTTGCGAGGAACTCAAGGGGAACAGCCAGGTCATGTCAGTTGGTAGAACCTGTTGGCAGGAGGAATGGCTGCGGCCCTTTGCACCGCTCCTCTCTGTCCCACACACAGCATTTGGGGCTGTGGATCACACTCTGTGTGAGGCCCTGAGTCATGTGTACCTATTGCTCCTCATCCACTCCACAGCCATGTGTAGACTCCCCTGCTGAGTTGTTCCTTGGCAGCTCATGGAGAGTGACTCTTCATGGGTCTCAAGTGGCATGCCTCTATGCCTAGCAGAATGGAAAAATTTCCACTGTATTTTGTGCCTTGAGTGCCTGTGAAATGAAGGGGCCTAGCATTTTGCAGGATCATACAACACCGCATGATAAATTGGGACACTCAGTAACTTATCCAGTAGCACCTCCAGAAGGAATTGAAGTCAGCAGAATGCAGTGGACCAACTTCAACTCAGTAATTAGTCAAGTTTAAATCTGACCAGTACAGCAGTGTTAGCAAGCCTGCCTACAAGAAGCTACAACATTTTCATTTAAACATTGATGCATATCACCTATAATCCAGTGCATCAAACTGAACAATTAAGCTACCAGAAACATTGGTATAAAAATACCAAGGATGGCATCAATGCACCAATCTTCTGGGATTTCCATGTGAGTGACAATATGTATTTTATGAGACATGTTTTGCTATGCAGTTTTAGCTGAGAAGTCTGTTCTCCTTTATCCCATATAATGCAGTTAAGCATGCACTTTGTGAACAGGTCCCTTAGGTTTGCTTTACACACAGAGTTAGAACTGCTGTCCTGTTACATTGCTGTATCCTTTTTAATGTTAATGAAATCAAGAAGCTTAATTTTGTCTGTCTGGCAAGGTAGATATACTAGCTGCTTTTGTTTGGGCAGCTTAATTATTCTGTTTACAATTGCAAGCATTAAAAGGGTTAAGCATTCTCGGAATCTGGAGTTAGATAGGGCACTGTGCTGTATTTCACATCTGAAGTAAACCATCTGTATTGTAGTACTCTAGTAAAATGCTAATTGTAAGGAAATGAGCCAAAAGAGTAGACAGGGAAAGACTCTCTGATTTGAAATGATTAATATACAGTGCACTCCTGATTAAAATGTTATGTAGCCTTTTGCTGAACTACTGGAAGTTACTATATTGGCAGATCTAGGAAAGCCAGATCCAAAATAGGGTGTTGAATACATTTTTTATTTCCTCAAAGTTTAGGTACATTTTATGTATTGTTTTTATTAAAGTAAAGTACACTAATAATAATAAATAATAATTTCAGCTAAAGTCAGAGCCTACTCCAGGAAAGTTACATGAATAACTTTGTTCTTTTTAGCCAGTTCCATCATCAAAAGCCCCAACTAGTGTATGTAAGGTTGCATGTTGCATAAATATCTGTGGGTATGTCTACACAGCAGGACAAAACTCAAATTAAGCTACAGAACTTGAGCTATGTCAATTGTGTAGCTGAAGTTGGAATAGTTTAATTTGGCTTTTGGCACTGTCTACACATCAGGAAGTCAAAGGAAGAACAGTCTTCCTTCGACTTCCCTTACTTCTTGTGAAATGAGTGTTACAGGAGTTGGCGTAAGAAGTCCTCCAGTTTGCCATTATTTCAAAATAATGGCATGCATCATGTATGCTCTTTGTTATTTTGGAATAATTATTCTGAAATAATGCTGCTGTGTAGACATAGAAGCTATGTCTAGACTACATCCCTCTGTCGGCAGAGGGATGTAAATGAAGCACTTCGAAAGTGCAAATGAAGCAGGGATTTAAATATCCCACGCTTCATTTGCATAATCACGTAATGGTGCTCTTTCGAAAAAGCGCTATTTCGAAATTGAAACCGCAGTCTAGACGCAGTTCTTTTCAAAATGGGGTGCTTTTCCAAAAGATTCTGTAAACCATTTTTTCGAAAGAGCACCATTACGTGATTATGCAAATGAAGCACGGGATATTTAAATCCCTGCTTCATTTGCAATTTCGAAATGCTTCATTTACATCCCTCTGTCAAAAGAGGGATATAGTCTGACCAGTGTTTTA
This sequence comes from Apalone spinifera, assembly GCA_030068395.1. NCBI lineage: Eukaryota > Metazoa > Chordata > Testudines > Trionychidae > Apalone > Apalone spinifera. The sequence continues at coordinate 19,377,923 of CM057846.1, forward strand.
TTTGACCATGGAACCCCTGTAAACTCGGAAGAATTTTGAGGAACCCCTACAGCCAGGGGAAAAATTTGTCGAGCACCATGATTAAGTAAGGATAGTAATAAACAGATGCTAAATAAGGTCATGGGATCAACATTCAGTTTAATTGCACATATTTAAGAACAAAAATCACATTAAATGTGTACAAAAAATAAAACTAAAAAACTAATATGAATTATATTGGCAGTTTTCAATGCAAAGAGTGGTTTTTCTTCTTTTCTTTGCACATTCTTTTTATATTTGCTTTAATACTAGGAAGTTGGATTTGCATATCTGGTGCAGCATTCAGTCGATTTCTGTATTTCATTTTTGTTACTGCATAATTTAAGAACCCAGTTTCACATGAGTATGTGCTGGTGAAGGGTAACAACTGACAAACTGCACGTCTTGATAAAGATGAATATTCTTGATTTTGACATAAGTCTCCCCAAAATGTAA
>CM057846.1:19391452-19402463 GCA_030068395.1 Apalone spinifera
TGCTAGGATAGTTATTTCAAAACAACAGCTGTTATTTCGAACTAACTTTGCTGTGTAGACATACCCGTACAGAACAAAAACAGCCCTATGCAGCTTCTGTCTTTCTTTGCATAAATTACGTTTTAGTCTGCTGAGAAACAGAACTTTCAAAAAGCAAGAGCTAATAGTTAGGCTGGACAGAGTAGAACCATTAAATCACTTTTATGAGACTGTACGTATAGGTGTAGCATATTCGTTGTGAGATTTAATTGTAACTGTTGTTTTTAAATGAGAAATTTAGTATTTTATTGCCTTTTTTAAAAAAACAAAAAATTTGATTTAATTTAAAAAATCTGATTTAAATAAAATATCCTATTTTTAATTTAAAAAGTCATAGATTTTTATCTACCCTGCTCCTGAATGACCTATCCACCGAGTAATTAATCTGAGTAAATGTGTATTAGCAAAGGTTTAATATAAACCATAAAATAAGTCAACTGTGTCACAAGACTGTACAGGGCACTTTAATTACTAAGATTTTGTTCTTTGATTAAAGACTCAGAATTGGTTCCCTGAATTTCATTGACTTTTTATGGAAGACTGGGTTATAGAGAAGCACTGTGTTGCCTTCCAAAGCTGCTTTTGTTTGTTTCCATTTTTTTCCTTGCAAACTTTTGCTCTTTTGCAATGATTTGGTGGAAATATGTCCTTAATGAATTCCATCTATTGGGAATACGGGTGCAGGAAGGTACAGACCAGTGCTTCCATATGACAGGCAGTGGGACTAGTACAACCTACCTCATATTGAGAAAGTAAACAAATCTGGGTTGTTTGGTCCCTAATTCTGAAAATGACTAGCTGGTCATTTGAACTGTGTCTGGTTCTTGTCCGACACAAGTAAATCCACATGGGATGCTATTGAGTCATGCCAATGTAAGAGAAAAGAGAATCAAACAGATTGTGTTCATTGTTGGATGTTTCAAAAGAGAAATAAATTTAGAAGCAACACATGGAAAGAATATTGAGCAGACAAAATAGGACAGAAGTAGAAAGCCCAGTGAATTCAATGTCAAATCCACTATTGGTTCAATAGGTGCAGGATTGGTCTATTTTTTACAGGGCTTTGAAAATGACAGGGCTCCATGTTTTTATTAGTTCATTTAAGGGTGTCCAGAGCTGGCCTTGTTAAGAGCCACATATGCTACTTGTCAGGAACCCAAAAGCTGTACATAATTTGCATAAAGTGACACTGATTACAGCCATTCATATCTTCAATGGGGAGTTGAGGTCTGTGATGCCAGTTTCTTGGGCAGAGTTTCATCTGTGCACCATACTCTAGCAGCTAGTCACCTCTGAAGTGCAGCATATCTCAGCTGCACTTGGGAGAAGCCAGAGGAAACCGCCTACAACTTGCTCATACTGAAAACATTCTTCAAGACTTTTGCATCAGGTGGAATTCCTGGAATCCTCCCCAACTGCTGTACATATATCTTCAGGATTTTAGTTGGCATGTAGCAAAGCAGGGACAGTAAGCAAGTTTAAGCTATCTGTAATAAACTGTGGAATGTTTGCATTGCTGAGGATAATGCTTCTATTGCTCTGTGCCCTGAAGAGGTAAGCACTGTTGCCTGACTGTACCATGGATTTTCCTTTCCACCCTAAAAAAACTCAAAACATCGGCATGGCCGATAGAGCAATCAGAGTTGGTACACATTTGAAGCAGGATCTAGCCTCTGTGGGTTTTTTTAAATTGCATCAGTCAATTGTAGAAGTAATCTGATGTGAGGGGAACTTTAGAGTTGTTGCCCAGTAAAATAGAGAGCATTATCCAGTGTCTACTGACACTAATTAGAAAGCTCTTGCTTAAGAGGCTTTGTGCTGGAGCCAAAGCCCATTATTTTCACTTTCCTCTCTGAATGAGGGGTTTGTTCCAAAGACTACCTTCTTCCACTGGCCTCAGTCATTGCAGATTGAGCTAGATTCCAGGAAACCAAGCCAAGTGACGTTACATGACTTATGGCCTATATGTTTTGTTAGAATCATAGAATACTAGAACTGGAAGGGACCTTGAGAGGTCATCAAAACCAGTCCCCTGCCCTAGCGGCAGGACCAAGCACCATCTAGATCATCCCTGACCTATCTATCTAACTTGCTCTTAAATATCTCCAATGATGGAGATTCCACAATCTCCGTAGGCAATTTATTCCAGTGTTTAACCACCCTGTCAGTTAGGAAGTTTTTCCTAATATGCAACCTGAATCTTCCTTGCTACAATTTAAGCCAGTTGCTTTTTGTCCTATCATCAGAAGCCAAGGAGAACAATTTTTCTCCCTCCTTCTTGTAATACCCTTTTAGATACATGAAAGCTGCTATTATGTCCCCTCTTAGTCTTTTCTTTCAAACTAAACACACCGACTACGTCTAGACTGGAAAAGTTTTTCCATTAAAAGCATTTGCGGAAAAGAGCGTCTAGATTGGCACTGACGCTTTTGCGCAAAAGCACTTTTTGCAGAAAAGCGTCCATGCCAATCTAGACACGGTTTTGCGCAAGAAAGCCCCGATCGCCATTTTAGCCATCAGGGCTTTTTTGCACAAAACAGTTCTGGGTTGTCTACACTGGCCCTCTTGCGCAAAAGCATTTGCGCAAGAGGGCTTTTGCCCAAGCGGGAGCTTCATTGTATTTGCGCAAGAAGCACTGATTTTGTACATTACAAAGTCAGTGCTGTTGCGCAAATTCAAGTGGCCAGTGTAGACAGCTGGCAAGTTTTTGCGCAAAAGCAGCTGCTTTTGCGCAAAAACTTGCCAGTCTAGATGCAGCAACCCTGTTCTTTCAGTCTTCCCTCATAGTTCATGTTTTCTAGACCTTTAATCACTTTTGTTGCTCTTCTCTGGACTTTCTCCAATTTCTCCACGTCTTTCCTAAAATGTGGTGGTCAGAACTGGACACCAATATTCCAGTTGAGGCTTAATCAGTGCGGAGCAGAATTGAAGAATGACTTCTCATGTCTTGCTCACAAGACTCCTGTTAATGCTTCCCAGAATCATGTTTGCTTTTTTTGCAACAGTGTCACACTGTTGACTCATATTTAGCTTATGGGCTACTTTGGCTCCTAAATCCCGTTCTGCAGTACTCCTTCCTAGATTTTCACTTCTTATTTTGTATGTGTGAAACTGTTCTTCCCTAAGTGGAGTACTTTATATTTGTCCTAATTGAACTTCATCCTGTGTACTTCAAACCATTTCTCCAGTTTGTCCAGATCATTTGGAATTATGACCCTGTCCTCAAAGCACTTGCAACACCTGCCAGCTTAGTATCATCTGCAAACTTTATATGTGTACTCTTTGTTCCAGCATCTAAGTCATGAACAGAACCAGTCCGAAAACTGATCCCTGCGGAACCCCACTTTTTATGCCCTTCCAGCATGATTGTGAACTATTGATAACTACTCTCTGAGAACAGTTATCCAACCAGTTATGTACCCACCTCAGAGTAGCCCTATTTATGTTGTATTTCCCTAGTTTATTGATAAGAAAGTCATGCAAGACTGTATCAAATGCTTTACTAAAGTCTAGGTATACTATGTCTACTGCTTGCCCCTTATCCACAAGGCTTGTTATCCTATCAAAAAAAGAAATCAAGTTGGTTTGACATCATTTATTCTTGCTTACATCAAATCTCTTTCTGGATATTTTTGATATTTGTGCTTTGGAGGGGGAGATGGAGGAAGAAAGCATTCAATATATTCCTTGGTATTCAGGGTGTGGATGATATTCTGAGCATTCAGTGTGGCTGTGTGGCCTATTACTGTATAACCCTCACATCATCTGGGTGTTGTGTGTTGTCCCATCTAGTGGCACTGAGACCACATATAGAGAGAAAAATTAGTCTGCTCTACAGCCTTAGCTGAGAGCCAGCTGACTTTCAGCTCATGCAGTAGAAGCTCAGGCACTGAGCTCCTGTAGAGGTTACACTTGGGCTATGTCTAGACTACGGGGAATATTCGAAAGAGGATTTATATATTTATTGAAAAGCTGCATAAACCTCACTTTTTGAAGAAAAGTGGCTTTTTGACAAGGGGGGGTGGGGTTCGCTGGAAAAAGCTGCGTCTAAACTACTTTCACTTTCTAAAGCTCCATTTTGAAAGTGAGATCGGAAGAAGATATGCAAATTCCCGCAGATCTTTTGAATCTTCCCCGTAGTCTAGATGAGTCTTTGGTCTCCAGCATATGTTGTAACTATACATCCCATTTGCTGTAAGAATTTTAAAGCTGTTTTATAGATAGCACCTTACTTGGTTTCCTAATAATTTGTTCAGCCGTGGATTCTTTGGAGGAGAGAAAATGGCCATCAAATGATTGCCCCACATCAAATATTTCAGGGAAGCACCAGGTTTTTCAGCTTGAGGTGTTTCCATTGTTCTTCTCAATGGGTTAAAGCCAATCAATGGGACTCCTCATAATTCCATGCTAGTGGATCATTTAGTCAGATGGTCAGAGAGTGTGGTATCATTTCTGAATGACCAGATATTGCATTTTGTCAGACACTCCAAAAATAAAGTGTAAAATTTGATCTTTTAAGACCAGTCATATAGCTTTTTAACAGAGCCATTAATAAGATATCTGTATTTGAATGCCCAGAAACATGAAGCAAGAGAAATCTATTTTCTGACATTTTGAGTAACTATGACATACGCACATAGGCACAATGTTTAACATAGATGCAGAACTTGATTGCACATAAAATGAAACATTAATCTAATCTAGGTTTTGGACCCTATTTATAAGAAAGACATTTAGACCTCTTTCCTAGGGGTGCTGTGTAAGAAGTAGGCCATCTTCTTAAAAGACAGTGTCTAAACAAGTTGTTGTGGATTTTGTGCATTTATTGGAAGAGAGGCTAACGCTCTCATTCCCATTAGTTTTGTACAATTAGGTGTTCATTTCTTTGAAAGTTTCCTCTCGCTTTTAAGTATTGGCAATCCCAAGAGTTCAAACATCAGGAGTGGCCACTCTGTCTGTACTAATCACAACTTAAAAGCGAGATAGCGTCCAATCAATGTGGATACTATCTTTTGAAAAAGCACATCGCTTTTTCGTTGCGCTTTTGTTGTGTGGATGGTCTCTTTCGAAATAAGCTTTTCCGGAAAATTTCTTCCAGAAAAGCTTCTTCCAAAAGAAGCCTGCAGTCTAGATGTAGCCTCAATTGGGCCCACGTAATCCTCAGGCTCAGAAAGTTTGGTAGCCTGCTTTTGCTCCTGTCTACTCTCCTATGGGGGAGGAGCCAGTACGTTATGACTCTACAAACTGTTAGAATATTTTAAAAAGTTGTGCAAATGCTCCTTTATTGAGCTGTGTTTTATTGCTGATACATTGTCAGGAACAATTGAGGAATACTTGTGAGGCTTTCCTAAAACTTTCAAGACTGCATTTTGGCCCCCGATTCTATAGAAGGCTCATAGGCATAAGAGCTGGCCTTAATGAGCTCCTTTTCAGGGTTGGGATCTTAGAATAGAACTTGTTTTCTTCCAGGACTTTAGTTAAGACACTTCAGGCAAATACAAACAGTCAACTAAACAGGCGAGTCTGTTGACAGCTACATATCCACCAGGTCCTGGGTTACAGGCTACCTTCTGAATGTCCCTGAAGAGTGTTAGGCCTAGTGCCAGCTGGAAAGCACACTATGCTGGCATTCTGAAAACCTCTCAAGAGCACTGGGCATGGTGCCAGCATTCATGCACTCTACATCACAGCTTATCTTAACTCTTGTTATAGAGTTGACTATTTGTTATAGTCAAATCCCCATATTTTTCCATGGCTTTTGTCTAACGAGGTTATGGAGCAGATGAAGTATCCCCTTTCTAATTAGCCTACTCTGTTGTGAGAGGAATGCCACTAAGTCAGATGGGAAAAGGGAAAATAAAGAAGAGATGTACATGAAAATGGGAAATTATTCAGAGTGCCTCTGAATCTAGCAAATACCAATTAAAAAAAACCCTTCATATTGGAAGAGCTGTGATAGTTTTGTAACAAAGAAGCCTTGCTGATTCATTTTAGATAAGATGTTTTAGGGAATGGGTGATCAGGTTACCCTGCTTTTTTTCCCCCCTTACAATTCACTTCAGGATACTAAGTCTCTCTGCTTCTTGCTGAATAAAGAAATGGATTCTCTTATTTTGAATTAAAGAGGAAACATCTTACCAACCCTAGAATCCGGGAATATTATTGTTGCCATGTGTAGAATTCTACTCTGTGTTTGAAAGAGGAGCCGAGTTTTCACTTCTCTCTCCTACAGATGGACAGTAGAGTTACACCTCTTGTACGATCTGTCAAGAGCTGGAAAAAAGAATCTTCCTGAGTTTTATGCTCAAAGCACTCAGATGGCAGAGCATGGCCCATATTTATGTAAGAAGTGGTGCTCATTTACCATGGGGAAAAATGGATAGCAAAAATGTCAGTAGTGAAGCATTTATTCCCATTACTGACCTTTTGCCAGAGTTCCTAGGGCCATAATACTGTAATGTGTTAAATTTAGTCACCTCTGTTTAATCCTTATTCCTCTTTTACCAGTTTTTTATTTCTCTTTGATCATCTTTTATTCAAAACACCATTTTGATGGTACAAAATACTGGCCCTTACCCTTTGAATTCATATCTTAGGGTATGTCTTCATAGCATCATCGAATCCTAGGGCTGGAAGAGACCACAGGAGGTCATCGAGTCCAGTCGCTGGCCCAAAGTAGGACCAACCCCAACTAAATCAACCCATCCAGGGCTTTGTCAAACCGAGACTTAAAAACCTCTAGGGATGGAGATTCCACCACCTCTCTAGGTAACACGGTTCAGTACTTCACCACCCTCCTAGTGAAATAGTTTTTCCTAATATCCAACCTAGCTCTCCCTCTCTGTAAATTGAGACCATTGCTCCTTGTTCTGCCATTCGTCACTACTGTGAACAGCCTCTCTCCATCCTCTTTGGAACCTCCCTTCAGGAAGTTGAAGGCTGCTATCAAATTCCCCCTCACTCTTCTCCTCTGCAGACTAAATAAGTCCCAATCCCTCAGCCTCTCCTCGTACATCAGCCCCCTAATCATTTTGGTTGCCCTCCGCTGGACCCTCTTCAATGCATCCACATCGTTTCTGTAGTGGAGGGAGTGTCACGTTTTTGGATTTCATAATGAGCAGACAGATCACTGCTGTGTCCATGGGGGATGTTTGCCCCAAAGTCTGTACAAAGTGAGCTGAGTGAGGGGTCAAATGAAAGCTTATGTTCTAGTGATTCTATGTATGCTACTCATGTACTTGTGTGATGTTTGTATGTGAAGTTATGAATATGGACTCTGTGCTGGTATTGTGAACATTCTCTGCCTGAGACAGAGCAATGGGCCTGGACTGCCTGTTGTAAAGAAAGAAAGCCCAATGAATGACTATGCTAATTAGCATGGCTTCAGGGACAAGGACTCTCAGGGTGGCCCAGTACACACCTGAGGAATGCGTCTGGAAACCTGCAGACCAGTCAGTATCTCATGGCTGCTGGCCTGTGAAACATGCCATCGTGTGACCAGCTCCAGCTTGGGAGACACCAGGAATGGATATAAAATGCCATGAGGTGGACTCCATCTTGTCTCTAATCTTGCTACTGATCCCAGATGCAGCCTTGCTAGGGACAGAGAGCTGGGAAGGATTGCTGACCCATCCTGACATAGGATGTACACCAGAGATATTTAAGCTAGCAGTTTGTAACACATCTGCTGAGATCCTGCATCAAGAACATGTGATTGGTGATCGGTGCATGTAATGTATTCTCCTTAACAACCTTTTCTTTCTTTTGTTAATAAACCTTTAGATTTTAGATTCTAAAGGATTGGCCCTGCATAATCTTGTGGGTAAGATCTAAAGTGTAAATTGATCGGGGATCTGTGGCTAGTTCTTTGGGACCCGGAGGATCTGTTTGGGGTAGGTGAGATTGGGTTCTGTAACCGCTCACCTGTGTGTAAGGCCCGGGGCTGATTGTGGCACAGGGAGAGCTGGAGTGTCTGAGGGGTTTTGCTCATGAGGCTTCCTGCTGGCCAGATTGGCAGCTGAAGTGTTCTGTGTAACTGATTTGTGGCCTATTTTTGGAAAGGTCTTCAGTCGAGGGCTGTAAGTAGCCCTGGTTTTGAGCAATCCACCCTGAGCGGACGCCCTCAGCAGTGCCCAGACCCAGCCCGGTCCATCACAGGGGGCCCATAACTGGACACAGTACTCCAGATGTGGCCTCACTAGTGCCAAATAAATGGGAATAATAACTTCTCTAGATCTGCTGGAAATGCTCCTTCTAATGCACCCTAATATGCCTTTAGCCTTCTTGGTTACAAAGGCAGACTGTTGACTCATATCCAGCTTCTCGTCCACTATAATCCCCAGGTCCTTTTCTGCTGAACTGCTACTTAGCCCGTCGGTCCCCAGCCTGTAACAATGCTTGGGATTCTTCCATCCCAAGTGGAAGACTTTGCACTTGTACTTGTTGAACGTCATCAGATTTCTTTTGGCCTAATCCTCCAATTTGTGTAGGTCACTCTGAACCCTATTCCTGCCCTATTCTTCACCATAGAGTTAGCGCGGGTGATAATATCTGTGTCTGAACACCTGGGTTAGCCTATTCTAGATGTGAGCAGCTGCATTGGAATGCTGTACCCAGCTTACTGAGACTTGGTCTACACTACAGAATTAGGTTGATGCAAGGCAGTTTACATTAACATAGCTCAGTATGTGTACTAAAATGTGTAAGGAAGTATGTGTGTGTGTGGAAGGGGAGAATTTGGCCTGCAGAATCTTAATTGCTTATGATAATGAAGGTGTCAGGACAGCATGACTTCCTGTGTGAACCATGTTTTTACTTGGAGACTAAGCAAATCCATGGAGGCCTTCCCTCTACTAGGTTATTTTATTTAAAAAAAAATTAGACTGTCATCAATACCAGTGCTGTTCTGCCAGTGGTAACAAGATTAAGCCCAAATATAAATAAGGATTAAAACCTACTAGTGTCGTCATATAGAGCTAAAGGACACAGTATCAGCAGGCTTTGGGAATAATGTTAATACTAGAGCTTCCACAATTGCTACTGCTGGTAGAGCTGCACTGGGTTAGCAGTGCTGGGAAACTTTTGCCCCAAGCAAAACGTGTAGGAGCAGCCAGAAAGACAAGAAACATACCTTTTTTTCCCTTACAGAGCAATTTCTCAGAGAGAGAACTCTTTCAACAATCTTTAGAATTGCGGGGGAGGAGGAAGCTGTCATCTCATTCTTGCCCTGCCACTGCAGAGTTATCAAAGCACAGTGATTAAACTAGTGGCATTTGTTTGTTGTAGGATTTCTGATGATTTTGTATTTGAAAATACTGTCCTTAATTTCCATGACTGAAGAACACTAAGTTTCACAAATGTTTCCAATCCACACATAAAAATAGATGAATGGAAATTGCTACCCACTACTAAAACTTCAAAGGCGGTAGTTGCAGTTAGTTTAATTAGTTTTTACTGTTTAAATATCTGCAGCCCATCCTGCATTGGATTATAGATTTGGTAGGGAATCCATTAAGAATATGAATAGCCTGGGGGAAAATATCTGCTTTGTTAACCTTTTGAGCTGATCAGAATTACAAGCACATGTGAAATGTCACCATTGTTCAATTGTAAGAATAAACTATACTTTTCAGTGTGTGTGTGTTTTTTTTTAATCTACTAGTTGTTCAGAGGTTTGCTTCATAAGATGAAACAGTAAATGAGACAGAACAGGAAACACTGAACAGACTGAGTTGGTAGCAGGGTTCCTTCTAAGATTTTCTATCGTTGGATGGGCTGACATTTCTTTTGGTCAGGTTGAAATGTCTTATGTGCAATACCAATATTGATGTAGTGTGTGGATGTATACCCCCAGTAGAAACAAAAAACATATACATATACACACACACATATATATGTATGTGTTGTTTTTTAAACAGTCTATATGTGTGGAAGAAAATATATTAAAACGAGGGATAGTTAACAAGGAGCAATGCTTACAATATTTAATATGAAATCAAATAAAAAAGAAAATTAACACCACCCTTGGAGTACATGCATTATCATCCTTTCTAACAACTCAAGCTAGTAAACACACCAAAATGCATATTATCCACACATAGCTCAGCTTTAAGATGCTACACAAATCTATAAGTCATGAAATAGTCATGCTCTCCTTGCAAATACTAATACAATATTTACTGACACTGGAAAGGAGAGTAAAAGGCATTCACTAAGGCCTATACATTTTTTCTGGGGAATGTTTAGGATCCATGCTATACATGAACAAGTCTAACAGACCTGTAAAAACAGATAAAAGTTCTCCTGGTCTGAAACTTTCACTTTGTCTGTTTCACCAACTCAAAGAGTAGAAGCCCTGGAACAAATTAACACATGGCTTCAGAGTTTTTAGGGAGATGCATGTTTCAAAGAGCTTGCAAATAAGGTTTCATATTACAAAACAACTAGTATCACACCTAGTACTTGCTACTTCTGACACATAAGAGCCAGAACTCTACCACATAGCAAAAATCTGGCCTTACTGCAATACCGTATACCATGTATTAATTAGTAACACAGGATTTAAAAAAATCATTAAGATCAGAGTTTTACATATCTACAACACCCAAAACAATTCTGTTAAAATAATTATTTTCTTTCTTACCTGAAGCCATTTAACACCTATGTAAACTTTTTTGAAATGTAATCATGCAAATGTCCTGGCACACTGCCACCTAATGCAACCTGATTTCCACCCCCTCCAACCCAGCCAGAGAGGACTACAATCTGGACTGCAGCAAGTGAGTCAAGACACCCCAAACAACCCCCTCTCCGCCTCCATCTCTCTGCGGAGATTCCAGTTCCTATACACTCTCTTTCCCTCACCTATCCCTATGCAATCTGCTTCCCTGAGCCCAGCTGGGGGCTGGGATAAAATCCTACTTCTCAAAGGGTACATGTACACTTGCTCCCTATCTCGAGATAGGGATGCAAA
>CM057846.1:19402563-19416532 GCA_030068395.1 Apalone spinifera
GTCGGCTACATTTGCATCCCTATCTTGAGATAGGGAGCAAGTGTAGACGTACCCGAACTTGCAGGCACCAGCAGTCTATCTGGGAATTAGGACAGAGCACAAACTCTCCACCCCTCTCCCACTTCACCCCAGGATACACAACACAAACAAACTCCCCCCTGCCTGCACCTCACCGCAGCGCCAGCACCCACCCACCCTCTCTTTCCCCCACCTACCGCATACAGTCACCTACCCTCATCCTCCTCCTTTCCTGCCCAGGAGGTTTGAGGAGAATACTGGGTTTCTTCCTTTGCCTCTCTCTCCTCATGCACATGGGAGTCCCAAAACTCTCTTTCTCCCTTACTCTATTCAGCCCTCCTCCTTTCCTCCCTCCTTCTCCTCCCCCAATCTCCCTTACTCTATAACTATCCCCCAGCCACTTATTCCCGTCATATCTCCCTTCTCTACCTATTCTCAGAAGTCCTTGGTTTTAAGCAGGCAGCTCTGGTTATGTCTCCACTACAAAGAAAAGTCAGAAAATGATACGCAAATTGCAAACCACAATTTACGTATCTTTTTCCACTTTTCTTCTGAAAGAGGCTTTTCCGACATTTGGCCCGTCTACATGGGGCCAAATGTTGGAAAAAACCCTCTTTCAGAACATCCCTTCTTTCTCATAGAACGAGATTTACAGGGATGCCGAAAAAACGTGTCTGCTTTTCCGAAATTTTTTTCAGAAAAGCAGACCCATTCCTTGGACGTGGCAGAGCTTCTGTTTGAAACTGCTCAGGGAGATGCCCCTCCCCGCACCAGTTAGCTGAGCTCCCTGCCTGTGCAGCAGCCCTGATCCTCTGTACTGGGCTCATTAAAGGGGTGTGCGGTTGGGCAGCCGTGCAACTTACAGGGAACTTAGCTTGGTAGGATATGTGCTTTGAAAAATGCATGAATTTTGTTTTCTGGAGAATATGGTGGAAAGGGCATGTAATCAGAATAAAACATAATTTTGTTTGTTTGTTCTGCCTGGGTCTATCAAATATTCACAGAAGTGAAGCTTCCTCTTCTTATGTCTAGCCTTCATTCAAATGCAGAAGGGTCCATTGATTGTTTCACCCCTCCTCCACCTTCATTCTTTGTCATTGTTTATCCTTGTTTTTCTAATGTTGCCTCTTATATGATTGCTCGTGTAGAGTCCCTGTGTCACTTAGTAAATAGTCATATGGAGTAATGATTAATGAGTCAGGTGAGTACCACTGGGAACTTTGATATGTCATTTGCAAGGTGCATTGGAGTTTTTCTTATCAATGGAATGAGATCTCCAGGTTCCCTTTTAAGTAGAACTGCTCAGAACTCATGCAGATGTTTTCCCCCTTAACTTCAGCTTGTGGGAATTCATATCCCTTCTCTTTTACATTCACTGTGGACCATGCACCGATAAAAATGTGAGGCAAGGGAAAGCCAGGTCTTCTCTTGTGTGATCTTGGACAGGTTAGTTGGAGTATGCCTACACAGCTAGTTTTAGTGCAAACCCCCATAAGCCTAAGTCTGTTGACTTGGGGATGGAGGTTTGTTGCTATGCATGGGCTGTGCAGACATATCCATAGTTGTCAACTCAACATGAGCTCTGCCAACATAAATTAAAAAAAAAAAAAGTTCAATACCTCGGTTGTTTTGTTTGTGAAATGGGGATGACGGTAATATCTACTTCACAGCAGTACAGTGTAAGGCCGAAAGTAGATGAGGCCCCAAATCAACCAACCCATCCATCACATCAGTACTCGTTTGTTCACTTTTCGAGTGACCACAGGATTATCAGCAGAAAACTTATGATCTGGGCAACAGAAATTTGAGTCACTTCAAAATCAGTGATTGCTTTTGAAAATATGAGACTTAATACTTGTAAAGCACATTGAGTTTCTCCGGTGGAAAATGCTGTTGAAATGAATACTAGCATTACACAAAATATTCAAGTGTGATGTTCTGTATTATCCTTTTACTTTGAATTGTGCAACAGTTAACAAATTAAAAGCAGACACATTTTTGAATGACCCTGTTTTTGTAAACTTCCTGTATATACCCAGGAAAAGCTCTGTTTGGAATCTAATCCATTTTAATGTAATCAAATGATTGAAAGGTCACGGTCATCTTTATTACATTTCGTAAATAGTAATTATATGTAGACTAATTTATTTTCAGTGGGAAGAGAAGTGATCTCATCATAGGTTTAGGAAGTAACAAGAGCCATATTGATGTCCTATGCAAAAATGTTTGTTTTGTCTCTGATAACAGTTTCAGAGGTTAGGATGCAATTGGGAGACACAGAACTATTCTCTTGACTCGCACTAGCATCCAGACCAGGTGTGTGCCTTGGTTCCATCTCATCATAAAAGCCTGAATCCTCCTCAGGAAGGGGAGAGCTGGAGGGAGGCAGAGTAAAGCCCTGAGACTAGTTATCTGAGGTTGAGACTTTTACATTTGTTAGTGTAGTGCAGTCTTGGGGATTTGTTACTTCCTTTAAAAATAAAGGCAAACCCCAAGAGGGGAATGTGAGTTTGGACAACGTCGTTTTGAGTGTGGGAACAGCGTGGGCATTCTGCCTGTTTACAGCATCATGTTTCTCCACATTCTCAAAGTGGGTCACTCTCTTTCCAGTCTTCATTTCCTGAGTTGATCCACTCCTCTATTCCCCTCCCCTTTTAACTTGATTGCTTCCCCTCTTCTTCACAAAAGCGGGGACCTTTGCATATGGCTGCCAGGTCTTCTTTGTGGAGTGGAATTGGAAAAAAGAGATCAGGTTGCAGGACCGTCCTAGTTCGGTGTGATACCAAGGGTTCAGAGAACATCAGCAAGCCAGGCAAATATGGGTCCCTTGGCATATAACAGTGGTCCCTGTACCTGCTCAGTAAAGATCTGACCTACAACTCTGCCTGCTTCTGTATTGTATCACTTGTTGCTCGTGAAATGCAGTGGCAGTAATTTGTCTGGAAGCATTTCTGGAGAACTGCAACTAGCAATGTGAACTGTGTCACCTGGCCTGGCTAATCAAACAGGGATGGGGCTCTGAGCACAGTGTCATCCAGGCTTACCCTGTTTCCTGCAAACTCTGCTGTGGGAGTGGGGTGTATGTAGGGTCACTTCCTGCACGAGACTGTTCCTCCCAAAGTCACAATGATCCCAAACTTTGGCCTAAAGCTGCCTCTGGTAGGCTTAGCATCTAAAGGGTTTGTAACCAGATACCACTTCCATTAGTTGAGAAATAAACTCTAATATTGGCACATGCTTTCAGCTCTGTGAGTTATTGTGAATCCATACATGTTAATATCACCAGTAATACCTTATTGGAACATGTTGCTTTCCATTCAGATTGTTTTATAATAAACTGGGTAGACTTCTGTTCTGCTTGCTCTTCCAGTCGTAGAACTGGGAGGCAGATGCTTTCCCTTGGAAGAGTTAAAATACTAGAGTGGAGAAAAACAGATGATGGGAATTAGACAAGACTAACATCTGAGGGAGCCTAACAATTCTCCAAAGAACCACTGTATCCTATAAGTTGCTCCACATAGATGGACCTTTATTAAGTAACTCACTTTTTCACTTCAACTGCAGAATCTACCCTCATGGAGTAATTTAAGTTGCATGGAAAGCAGGGTGGAGAAAAGAAAATTTCAGAATCTTATTCAAATTACCTCTATACGGGCACAATCTGAAGCCTACTGGAGTCAAATGAAGTTTTTTTCCATTAATTCCAATGGGTTTTGGTACAGTGCTTGTAAGGTATGTCAGTGGTTTCCAGAGAGCGTGGTCTGTGGAGTGTTGGTTGTTCCCATGGCGCTGTCCTTATTTCCAGCTGCTTAATCTCATCAGAAAACAGCCAAACCACAGTAAATACTTTTGAGTATTACTCTTCCATGCAGACATTAGCTGTAGTTGCCACAGGAGATAGTGTAATCATGAATGAAAGAGGCAGTGGGGGGAAAGGGGACAGAATTGCTGTCCCCTGGGCAAGGTGGGGGTGTGTGGCTCCCCGCTCTTGGAAGTGAAGGGGCCTGTGGCAGAAGGGGCAAGGCTGGGGGCTAGCCTCCACCCGCCAGTCCATCATAGCCACCTGGACTGTGCTGCCTGGGGCAATTTAAAGGGCCCAGGGCTCTGGCCACTGCTTCAGTATCAGCAGCTGGGGTTACGTCTAGACTGCAGGCTTCTTTGGAAGAAGCTTTTCCAGACAAGATCTTCCAAAAAACGTTTCCGAAAGAGAGCGTCCAGACTGCCAAAGTGCATCGAAAAAGCAATCTGCTTTTTCGAAAGATAGTGTCCACACTGAATGGACACTATCTTGCATATAAGCTGTGATTGCCATGGATGGAATGGCCCACCAGGGCACCTGTGCTTTTTCCTCTTCCCTCTTCTTCTGAAAGAACTCCCTCTTCCCCGTCCACACACGTCTTTTTCCGAAAGGGCTCTTTCAGAAAAAGGTTTCTTCCTTGTAGAAAGAGGTTTACCAATGTTGGAAAAACCACTCTGTTCTTTTGACTTTTTTCGAAAGAACATGATTGCAGTATGGACAAAAGTGAAGTTTTTTTGGAAAAATGGACGTAGTGTAGACGTAGCCTGGGAGCCCTGGGCCCTTTTGAATTGCAGGGCCCTGAGGCAATAGCCCCGTTTCTCTCCCTCCTGTTGTCGGGTTGGGAGTATGTGGTGTCTGAGAGAGAATTTCTCTGTTACATTGTAGTCCACGCTATGTGAAATGCTTGGGACCTCCAGACTTAGTAAGATAACTTGATACGGTGGTGATAAGCATAGTGTAAATGCCTTTTTGGAGAAGATAAACATTGAATAAAGTTATGGGAGCTACTCTGAATATACACCCCTTGCATCTGAGATTGGAATCTGTTACTTGCTGATCTTTTGTAGTACTGGAATAATATAGTAGGATTCTGGGGGGAAAATACACACAAAAAAGGGAGTCTTATAGGGCTGACCCTCTTTATAGCTTTTGAACATCCTGAGTGTATCATGACTCCTATAGTCAAATGTAGACCATGGACCAAAGGGATCACAACTTTGCCCCAAGTGGAAAACACAGATTCAGGGTAGGAAAGTCACACCCAGAAGCTAAAATGTTCATCAAATGATTCCATACTTGACTCATGTTGAGAGGATTATATTTTCCAAACAAAACCCTTTGTGTAGTTTAGGTTTCAATTGAATTATTGAACTGAATGTTCAAAGAAAGTGTTACTGCAAAGAGCATGACTGTATGGATGCAAAGCCCTCCAGTACTCATCCTGTCAGCATTTTCCAAATTCATGGTAATGTGTGAGAGGTCATTCCTAATGAGATACTTCGCATCTCTAAAAAAACGAGTGGTCCTGTAGCACGTTAGAGACTCACAAAAATATATATATGAGCTTTCGTGGGCACAATCCTAGGACAGCATGTTGAACTGTATTCAGTAGGGGTAAGAACTGATGAACCAATTTTAAAACAGATGCAAATGAGGGAAGGGCTGTGTTCTATTACCATTCTTTTGAACCACCCAGAAGCAGCAACCTTGATATGTTTTTGAATTATACATTTTTGTAAAGCTCTCAAGGTTTGGAGAGGCCCTAATTTCCTTCTCCTCTGTTTTCACATTTTTTTGTGCTACCTGAGTACCTAGATACAAAAAAGTAGACTATGAATAGTGTGAACAATGCAATGCTCTGCAAACATGTTAGTTCTGGGTTTTTTTAAGGTCTATTCTCTCCCTCCTCTGTTGCCCCTACTATTGTACTTTCAATAACAAGCCTAAAGGAATCCTCATAGTAACCAGTACTCAAGCTGCAGTTTCTATGGAAGTAGGAAGGGCCACAGGTGTATGATGCCTGAAAACCAGCCGAGAGAATCAC
Source organism: Apalone spinifera (assembly GCA_030068395.1). Classification (NCBI taxonomy): domain Eukaryota; kingdom Metazoa; phylum Chordata; order Testudines; family Trionychidae; genus Apalone; species Apalone spinifera. The sequence goes on from CM057846.1 coordinate 19,408,425, forward strand.
TCCTTTTGATCTTCCTCCTGCTTCGCTGATCCATTCAGCACATCTCTGCTTGTAGAGTACCTGGGAGTTTGCCAAAGATGCAGATGCAGTTGTGGGAAGTTAAATGTTATTTTTCTGTTCTAGGCACCTGGGTTTATTGATGACTTTAGAGTGAGAAAAAGAGGAGGTAGAACTCTATCTTTGTTTTTATTTTTTTCTCTCCCACCCTGCTTTTTAACCAATTTTAAAAATGTTTGAACATTGTACCTGATTAAAAATAGCCTTTTATTGTAAAAGTGTTAATAATAACAGTAAATGCAGAAATTTACTCTTCAATTCCCAGGCCCTCCTGGAATTGCTGTAAATTGATTGTATGGGTTATGGTCTCTAACCCTCCCTAATGGGTGGTGTTTACTCATTCATAACTGCATATCTGGGAGGGAAAGGGGAAATTCTTTGCCCTCTCCAAATTTGGCAAACTGTTTAACATTATGAATATGAGTAAGGCTCACCACAGTTAAACTTCCAACTTCACTTATAATTGTAATTATCCCTTTTCCCCCTCTTGAATGCTTCCAACATGGCTTGTGATAGCTTATTTCGAGTTAGTTTTGAAATAGCTTATTTTGAAATTTGGTGCTATCTACACAGCACTTATTTTGAACTAAATCACTATTTTAAAACATCCTTTACTCCTCGTGGAATGAGGTTTACAGGGACGTTAGAATAGCAAGCATATTATATTTTGAAATAACGGGCATGCTCAAAAGACGTAGAATAGCTATTTGGAATACCTCCAGAATCCCAAAATAGTGCTGCAGTGTAGATGTAGCCTGAGAGAAAAGGACTAGGCTCAGGGAAATGGAGTGGGAAGGGGAGGATGAAATCTGGCTGGGAGGAGGACTCAGACGGGTGCGGGATGTGCAATTCTTAATACTTGTGAACAACACTAGGTTGATAGCCCTAGAATATGAAGCCCTCCTTATCTATAGGACAGGTACAGTACAAAGAAATGTGTTACAAAGCCTGTACCTCTGCACAAACCATTCAAATCCAGTCCAGCTAGCGAGACTGAACATTGTGGTTATCTGGTGGCTTTTCAGTGACCTTCAGGAAAGGAAGAGGTTTCTGAAAGAAAGTACAGGTTGGACCTCCCTCGTCCGGCACCCTGGGGACTTGACCGGTCCCGATGGAGGGGATTTACTAGACCAGGGGAGGTCTCTCCCCACATAGCCTGTGATTAACTCCTGCCCCATGCTAGGGCTCCAGCCTGGCACCACTCCTGACTGCCCGGCCATGGCTCCCCAAGCTGGAGCTCCCTAGCTGCAGCTGCTGGACTCTGAACTCTGCAGACGGGGTTGAAGCTCTACAGCCACTGCTGGACCCTGACCTCCACAGTTGGGGCCAGAGCTCTGCAGCCACTGCCAGACTCCAAGCTCTGTGGCTGAAGCTGGAGCTCTGCAGCCACTGCTGGACTTGAGCTCCATTGCCGGGGCTGGAGCTTCCTGGCTGCAGCTGGGTCCGGAGCTCCCCTGCCACTGCCAACCCCTGCAACTGCCCAGTTTCAGGGGGCAGAACTCTCTACTGCGCTGCCTGCCCCTTCATGTCCCCCCCATTCGGCTCCCAACTGAGTCACTGCGCTCCCCTCCCGCCATGCTCCTGTCCCAAGACCCGACCTCCCTATATCTGGGCTCTGTGGTGCAGGAACATCCTTCGCCCTGCTGGACCACGGATGTTGCTGGACCAGAGAGTCCTGGTTAAGGAAGGCACAACCTGTACTTCTTATAATGCACAGTCAACCTGTCAAACCCATTTCCAGGGCCAGAGCTATTAGCCAAGATAGTCAGAGATTCAACCCCAGGCTTTGGCTGTCCCTCACCTCCGACCAGGACAACAAGGGATGAATCACTCAATGACTCCCTGTTGTGCTCATTGTCTCTGAAGCATCTGGCACTAGCCAGTGTTGGAAGACAGGACACTGGTCTAGATGGACCATTGGTTTGAGCTAGTATGGCTGTTTTTATGTTCAAACTAGGTTGCCAATGGGCAAATGGCTCCATCCTAGCAGTGGCTGGCTTGTGATATTTTTATTTTCCTGGTTTGTTTAAAGGATTTTTATCTCCTTCTGCCCCACCCCCTGAGCCCCTTTCTACTTGCAGAGAGAGACAAACATTTCATCCACGTTCAGAAATGGCCTCCTTGTTCATGCTGAGGCAGAGGGAGAGCTCGGCTTAGGCTCTGGTAAATTTGTAGTCAGGAGCAGGTGTTTATAAAGCTGTGACACCTGGGAGGCGGGAGGAGTGGGAGAGAATCTCCTGGTGAGCTCAGGAGGCAATGGAACACCAAAACCAAAAGATGCCTGAGTAAGTTCATGAGCATAAAAAGAGTTTAATTAAAGTTAAAGTCAAATAAGCCACTCCAGCTTAAAGACCGCTCAGGAAGATGTATACTGAAGAGAGAGCAGTAGGGAAGGGCATTTTTTAAAGTGAGAAGATGAGAAGAGAGTTCTCCTTTTGACTTTTGCCTCTCCATTTCAGATTCTCAGCCCAGCTCCCAGCTTTTATCCATGATTTTATGCATGTGAACTCCTGCCTTCTCCCTCTTTTGTCATTGCTTTACTAGGTGCGTGCTGCTCCCTGTGGTGAGATATCTTGCTGGATTACAAACAGGGCAGTAAATCCCTGTCGAAGTGCATCAGGTTATGTGAGAGTTTTGAAAATGCGCCCTTCAGCATTTGAAGTCTGCCAAGTGTTTACAAAAAGACCCCATTGTTAGGAATGGCTAGCAAGTCAGATGGGTTCACTATGTAGCGAAGGGCCAGATTCTTCTTTCAGTTACACTGGGATAGTTCCAAATATCAGTGGAGTTACTCTGGATTTACACCAACGTAACTGAGGCCAGGTCTACACTAGACCAGGAAGGTCGAGTTAAGGTACACAACTCCAGCTACGTAAAATACATAGCTGGAGTCAGCTTACCTTAAGCCGAGTGTGGTGCCACTTCACAGAAGGAAGCCAATTGGAGCAAACGCTCCTGTCGGCTTCTCTTACTCCTTGCAACTGTGAGGAGTACTGGCATCTCCTGGAACAACCCTCAGCATTTGATTTAGCTGGTCTTAACTAAATCCACTAAATCGAAGGCCAGAAGATCGATCCAGCATGGCAAGTGAAGATGTTGCCTTAGAGCCATAACACTCAGGGTACTTGGCTATTGATATTATCAGCCAGTCAGTCATTGAGCCGAACTTGGATTGGCAGCCTCTTAGCCATCCTTCAATTGAAGGAAGCTGGAAATAGGAAAATTAATAAGATGTAACTTTTCTTTAGCCCATTAAATTTAGTTATCTGGTGTAAAATATAAAAAGTAGTTTAATTCAGCCTTGCAGCACAACAGCAGCATGTTGTGATTCCAGCTGAGAGGCATAAGTTTAGAAACAGACAGACTCCTTCAGTACCCCCTGCCAAAAATAATAATATAAAAAAAGAAAAACTCTTCAAAACATCTTCAGTCAGTTGATTACCTGCTGTGCATTTAATGTTTTATTCATATCTCATGCATGGCCTTCCCTCCTTGAGTAGTAGGGAATTCTGCTCATGCTTTTGCTGCAAATTAAACTGCATTGGATTTTGGGACTTCTGTTGCTGTATGCACGTCAGAGGTTTTTGCATGAGCTAGGCGTAGAATAGCAGTCTGTCTGTCAAAGTGGTCTGAGAAGAGCACTCTGCAGTGCACTCATGAATTTCTCAGCCGGATGGGCCTGATGATCACTGATCAGAAAGTCAAGGCGTCTTGTGTTGGCCATAGATTTTTATAATTGCAGCTGTGTCGTGCAGAGTTTTTAGATGCCACTTGATTATAAATTATGATTTAAGGACAAAAGATTCTAGACTCCTGTCTCATATGGAGGTCAGGTTTTATTTGTGTCAGTCTCACACCTCTTGTCATCCAGACTTGTTAGTGAGGGTACATCAGAGCCACAGGTCTTTGGATGCTGACATTATAGTGGCAAAAATGGCTTGTGTTGTTACATCCTGGGTGGCGCAGCCACAGCGCATCCCAGCTCCAGCCCTGGCGCCTGGGCAGCCAGGCAGTGTGGCTCCTGCCACCCCAGCCAGCCCCAGGGATTTGGTGGCTGAGGCAGCCTTGGTGCTTGAGCAGCTGGGCAGCATGGTCACCAGTGCCCTAGCCAGCTCTGTGGACTGGGCAGCCAAGCCAGCTCCGGTGCTTAGGAGACCTGGGTGCACTATTCCTGCTGCCTGGCTAGCCTCAGGTATCTGGTCACTGGGCCACATTGTCCTCACCTCCCTAGCCTGCCCCAGTGGTCACGTGGCTAGACATTGTATTGACTGCACTCCTTACCCGAGTGCTCCTGCACCCCAATCCTCTGCTATGCGCTACCCTACCCCACAACTCCTGCCCTGACTCTGGCACTCCCTCACATTCTTGATCTGAGCCCCTACCCGCCCACCCCTTGTCCTCACTCCTACATCCCAGCTGCCTGCCCTGACTTGTATCCCTCGCATTCCCACCGCCTGCTTGATTTTCCCCCCTTCCATACCCCTCTCCCCTGTACCTTTCCACACCACCTGCACCCCAACTCCCTGCACTGAGCCCCCCCGCACACCATCCCACATTTACATTTCTTACAGGTACTGTCCTATCGCAGCCATCTTCATTCCCTGCCCTGAGTCCCTCGTTGGGGGGAGTTGCAATGCAACATTAGCTGTAAGAAAATGAAGGTACTTTCATTCCTCATCACAGAGCATTTTCATTAGAAGGTAGGTGTGAATTTTTGTGTTCAGAGTTCTGAAGTAGGGGGATGAAAACCTACTGGAAACTAGCTAGATCAGTGGTTTCCAGATGTTTCGGCATCATGCTCCCTTTTTGATTTTTGAGAAACCCTCATGCCCCCCCCTCCAAAATAGCAGCACAACTTGTTAAGCAAAAAAAATCACAGAACTGACTGGGGCCGAAAAATAGTTCCGGACCCTTTAATTCCTGGGACCAGTAAAAAAAAAGGTGCTGGTACTCCAGGGGAAAAGTTGTTGGACAAAAAAAAAAAAAAAAGTTGCCCTTTTAAGAGCAGAGCAGCCATTGCCCTTTGAAGGTGGCCATTTTGAAGTCTGCCTGAGATGCTCCGTCCTCCTCCTGCCCCATCAGCCCGAGCTGTGTGTGTTCTGGCGGATGCCCGAGCCAGGAAAAACAGAAAATACCTGACATTTCACATGGTATTATCTGAATTTTTTTACCGGACGGACCGGGCTCTTTCTTGGGAGGGGAGGATTGACAGGGAGCGGAGGGGACTGGGTCGCCCCCCCCCCGGAATTTCTTCAGGCCCCCCCAAGGGGAGCATGCGCCTCAGTTTGGGAACCTATGAGCTAGATCAAGGCAAAAAAAGTCTCTAAACCACAGTATGTATAGAGTGACCGTCCATCCCGTTTTTCCCAGGACAGTCCCGTATTTAAGGTCTGTTCTCCCGACTTTTCTTAATAAAGGGCACATTGTCCCGTATTTCCACTACAGCAGGGGGTAGGGAGTAACAGCCAGCATTCAGGGCTTCAGCTGCTGAAGCCCCAACCACTGGTGGCTCTCCTCCCTTCCCTTCCCCACCCTGTATGATGCGGTGCTGAACTTCATCCCTGCAGTGGGGCAAGGTGGGTGGGGGAGCTGCCGGCACTTGGAGCTTCAGCCGCTGTAGCCCTGAGTGCCGGCGGCTCCTTCCCCTGCAGGGCTGAAGGCCTGAGCGCCGGCGGCTCTTCCCCGATCCCCATTGTGGGGGTGGAGCCCTGAGCACTAGCGGCTCCCCTCTCCCTTCCCCCTCAGCAGCTCTTCCCCCCCACTGTGGGACTGGAGTGCCTACAACTCCCCTCCCGTTCTGCAGGGCTGAAGCCCTGAGCTTTAGTGGCCCCACACACACCACTGCAGGACTGAAGCCCCAAGTGCCACCCCTCCCCTCCAGTGTCTCGTATTTGGCATGGCGAAATATGGTCACTCTAAGTATGTAGTAAATTACTGTGGCACTGGCTTTTACAATTGCTGGAGGTAAGTAGGCCATAGGAGGAATCAAATGACTACACAATATTCTTACACTTTTGTGTCTGACTTGAAAGAAACTCTTTTCTAAACAAGCTGTTTTCTCGTGAGGGTGGCTTGACCTAGCAATTGATCTGAATTTGGGGCCAGGCTATTCCCCTCTGACGTTAGCTCCAGAGGCAATAAAGGAAGAGTGAATGACTGACTCACATGGCCAAAACTCTGTCTGCGCAGGGGGGATTGTGCCTGAGCAGTATAATTACCCTCTCACCCTCCTTCGATCTGTGGAAGACAGTGTGTGTGAATGTCAGAGGATCAGGGCTGTGCCAGCTTCGGGATGACTAAATGGGGACATAGCCAGGGAGAGATGCCTTCCATAGTATACTACATATCTCATTAATACTTTATGCATTCCTGTGCCATGCCTTTAAATGTCTTGGGATGAGAGCACAGGTCATTTGTGGGCCAAGGATGCAGGGGCCAGAGAGTTCTTCTGGCAGAAAAACAGGTGATCATGATTTACATGCCACAATATATCCCCACTGATTTCAGGATGTCTCTGGGGCTTGGGGACTAAGCATCCTCTGTAAGTTGTTACGCAGCAGAAACTCTGTTCTGTAAAGTCTGTGTAATCTTCTGCTTAATTCTGATCTGATGATCGTGCTGGGCAAAGTTCCCTCTAGTTTTTTCATCCATGTGCAGACTAAATTTTGTTATATGCACCAAGGTATGTGTGGATGTGCACCACCAATAGAAACACATGCTGCTGGCTGTGGGCACTCTGCTAATCAGCTGGTTGGCATTTAAATCTCTCCAATGTGGCCACCCAAGCACACAGCTACAGGGAACCCTAGTTCTGGGTACTGTATTGATTCCAGTGTATTGGTGAAGAAGTCAGTTATCTGATAACCTGTAGGGTATATAGATAGAGGTAAAGTTATGAGTCAGGACACCTGGTAAGTCTCTGTCACTACCCTACTGTGTGACATTGGATGACTAAGTTAACCATTCTGTACACCCATCTGAACTGAGCAAAGAGTGAGAGTTGATCCATAAACAGAGTTTGCTGACAGGAAACAAAATCTAAGAGATTTAGGGATTTAATACACCAGAAACTCATCTTATTGGCTCATCCACCCCACCCTGTTTGCCTTATGTTCTGTTACTATGTATCCTTTTTGTGCTGCATGCCACAGTAATGATATGAAATGAAGGTCTTTCAGGTATTTGCTCTTGGAAACAAGAGTTTCAAAGGAGATTTCTAAAAGAAGCAAAGTGCCTGTTTGTTCCACCATTTCAGCCTTTTCATAAGCACATATTTCTTTCTCTCCATCTTAACTGTGATCTCTGCTTGTCACTAGGGATGTAAAACACTGCTGGCACTGCTGAGGGTGCATGTAACCATTTGTCACTAATTATGCTTTCATCTTGATTACAAACCTCCCTTTAGCAGAATAAGGAATATATATTTAGGCAATATTACTTTGGTAGGCCAGACTCTATAGCACTGTTAATATATTGTCAGGATACTTGGTACACATGACAAAACCAATGGCAGGGCCTGTGCAAACAAATATGTGGCTTTACCTGAGAAAAGAAAACATCCTTATGAAAAGGATACTGTGGCTGCCAGAAATGATTCAGAAGACGTGTGTGTAACTGGCTGTATAACCATTCTCAGAGAGTAGTTATTAATGGTTCACAATCCTGCTGGAAGGACATAAGAAATAGGGTTCTGCAGGAGTTTTGGGACCGGTTCTGTTAAATATCTTCATCAGTGATTTAGATGATGACATAGAGAGTACAATTATTAAGTTTGCAGATGATACCAAGCTGGGAGGGGTTGCAAGCGTTTTAGAGGATAGGGTCAAAATTCAAAATGATCTAGACAAACTAGAGAAATGGTCTGAGGTAAATAGGATGAAGTTTACTAAGGACAAATGCAAAGTGCTCCACTTAGGAAGGAACAGTCAGTTTCAAACATACAGAATGGGAAGTGATTGTGTAGAAAGGAGTACTGCAGAAAGGGATTTAGGGATCATAGTGGACCACAAGCTAAATGAGTTAACAGTGTGACACTGTTGCGCAAAAAAAAA
>CM057846.1:19416632-19461634 GCA_030068395.1 Apalone spinifera
AGAACATGACCTATGAGGGAAGACTGAAAGAATTGGGTTTGTTTAGTTTAGAAAGGATAAGACTGAGTGGGGACATGATAGCAGGTTTCAAGTATCTAAAAGAGTGCTACAAGGAGGAAAGAGAAAAATTGTTCTCCTTGGCCTCTGATGATAGGACAAGAAGCAGTGAACTTAAATTGCAGCAAGGGAGGCTTAGGTTGGACATTAAGAAAAACTTCCTGTCAGGGTGATTCACCACTGGAATAAATTGCATAGGAAGCTTGTGGAATCTCCATCACTGGAGATATTTAAGAACAGGTTAGACAGACACCTACCAGGGATGACCTAGACAGTTCTTGGTTCTGCCGTGAGGGCAGGGGACTGGATTTGGTGACTTCTCGAGGGCCTTCCAGTTTTAGGATTTTATGATTCTGTGATTCTAGGGGTCAGCACCCTACGGCATGTGTGCCATAAGTGGCACACAAGCTAATTTTCAGTGACATATGGGAGGGAGCTCAGACCCACCCCTTGTCCCCCAGGCATCTGCTGGAGAGCATGCCCTGTTCCCTGTAGCAGGTTAAGATGAGGCCACGGCAGTTGCTGTCAGGGGATACGAGGCCAGGTAAGCGTCCCTCTCATGCCCAGACCCCCAGACCCTAATTTCCCTGACTCATCCCCCCCTCCCACTGCCAAAACCCCACGTCCCAAACTTGCTCCGACACCCTCCCTTGTTCTGCACCTTTCCTCCTGGCCAGACACTTTCCCTTCAGGCCAGACACCTACCCCCACCCTGCTCCTGCATCCACAGTTGTTCCTGCACCTTCCCTTCTGGCCATACACTGCACCCTTCTCCTGGCCAGACACCCTACTCCTAGCCTGCTTCTGCACCCTACTTCCCACCCAGATCCTGCACCCCATTCCTGTTCTACTCACTGACAGCCCTGTCTCGCACATTGAACCCTTTATTTTTGTCCCTACCTCATAGCCTAAGGGGGTCCATAAAATCCACTAATTCTGGAACTCCAGAAAAGTAAATCTGGCCAATGGGAAACCCTGAACCTGTCTTCCCTGTCCCTTCCCCTCACCCTGTGAGGATGGAGCACCAGAGGAGTGAGGTATCTCAGCTGGGGGCCACATCAATGAAGGTTGAGGTTTTTGGAGAACTTTTTTGCTTCTCACTTGTGTGGTCCCCAACTGATTTTTCTGTGTGTCAGTGACCCCCAAACCAAAAAAGGTTCCCTATCCCTGCAATAAATAAAAAAATATTGAAACCTTTTGTGTTGGATATAATATTTTACTTTATTTAAAATGCAGTTTAATAAATTAACATGAGAGAGTTAAAATGCTTAATCTGTTTCATAATTTAAATTAAACTGTTCTCCCTACCTGCAGCTGGTTCAGAAATATGGCCACTGTACCCAGCCTGCCCCTGCCCTCCCTTTCCCCCTCTTCTCCTCAGCACACAGATCCATGAATAAGTTAAATCTTGGCATGCCACTTCTGAAAGGTTGCTTACCCCGATCTAGACAGTGCTTGGTCCTGCTGTGAGGGCAGGGGACTGGATTTGATGACCTCTTGAGGACCCTTCCAGTTCTAGTATTTTATGATTCTTAGAAATTAGCGTAGCAAGTCTGTTTTTTCTCTTCAGGCAAGCTTGCTTATAATTTTCAATTTAGTAAACGATTTGAATAACAGAGCTTGTTGAACCCTCTAAGGTAGTTCATAAAATTATTCTGTGGTCTCGCCATGAATGAATAGAGACAACTAAATGAAAACCATTGTATTTTTTACACTCCATGGCTTGTCAATGCCACATGTACAGTTGTGCATTAAACTATCCCCTGAGAATGAGGAAGCGCTACACTTTTTTTAGAGCTGCTCAGAAGACAGCAATTCCATTTTGTGACAACTTTCAAGATTCCAAAGTTTTTTCCTACATTGAAAAAGACCAAAATGTTCAGACATTTTCACAAAATGGAATTATGTTAAAATAGTTGTTTTCAGAAAGCAAAAGTCTGAAAATTGAAAAAAGATTTTCAATTTGAGTTGGACTCTCATCGGAGGTAAAGAGAAAGCTCCAGACCTCAAAAGCCCTTCCCACTGAAAACATCATTAAAACTGATTCAGCTTTGACAAAAAAGCCCATTTTAATGAAAATTCATTTAGCTGAAAATGTTGTGACCATTTCTTACATTTTTGCTACCACTGTTGGCCAGATGTTTATTAGCTATATGCTTAAATTTGGCATTTCCTTCAATTAAATAATTCCATAAATTAAAAAGAGAAACATTAGTTAAAAACTCATAGTTGGACAAGTAATGCAAAAAACAAAATAACTCCCCCCAAAAATCAACAACTCCCACAAATGCTCACTCATATTTTTAATTTCCATAAACTGGCATGCACATGGGAAATAATCTGGGCACAGAAACAATATTATTTGACTTATCTAACCAAGGGCAACTAAATTACACAGTTTGAAGCTTTAACATTCATCAAGCAGGGAGTGTAAAATTCAAAAAGATTTTTGTTGAAGAAATATAAATGATGAATGCATTTGTGGAAATTATAATCTTTCACAAACAGAAAAAGAAGCTAATTCATCAAATAAGTTGTTCATTGTGAATTACTCAGTCAGCTTCACAATAAACAGAGTGATAGAGTGTTATGAAAGTGTTGTTTTCAATTCCAGTTAGAATTGGACAGTTTTGTTTTTGTTTTTGAGTTTGTATCTGCAAAACATTAGGTCAGATGTTTACAATCAAAGTGCCTACAAATTAGACTCCTAAATCTGTATTTTTTGTAGGCATCTAGTTATAGGTAGGATCCTACCAAAGTCACAGCCTGGAAAAACACATCATGGACTGTGAAATCTGGTTTCCCCCCATAAAATCTGTTTTTTTGTGTGCTTTTACCTTATACTATAGAACAGTGATGGGCAACCAAGACTAGTGAGTGGCCCTCCTTCATCTCAGTGGGCCACAAGATTGAAATCCAAAGGCGGATAACCTAGGAGGGAGGGGCAGGAGTATGAACAGGATGCATCTTCCCCTCCCTCCCAACATTTTCAGGCTACGTGCAGGCTTCTTGCGCAAGAAGCTTTTATCAGAAGAGATCTTCCACAAAAATGTCTTGTGCAAGAGCATGTCTACAGTGCAAAAGTGTAGGGGGTAGGGATAGCTCAGTGGTTTGCACGTTGGCTTGCTAAATGCAGGGTTGTGAGTTCAGTCCTTGTGGAGACTGTTTAGGGATTTGGGGTAAGAAGTTGTCAGGGGTGGTACGTGATCCTGCTGTGAAGGCAGGGGACTGGACTCAATGACCTTCAAGGTCCCTTCCAGTTCTAAGAGACAGGTGATTTCCATTGAAAAAGAAAAAAGTGCATTGAAAAAGCAATGTGCTTTTGAGAAAGAGAGCATCCATGCAGCCTGGATGCTCTCTAGAAAGTAAGCTCTGATTGCTATGCACAGAATGGCCACCAGGACACCTGTGCTTTTTTCTCTTTCCTCTTTTTGCACAAAAAAACCCTCTACCCTGTCAACACACACCTTTTTGCGAAAGAGCTCTTTCGCAAAAAGGCATTTTTCCTCGTAGAAAGAGGATTACCCATGCCGTAAAACCCCCTCTGTTCTTTCGTTTTTTTTTGCACAAAAACATGCTTGAGGTGTTGACGCTCCGTGAGTTTTTCAGAAAAACAGCCGGTTTTCTGAAAAATCTTTGTAGCCTAGACTTATCAGAGCCATGAAGCACCTAATTCATGCTCCTTCCCCTCTTGCCTCCTCCTGTCCAGAGCTTGTATGCTGCGAGTCTTCTGGGGTTGGAGGGTGCATCAGATAATTCATGGTCACAATCCCCAGGGCTGGCTGCAGCGGTAGGGACCCACACTGCTCAGCTGCTTGAGCACCGGGATTGAAGCCTGGGTGTGCTGTGGCTGTGCCATCAATGGTGTGGCAACACAAGCCATTTTTGTTGCTACACTGGCAGCATAAATCACTGGGGGCAGAGAGGGAGGAGTAAGTAAGTGCAGGACTCCAGTGCCTTAGTGCGTGAAAGGTGTGGGGGAAGGGAACACAAAGGGGATACAGGTGGAACCCCAAGGGGTTGTATGTGGCCCTTGAGCCACAAGTTCCCCATCACTGCTATAGAGATTTCACTGAGAGAACAGTGTCAAATTGGGGGTCCTGACCCTGGAGGGAGTTGCAGGGAGGTCGCAAGTTATTCTGGGGGATGGATATTGCCACCCTTACTTTTCTACACTGCCTTCAGAACTGGACATCTGGAGCTTGGAGGCCGGGTGCCCGGTTTGAAGGCAGTGGTCTGCCAGCAGCAACCGTGCAGAAGTAAGGGTGGCAATACCGTACCACGCCATCCTTCTGCAGCAGCTCTGCCTTCAGAGCTGGGCTCATGGCCAGCAATCACCTCTCTATAGTTGCCCATCTTTAAAGGCAGCCCCACTGCGATAAGTTCTACAGAAGTAAGGGTACCTGTATCACAACTCCTACAAAAGCCTTGTGACCCTACCCCCAACTCGTTTTTGGGTCAGGATGCCTACAATTAAAAAACTCTGGGATTTCATATTTGAATAGCCTGGAATCAAGACATTTACAATTTTAAAAATTCTCTATGAAATTGACCAAAATGGACCATGAATTTGGTGGGCCCTCGCTATAGGTGCCTCCATATAAATGGAGGAGTTGAATGCTGGGGATGTGGATTTGAAAATGAGAACTGAGGTTCTCATGAAGTAACTGGTTTAACTGTGCTGGCTGGTCCAACGCCAAGTGCAGACAAGGAAAGACATGAATTGCGTTGTTGAGCTTATCTTGTTTGCAAGCTGGTGTTAGTGCAACCCATTCAAATTGGGACTTTCCTTCTCTGGAAGGCTGTGCCTGAAAGAAGAAAAAGAAAAAAACCCGACCAAGAACAAACCTCTTTCTGGTAACTCACACAGACAGAGAATGTGAGAGCCAAGGAAAAACAGATCAACAAGCGGAAGAGACTAGGACCGACTCTTATACCAAAATTAATCAGTCTTCCAGAATGCTTTTGCATTAGCATGGTTTCTCAGTTTCTTCCTCGGTGGTGAAAAGGATGGATGCAAGTATGTCCAACTTGTGTCAGATTCAGTTAATTGAATAAGACTTTATGGTGGTACTTGGGAGTAAATCTATGCATTCCATAGAAACCTACTCCCCACCCATTTACTGCACTAATTATAGCTAAGGTCAAGATTATGATTAGATACTAACAATATAAAAAGCAGTTAAGGGCTATATATGCAAGGTAGGGATGTAAAATCCCAATTAATTGGTTATGTGATGTTTAATCAGTTAACCGATTAAAAAGTGGGTGGTGGTGGTGGGAGGGACGCTCCAGGCCAGTTGGGCTCAAGTGCCCCTTCCCCAGCGGCTGGGCTGCTCCAGTCTGGCAGGAGCAGCCCCTGCCTGCGACGTGCCTGGATTCGCTGTGGACATGGGTTGCTCCGGCTGCCTGGAACATTTGAGGGGTTAACTGGAACTGGTGAGCCTCACCCATTAAGGGTGAGGCTAACTGGTTAACCCTTCAAATCCCTAATACAAGACTTGCTGGATAGAATGGCAAAAGTTCATCAGGAACTAATCTGTGTGCAAAGAACATAACCTAATTCTAAGAATTAGACCCCCCATGTTAGGGATGTACATGGATATTAGACAATATTCCCTGGTCATAATTCTCTCCAGTTACTATCAACTCCAAACTTTTTTCCTGTGTGTCTGGTTTGTTTGGATTCAGGCTTACTGGACCTCTACTATTCATGATGCTAATCAAAATTGCAACTTACTGCCCGCATGGGCATAGCATTTATGTCTTCCAAGTTTCCAATGCTTAGTAAAGTCAAAAATAGCCCTGGCATAATGACTCAATTGAGGCAAATGGAATTGTATCTGTTTTCCCCAGGGCTGAATTTGTGTAATCTTGTCTTAAATCTTTTGGGGTTATATATGTGTATGTCTCCGGGATTAGAAGTTAACTGAAGAAACTGGAAAATACAGTAAGGGCCAGATTAATCTGTAGTGTAATTACATTGATCAGGGTGAAATATAGTTCAGAAGTCCAGTAGCAAACATGGTACTTTGGTATTCTAACACCTGGAGCTCCCTGCTAAAATAAATAATGCTGCATGAAATCATCACTGTTTCAATGAGAAAAACGCAAACCAAAACAGAGATGATGATGTAATTTCAGTTCAACCTCAGCAGTCCTACTGTGCCCTTATAATAACAGTTCATAGGTTCTGCTGCTGTCAGCAGGGCTTTTTGATGCAGTATATGAAGGGGAATATGTTTTGTTTTAGCCAGGGCACATAGCTCTCTCTTTTCAAGATTAACTCTGATCTTGTTTCTATTGTAACCAGGAGACCGTCTGGACACAGAATGGATTTCCTACATTGTTAGGATAACTTTTGGCTTTTGTATCTGTCCCCTGCAGCAACTAAACAAAATGACAAATTCCTGAGAGTTTTATATTTCAGCCTGACCCTTATGGCTGATCCTAGACTATAATTATGGCAGAAATGTTAAGGCCTCCTGCTGTTTTATTATTGGGAAAGTAAAAATAAGATATAATTCCTTGCGCAGGCTACATACAGTATGTTCTTTTACACTGTGATCAACCTAAACCAGTTGTTTCCAATCTTTTTTCATTTGTGCATCCCTAACACATTTTGAATGGGGGTGCAAAGACCCCTTTGTAAATCTCAGATCCAGTCTGTGGACCTGTAGAGGTCCACGGATCACAGGTAAAAAACACTGTTCTTTGGTAACAACAATTTTTTGCAAACCTCTTAGCCAGAGTCTGCAGATCCTCAGGTTTCTGTGGAACACAGGATGAAAATACTGAACTAGACTTTCTTGGGTCTTGATGAATGAGAATTGTTGGGCTTGGCTCTTTGCTCTGGTTGGGTGTTTTAGGTTTGCTTCTCCCTGATTTAAGATAAACATGCTGTTTACTCTTCCTCAGGCTTTCTCTTTTGCATTTGCTGTACATTGTGACAATGATTCCCCTCAAGATGCTTTCTCGTGGTTTGCTTCAGAACTCTGAGCTGGACTATAGCTTACCAGAGGCTCCCACCTCCACACCTCTCCAAAGTGAAGCCTCCAGCACATTGCTTAGTCTCTGTATAAAATCTAAAGCCATAGATTGTACCGTTTTCTAAAATATTATTTAGACTAGACTGTGGAGATGGGATGCAAGAGAACCTAAAGGGTAAAGAAAAGGACATATGTCAAATGATTTATCCACTTGCGTACCTGCTTAGTGTGGCGGTGGTTTATGTGATTTAGTCTGCTGGTGCTAACGGGACTCTCTCTTGCAAATAAACTGTCACATCTCAGTGAACTTCTCATTTTCATCGTTTTTTAGAGTGTGACCTGCATCTCTATTCATGCTCTCTTCCGACAAGGTCAGTGTGCTCTGTGAGCACGGATGACTGTAGGTGACTTCATGGCTCTTTCTGTGCGTGGATACACGCTCCAGTCCAAGAAGTGAAGTCTCACTTGGTCCAGAGTCTTCCCCCCAGAGATTTTTCTCAGTAGCTCTTTCACTCTGCGTTGTTCATTTTCTAATCTTCTTTATGGCCTTGTCAGAGTGAAGGGTTAAGCCCAACATTTTTAAAAAAGCAGCCACTGATTTTAAACGCCTCAAATTTTTGTTGCATAACTGCTGGCACTTTGGGCCTGATTTTCAGAGGTGCCCTTAAAACTCAATTTGATTTCAGTGGGAGCTGAGGATGCATGGCACCTCTGACTCCAGGACTGAGGAGATTCAGATTATGTGCACTTTTGGAAAAGCATGTCTCCAACTCTCAAATCAGAGTAGGTAGTGTTACAAATCCAGGACCAAATTCTGTTTTTAGTTATTAAAGTCAATTGGTTGGCATGGATGTAGCTGTGAGCAGAAGCCAATACTTGATGCTTACTATCTATATCCAGAAATATTGTCAATTGACAGCGAGAGCCAGAAGAGACAGGGAGATGAGGCTAAAGAACATACTGTGGGAGAAGTCCCTTCAGCTTCTCTACAAAATCAGTGCTGGCAGAACCCTCGACCTGGAGGAAGAGAGCCCATTCATCTCTGCCCAGGAACTCTCGCAAGTCCAGAGTGTCACTGTCATGGTCGCTTCCCACAGTGCCAATCCTGCACTGCCCATTTGCTGGTTCCATCTACCTCCGGCACCGCTGAGAAGCGCAAGGAGCACAGTTTAAAAGTGCAGAGTCAGAGCCGAAACATAAAACGAGCCCTCTGCCATGACCAGCACAAGCTACCATCCGGCATTGATACAGGCTGTTCCTTTGCAGCGCACTCCGGTGCCTAAACAATCTTCAGCACCGGAGATTATGACAAGCAACACCCAAAAGATGTTTGAGTCTCGGCACTGAACAGCACAAGTACCGGCAACTCTGCCAGAACACACAGGCGACTTGTCCCCACATTCTCTGATACTTAAGAAGGACAGCTCACACCAGCTCCGAGCAGAGGACATCTGCTTTTCACCCAAGCTGTCCTCCCAACACTCCTCTCCCACTTACTCAATAACATCATGGCATCAACCATGCAAAAGACCGCCCAACACTGACCTCAGTATACCTGGTTCAACCATCTGTGGCCATATCCACCTCAGTCCTAGCCTCCACAGATACCACAACACCACTATTGACAGGATACAGCTCCTTTTACTCCAGCTCATCCATCAACTTGCTCACCACCGACTCAACCACCACAGTCACTTTCTATGGTGACACAGACAGACCCTGTAGAGGAGGAGGATGACCTACCACAGTCTGATACAGAGAGTCCTTCACCGGTAACCCAATCTTCATCCTCCCCTAATGAGGCAGTCTTCCTCTCCTCCTCTCCACCAGCTGATGACCTGAAATAATTCCAGGAATTGTTCAACAGGGTTGTGAACTCACAGGACATCGCATTGCAGGAAGTGCCAAAAAACTAGCACAAGCTACTTCAAATATTGCAACCCACATCATCTTCAAATATTGCTCTACCTATTGATGAAGCCATAATGGACCCCTCTGAGCCCTCTGCATCCATTCCCCCTACAAATAGAAGGGCAGATAGGAAATATTTCATGCCTGCTAAAGACATGATTTTCCTTTTTTTTCCCTATCCCCAACCCAATTCACTGGTTGTGGATGTGGTCCATCATCGGTCAAGACAGCCACAATTTAGATCCACTCCACAGGACAAGGAACATAAGAGATTAGACCTCTTTGGGTGGAAGGTCTATTCCTCTACAACCCTGCAGTTCTGAATCAATAACTACTCAGCCCTTCTCACGAACTATGATCAGGTGAACTATTCAAGACTGCAAAAGCTTATGAATGACCTCCCAGAGCAAAGAAGACCACAGCTCCAAACCATTATGCAAGAGTGCCAGTCTATCACCCAAACTTCCCTATAGGCCTCAATGATTGGAGTGGATACAGCTGCCAGGGTGACAATCACAGCTATAGTGATGCGTTGTACCTCCTGGCTACAATCTTTGGGAATCCCACAGGAGTTGCAAACCAGAGTACAGAACTTCCCATTCGAAAGAACCCACCTGTTTGCAGCCAAAACAGATGAGGTCCTCCATTCAATGAAGGATTCATGCACAACCCTTTGTACATTGAAGATGTATACTCTACCTTACAAAAGGAGATGGTACATGCCATATCAGAGGCCAAGAGACACTCCCTTCCAGAGACATCAACAAAGGCCTTTTGATCAAAGGTTCAAGCAACGGTCGGGCAGAATGTACTCAGGCCACAGCACTGCAACCATCAGCTTCAAAGCTGCAGTTTCGAAGGTATGGTCAAGGGTCTGAGCAACCTCCCCTTAAAACCAACACGGTCCACCCACCTTTTTGGTTACCATCTATGGCCTTTTTACCATCAGCGGGCCCTTATCATCACAGACCAATGGGTCCTCGAGATTGGGCTATACCATTCCCTACCTGTCTATGCCCCATACCCCGTCCCTCTTCGGGGACCCCCTCTCACAAGTACCTGTTACAAGCAAAGGTACAAAACATTTTCAACTTAGGTGCCATAGAACGAGGTTCCTCCACAATTTCACGGGAAAGAGTTGCAGTCATCGTACAGCCCAGGGCAGATGGTCACATTGAGAGACGTGCCTATACATCAACATACTGAAACTCAGAGCGGTCTGTAATGCCTGCCTCCACTTCCTTCCTATAATCTGTGGTAAAACCATTCACATCCTGACAGACAACACACCCTGCATATTTTATAGCAACTGACAGGTGATCAGGTTTTGGAACTGGTGCATAACAAACCACATAATACGAACAGTGATGTAGCTCTCGGGCCATCAGAACATCATGGCAGATATCCTGAGCAGACACTTTTCAGAACACCACAAATGGGAGCTTAATTCCATGATCCTTCATCACATATTTCACCAGATGGGATTTCTAACAATAGATCTGGTTGTTACCAGATCCAATCGCAAGTGCCCATATTACTCCTCCAGAGCAGACCAGGCAGGAATTCATTGGGAGATTCATTTCTCCTACCTTGGACAGCTCCACTTCTCTATGCCTTTCCACCAATTCCCTGAGTTTCCAGAATAATCTACAAAATATGCACAGATCATTCATGCAACAGTAATTCTGATTTCCCCATCCTGGCCCAAACAACTATGGTTCCCCTACCTACAGTACTTCTTGAGCCATGAGCGGATACCTCTCCTGATCACTCCCAACCTTTTGTTCCAACATCAAGGACGAATTTGCCACTCCAATCTGCAGGCGCTCAGATTCACTGCATGGTTCCTTCATGGATCCAACATGAAGAACTTATCTGTTCTGAGAGGGTAAAACAGGTCCTGTTGAATAGCCACCGCCCCCATATGATATGCTAACCTGAATAAATGGTGACGATTCCAGGAGTGGTGCCAACAACGCCAGTTTTAGCCTACCACCACTGTTATTGCTACCGTCCTTGAGTATCTCATGGACATTAGTGAGGCTGGATTGTCCATCGGCTCCATAAAAGTTCACTTAGCGGCCATCGCAGTCTTTCATGACTTAGTGGATGGCTCTTCCATTTCTGTCCACCCTACTACGAAGTGCTTCCTTTCTGGCCTGTGCAAGATACGTCCTGACTTAGTACATCCCAACTGGATGGTACGTCCACCAGTACCATCATGGGACCTACCACTTGTCCTGAATACCCTGACAGGGCCTCCCTTTGAGCCTTTAGCAATCTGCTCTTTCCACTATATGGCTATGAAGGTGGCATTTTCAGTCACATTTACGTCAGCCAGACGGGTAAGAGAAATTGCGGCCTTGATTGCAGACCCACCTTGCAGTCTTCTCCAAGGATAAGATTACCCTGTGTCCACATGCAATATTTCTACCAAAGGTAGTCTCTTCCTTACATATTAATGAATCCATATTCTTACCTATGTTCTATCCAAAGACTCATAACTCCATCAGGGGACTCGATCCTGCACACCTTGATTGTATGTTGAGCTGTGCTGTTCTACTTGGATAGAAGAAGACAATTTTCAATGTCTACTAGACTTTTTATATCTACCTTTGGACCCTCTAAGGGAGCAGCCATGTCCACACAGTTGATATCTAAGTGGATATCATCTTGTATCCACGGCTATTATAAGCCCCATAATAAGTGCCCCCCCCCCAGGGATCACTGCTCATTCAACCTGGGCAATGGTAACATCTACTGTCTTTCTTCGCAATGTGCCCCTCATAGACATCTGCAAGGTGGCTACCTGGTCCTCCAATGATACTTCTGCACAGCACTACAATTTACAACAGGATCCAGTTCTAACTACCTCTGTGGGCCTCACTGTCCTTCCTACCTCTTCCACATGAATCCAAAACCCACCACCACCTAACGTGGATACTGCTCTAAAGTCATCTGAGTGGAGCACCCACAGGATTACCACTCGAAGGAGAAGAAGTTACTCACCTTGTGCAGTAACGATGGTTCTTCGAGATGTGTCACTACCCTCCTTTTCTCCCCTCTCTTTTGGAGTCCATTAAGGGATTCCTTTGTAAAAAGGAACGGAGGGACTCGCACCGCATGCGCAGCTAATGGACACAATAGCACGAGACAGCGACTGCACATACGTGGCGTGGGAAGGCACTGCTAAAATCAAAATCTCTGATCACCAGTGCAAGGATGCACCAACACCTGAGTGGAGCTCCCACAGGGACACATCTTGAAGAATCATTGACTGCACGAGGTGAGTAACTTCTTTATTTAGGAAGTATTAACAGGTTTACAAACATTCTTGTAGTGATTACTGTTTTGTTTCTGATATTTACATGGCAACAGTGATTTTGTGTACAGAGGTATTAAATGGCAATATAATCATCAGAACTATTTAAAAAGTCACTATCACATTATAGTGTGAACATCATTACGTATGTAAGATAGATCATTTCTAGGGATTTTATTGGCTTGAGTGAAATCTTATACATATTTAATTTTAATCAAATGCTAATATTAAAAAATGGATGGAATGCTGGCTTTGTCTGAGTATCGAATAAAAAGTAACTAAACATCTAAGTATCTATTTGTCCTCTATTTTGGTCTGTATTTATTTAGTGTGTGGTGTATTAAATTTCCATAACCAGAACCTCCTATATTTTTGAACCATTCCTCTACAGTTGGACTATTTTTCTTTTCTAACATGTTGCTATAAATAGAAAAATGGCTGCTAGCAGGTGAGAAATTCATTCTTCATTTTCTGTTGTGTTACCTTTTATGCCAGGAAACTCCAGAAAGATTACCAAGAGATTGTTTGATAACACATTTCCATCAATTCAAAATTCACATTTACATATCTGCTAGTTGCTTTTTAGATTGACTTTGAATAGATATAAATGACTACATAATATCTATGGAACTGGAAAACAAGGCCAAGTGTCTGGGTATAACAATGTCTATAAAACATTGAATTGTGTGTGACAAGTAATCTGCAATGAGCAGTAAAATAAGCATTTCCTAGTCCTGCAAAGACCCTTAACCTTCCAGTAAAATAAAAGGTTACATACTCTGGTATGTGGTTTGTTGCTTAGCTTATAACTGGAAGAAAAATCTTTACAAGAAGTAGAAAAGTCCATTTGCTGGTGGGAATCAAAACCCCGTGCACACCAACTCCTAATGATCTCTGTTATACAGTTTTCTTAATGTAATATTCAGATGTGCTTGTGAGGAGGACTAAAGGCTTATTTATGTTACAAAGGGTTTGCTCTACACAAATAACCATGCCAGCGAATACCTTTAGTGCAGATGCTGCAGTTCCTTTGCCAACATTGTTAAAGTACCTCCCTGAATAACATAAGCTATGCAGGTAAAAGGACTCTCTTGCTGGTTACAAACTGTCTCCCCACAAGGGTTTTGCCAATATAGCACCATTGACTAGAGGTGTGATTTTTTTGTCATGTTGCTAGCTGACATAGCTATGCTGACAAAGTTTGTAACAGAGACCTGCATTTTTGTTTTTGATGAATGGAAATGTAAGATGGCACTGTAATCACTGGTTGTGTTTATGGCAGAATTATTTCCTAACACACTGGGAAGTAACCATCTGAGTCTTTTGAATTGTTGTTGAGCCCCTCACTGCTGCAGCAGTAGTTGCTGTTATTGGAGCTGTGAAGCCTGCTGCTGAGCTGGCTTTCAGCCCACCAATGGCGGAAGAATAGTGTGATCCACTCTGTGTCAGGGGATGGTTAAGCCCCCATTCTCCTCCACAGGTGAGCTGATGTGACTGTCCCTCTGCTTTAAGGAGACCATAACTCCTCAAATTTCAGTCTGCTACAGTAATCTCCAAACAAAGAAGAAAAGGGGGGAATTCTCAATAGGCCCCAGAGCTGTAAACAGTCTGGGCTCTAGTCTGCAACCAAGCAGAGCTATAGCTCCATCCCAGTCTGTGGGTAGGATTGCCAGGTGTCCAGTATTGACCCGGACAGTCCGGTATTTTCGCCTCCTGTCCGGTAAAAAAATTCAGAAAATACTGGACACCTAAAATTTCCACTGTTTTCTGATTTTTTTTCCTGGCCAGGAGGCAAAAATACCAGACACCTGGCAACCCTAGGACACACTTGGCAACTGGGCCCAGCCCTCAGTCTCCCCCAGGCCAACACCCCCAGACCTCGGACCCCCTGCATACCTGGTTCTGCAGGGAAGCTAAGTTCTAGCTTGAACAAGAACACAAAATGGCCACCGGCAAAAAGCCTAAAGACCCAGGGGAAGCAATGCCTTCCCTGGGTCTTAGTGCTCAACCGCTCCCCTGTTCCTATCTATTCCAACTCTGCACTCACTCTGAAAGGGGCCATGCTGTTTTATTATTTATTTATTTGTTTGTTTGTTTATTTATTGCTTAATAAGTCTCGGAGTCCTTTTTTTTTTTTTTGCTCAACAACTTTGGTTCCCCCCCCCTTTTTTTCCTCAATAGAATTTTTTCCCCTGTGTTTTTTTTGGGGGAGAGTTGGTATTCAGTATTTTTGGTTCAACCATCTGACAACCCTATCTGTGGGGCTCAGGCAGGAGCGAGCACCAGGCACAGTCCATAGAGTTCATGCAGGGCAAGTCTGAGGAATGCAGGTCTTCTGGCCTAAGGAGGAGGAGTACTTGTCATCCTATTAGTGGAATGGTCGGGGGGGAGGGGGGTTGAATCCGCTCAATTCCACAGTATCCCAGCCTAGGTCCCTAGTAGTGGGGGAGTGTTCTCCCCTTAAGTCAGTGGGGAATCCATCTACACCATGCTGACTTTGTGTTAGGCCAGCTCTCAACCAGATTGTTTTCTAGTTTCCCTGGGCTGTTTCCTACTCTTTCTGTGCCTAGGAGTCATCCTCAGGCTCCCCAGGATATACCACCAAGGAGAGTGGTAGCAACTCCTCAGTGTTGGGAGTGGCAAGGCTCTCTGGAAGCTCAGGCAGGCCCTCAGTTGCAGTTCTCCAGTGTCCTGCTCCAGTGTCTGTCTGTCTCACCAGCTCCCTTCCAGCTAAGCTCCTGGCCTGGCCTTTTATACTTCTGCTTTCTGTCCCATCCCTCTGCTTCCAGCATGTGGGGTAGGGTCCTCCAAGTTCCACCCATCAGGTGGCTTGAGGTGTTCCTTCGACATCCACCCAGAGGGAGGCCTGGCCTCCTTCCTACAGGTACATACCAAGAACTGGATATAAGCATAACTTGGACCCATTAGAGTGTGTGTGCCTGTATATGCCACCATATCTTTTTCTATAAATGGTAAATATTAAAAGCTTAAAGGAAAACATGCTCTATATAATCTGTGTCATTGGAATGTGCTCCTACTCGGACTAAAAACACACCCGATTTAACTCAAATAGTTGGGATTACAGCTGTAGTTTATTTTAAAAGGAAAAAACCCCACATCCTTTATTCTGTAGAACACAGAATCTACACTCCCACAGACTGAACTTGCTATAAATGAACTGTAACAGGCAAAGTCTGTACAAGATTTGCTTTGCAACAGAAACTGCAAAATGGATTTTGTCTATGCTGTGCATTTTATTGCTTTCCACAATGGGATATCATCAGAAAAATGATGAACCTAGCATAGGGGAGGGGGAAGTAGAAAGAAAAAAAAGGCAGAAGAGTGGTTATTATCTTGACACCATCTTAGAATTATAGAAGAATAGAATTAATTATAGAATTAGGTAACTTACCTGGAGTTGTCTGGGTCCCTCAGGGCAGGGGACTGGTGGCGTGGGGGGTGCAGGAGTCAAGGGAGTGACTTGGGGATGTGGGGTGAGGGAGTGCAGGAGGCTGGGGGTGAGTGCAAGAATGAGGGTTGGCGGGTTAGGAGGAACTCAGGGTTCAGGGGTTCCATATGGCACAGGCCTTTGCTCTTCTCCCAGCTCCCGGCCCTCTATTTCCCCCCCACTGTGTGTCAGGGTCATTTTCTCTCCCCTCACTCCACCCCACCCCCACCATCTCCAGGAGCATTTTCATTCCCCTAAACTACCCCCTTCTCGGCAACCAGGGTATTTTCTTTCCCCTCAGATGCCCCCAGCTACCGGGGCCTTTTTTCTCCACTCCACACTCCAGTGCTGTGACCAAGTATTGGGGGGGGGGAAGGAGAGGGTCCACGCCAGCATCACCATAGCCGAATTGTGTCCTCCTCTCTTACCCATGCCACAGCAGGAGGGAGGCCGCTGCCAGCCCTTCTGCATCCAGATGGGGCTGAACCCTGGGGCAGGCCCCAGGACAGGATGCTGTGGCCAGATGGGAGCTGGGCACCAACTGGGACCTTGTTGGCTAGGCTGCCACAGGAGCAGCCATACTGCCCTGCCCCCAGTCCTGGCACACGGAGCAGCCGCCTGCCACACAGCCTGTCCTGGGAGCAACTGGGCAGCCACCACGCAGCCCACCCTGGCTGCAGCTCAAGCCCTAGGGAAGGGCTGAAGTTGGGGTCAGGGCCGCATTGTGGCTCGACTGTTCCCAGGGCAGGGCTGCATGGTGGGCGGCTGCTCTGTGTTCTGGGGTTGGAGCCAGGGCCATGGTGCAACTGTTCTTTTGGCCCCAGGAGCAGCCACACCATGGCCTAGCTACAGCTCCGGCACATGGAGCAGTGGGGATGGCCAAAGATCCATATTTGGCTCACAAGCCATAGGCTGCCGATCCCTGGTTAGGAGGAGTTCTGAAACAAACAGACTCACAGGCAGACACACAGACACATTCCAAAATAGATAGATAGATAGATAGATAGATAGATAGATAGATTAGGGCTGGAAGAGACCTCAGGAGGTCATCTAGTCCAACCCTCTGTCCAAAGAGAACCAACTCCAACTAAATCAACTCTGCAAAGGCTATGTCAAGTGGGGTCTTAAAAACCTCTAAGGATGGAGATTCCACCACCTCCCTAGAGAACCCATTCCAGTGCTTCGCCACACTTTTGGTGAAAATGTTTTTTCCTAACAACCAACTTATAACTCCCCCATTGTAACTTGACACCACTGAGAACTTAAATGTGCATTATGTTTTATGGAACAATAAAATATATGGTCCATGCCCTGAAAAACTTACAATAAAAATACCTGATCCTACAGACTTTTAAGGCTAGTTGGAGTGTTTGCTGCCCTGAGTAGTCTCTCTGATACTGGAAATGTGGACAGGATCAGATTTGTGTCAGATTTGGCCATAGATATAGCGAGTAGGGATGTGAATGGGTAACTGGTTAACTGGAAAGCATCACCGTTAACGGGCTGGGAGTTGGCAGCCTCATGCGGCGGGGGGAGGAAGGAAGCAGCAGTGGGTGGGAAAGGTGCTGGCTCCCCCCCCCCCCCCACTGCCACTTTTGCCCAGCGCTAGCCTGGCGACTCCCAGCCTGTGAGCCCATGTGGGTCTGGGAGCCAGCCCTTCCCCATTCCCCGACTTCCGCTTCCACCCTCCTAATTCCCCTGACTCCCAGCCCATGCAGAAGTAGCCAGTCTGGAACAGCCCCTTCCCACCGCAACTCCCCACCTGCCTCCATTTTATCAGTGTAATTTAACATTTAACTTGTTAATTGGTCAAATGGGATTTTACATCCCTAATATTGAGTGATGACAACAAGCAAAATAAGGGGCGCTGGGGGAAAGTGCAAACAGTTTTATGTAGTTGCTTTGGCCAGCTCTGTGCACGTTTTGTAGTTTGGCTTCACTGGCTGCTTGAGGTTCCCCCTTGTGAACAGAGTGTAGAGCCAGGCTAGCAGCTCTGTGCAAACTCCCCTCCTCCCCCCAATCTAGGAGGTACTTCCAGGCAAAAATGGCTATGCCTGGGGAATCCCCAGGCCCACAAATTTCTGCTGTTGCAACAGCTGCAGCGGGATAATAGTAATGCTGTGGAGACTGGATTTTCTCAGAGTCAACCCCTAGGCTCAGTGGAATGCAAAGTTGTCACCGCTGCATATCTCTCCACCTCAACGAGAGAGTGTTTCCTCTCGTAACTGAGACCTTAGCTCCATATTTCTTTCAAATAGACTCTCTTGTGCTTGGGCTCTGTTGAATAGATGACTGTCAGCCACATAATTATGATTTGGGTTTTTTTAACACACATTTATACGAGCTTTACAACGAGACAGGAATAACAGGATCACACATGGGGTATGCGAGGAGGCATTTGTAATCCCTTTGGCTAGTCTCTGGATGCTGAAACAGTGCTCAGTTACATGGTTTTTTCACTGGAGAACCTCTTGAGCTTTTCATCTTTTGAATGCAGCAGGATCCTGTACGATTACTGCAGCCTGATGCAAAAAGAGCAAGGGGCAGGGGCTGCGTGGTCTGGAGAATGCTGGCAAATGTTATTTAAACTGTAGAAGTGCAGCAGATTGATGATAAGGCCATTAGTGCTGATAATGCTACTCATGGCTCTCCTCAGCATTCCAGTGTCACGTTTTATAACCATTTCATTACCACCTGTCTTAAATACAGCCGAGATTTACCATTACAAACAACTCTGTCAGTGTCTTGTTGATGATAACAAAGTAGAGTGTGTTGACAGAGTAGACAGATGGTAACAGCTCTGCTCATCCTATTATGTGTCTATATCAATAATAGGCCTAATAGTGGATCTAGTTTTCCTTTTATAAAAGATACTCTTTTCCTGTATTGACTCTTTTAATTTGATAACATTTTCTTTCCTAAAGCGACGAGGAGTCCTGTGGCACCTTATAGACTAACAGATTTATTAGAGCATAAGCTTTCGTGGGCAAAGATCCACTTCATCAGATGTGGAAATTCCAGAGGCAGGTCCTGCCAGAAGTGTCTTCAGGACATAAGGGGATCTTTGATTGGTACAGCTCTCCCCTAGTGAGTCGATGCTGTTGTGGCGAATGTGGAGCTACTATCTAATAATCTAAGAATCCTGATATGTGAAAATGGTATGCAATGGTATGAATATTGTATGTGACCTGGCCAGTGACGGAAAGTCACTATAGAAATCTGGAGGTTATTACAATTTACTATATGAATGCAATGTTCTAACTGAGCTATTGGAAGTACTGGCATGGATCTAACACAGTGGCAGACAAGGCAAAGGTGGAAGCTGGTAGCTTCAAGGATGTTATATAGTGTCTCCAGTGGAGTGCCAGTGCTGGGAGCCTAGCGATCAAGAGGACACTAAGCAGAATAAAAACAGCTCTCAAGAAAGGCTGTCACAGAGAAAATTGTGGAGAGA
Organism: Apalone spinifera; assembly: GCA_030068395.1. Lineage (NCBI taxonomy): Eukaryota > Metazoa > Chordata > Testudines > Trionychidae > Apalone > Apalone spinifera. The sequence continues at coordinate 19,435,814 of CM057846.1, forward strand.
GTCTGAAGAAGTTGGTCTTTCCCAAGGTCCAGGGAATGTTAAGCCCTTGGGAGAAGCAGGCACCCATGTAGATTGCTCATTGTTTTAAGATCTGTTTTCTCTTAAGTGTTTTGGCAACAAATAAAGACATTGCTCTAAGCAGGTTGTTTGGTCACTGGTTACTACTGGCATTGCTGCCAGAGGGAAAAGAACACCAGGTGCTGAATGTAAGTCCGGCTTGCTGAGGTATTCACCGTTAGCCCTTAGGTCTGCAGACCTGGGCCTGGTCTGAGAATGGGAGAATGGTGTGATTTCCCTTCCCACTTCCCTCAAGAGTGATGATGACCCAGGGCCTGACATCTGAGTGATGTGCAGTTGAAGAGACAAGGAGTCAGAGATGCAGATAGCCTGATAACTGGTAACTGTGGCAGCCAATTCTTCTCCCTGTGGCTAGCCTGGGGGTTATGACTACGAAAAAGGAGTTATATCCTTAGAGTTCCCCTAAGATGCCTAAATAACCCCATGGGGCTCTATGCAGTGGTACAGCTTAGTACAGGCCACAGTGAATTGTACAAAGGAATCAGTCTGTTACAAACCAAAAGTAGTTTTAGGCCACCTTTGCACTCACTGAGCCCCATGGAGCTGCACTGCGTGGTCTGTACTCAGTTCAGTTATATGAGCTGTGGAAGGTCTGTCATGCCCTCCCAGATCTGCATCTGTGTAAGAGTCGGTTACAGTCTAGCTCTTGGTATAATGGAGAGCACATAAAACTGTCCAGTCCTCTTCATATCTAATTTTAAGTAACTGAATACCCTGTTATGCCTCTGGCCATGCATGTAAGTCCTGCCGTCCCCCAAATGAGCAGACCCCCCCCCAACTCTCTCTTGTTGACTGAACAAGTCAGAATCCTACCTGGGTAATGTAGTGACTTAGTAACCCCAAGGTGAGCTCTATAGGGTATGTACAGTGCACAGTGAAGACAATATATGGGTTAGGCTCTGGTTCTGTTCCCATTGAAGTCAACAGAGATTTTGACTTTGATCTTTAAGGGAGCAGGATTGGACCCTCCAGCTCTGTGTGGGGTTACATCAGAGGTTAATTGAGCTCTTTGACTATAATATAAGCTCCTCAAGACAGAGGCCTGCTTCTGTTTTGTTTTGGTGTTTTTCGTTTGTGAGGCACTAATTAACTGGTGGTACGATATAAAAATAGGAATAAGATAGCTGTGCTCATTGTTTAGCTCATGACATTTTCTTTTTTAATTGTGAGACCAAACCAAGCAGACCCACGTGACAGAATAACATTTCTGAAGAATGCTAACCCATCTGTCTGTCCCTAGTCCTCTGCTTCAGCCTTTTCTTGCCTCTGGGAGAAGGAGGAACAAGGGAGGTGGGTTTGGAAAGGCTGGCAATGAGGGCACATATTATAAACATTATAAATGTTAAATTGTTTGTCGGTTTATGACATTTGCTGAAATCTAGGGTTTCAAAGTTGTCCTTTAAAAATTGGAGCACACATTCGCTTTGGCAAGGAGCCTAAAGGTCAACTTGTTTCATGTGACTGATCTCTCCAGAGCAATGTTATAACAGTCTGAACTTGTGGACGTGGGCAAACATTTAACGAACGTTATTGCTCCTGATGTACTCAATGGAGGCCTGGCTCTGTGCCATACAAGTCAATGGGAGCTCTGCCATTGGCTTCTAAGCCATAGTAAGTGCATAGACTGTAAGCCCCTTGGCACAGGCACTGTCTTTTTATCCTGTTTGCACAACATCTAGCACTGTGGGGTCTCATTCGATTCTGTATTAATCTGCTGGTTGCACCCTGCTCAGTGCCATAGTAACACAAGTAATAATAGTCATTTGAGCTGGAGTTCTTCAGCTAGTCACCCAAGTGAGGAAAGTTTGACCTTAATATTTTCTGCCAGTTCCATCCACCAGTTATCCCAGCACTTCAGGTTATTTTCTCCTGTTATTCTTGTCTGAATATTGAACCTGAGTCAACTCCTACTGAAGTTAAATCTTTCAACTGACTTTATTAGGACTTGGAACTGGCCTTTAAGATTGTACGTTCTTTTGAGCAGAAATTCTGCTTTGATTTACTTAGAGTGTCATACAGCTATAAATAATCGTAAAAAAACCCTGTGACTCAAGGATATCTGGCAGATGCCAGCTTGCAGAAGGCACAGGGGTACACAGGGTGACTGAAGATCCTCTACACAGGGGCATCAAAATGGGGGGGGGGGACGGACGACAGAGAGCCCTGTCACTTTTTTCAGACCCTCAGGGTGAGCAATGGGAGAGAGGGGAACAGAGAGGAGTGTGCAGGGGTAGAGACCTGGGGAGAAGGGATGGTGGGAGTGCAGGGGCTCAGGAATGAGATGGCAGTTTGGGGAAAAAGGGTGGTGTAAGGGCTGAGGCCTCAGGGAAGGGGAAGTATAAGGGGCAGGGCCACACAGTGCCAGTACATAGAGCCCTGCAAATCTGAGGATATCTGCATTATATTCATGGGCATCTGCTAGGGTTGCCAGGTGTCCAGTTTTGAACTGGACAGTCCAGTATTTGAGCTTTCTGTTCGGGAAACAAATTGAGAAAATATAAATGTCCGGTATTTTCTAATGTAGATTGTGATGTAATGACAAGTGTGTCCGGTATTTTTGTTGAAACCATCTGGCAGCCCTTGAATCTGCCTCTGCAGATGTGAATGTGGATGTCCACAACTCATTTTTTGCAAATACAAATGCAGATGCGAATACAAATTTTGTATCTAGAACCCTGCAAATTTATGGATATCTGCTTTATATCTGCGGGTATCTGTACTGTGGATGTGAATGCAGATACCCAAGGCTCATTTTTGCAGATATAGATGTGGATAGGGATACAAATTTTGTATCTGCACAGGGCTCTACCAGTAGCTCCCTCACTCTTAGGGAGCTTCCATCACTCCAGTCCTAGCATCTGTCATCTATCTGATGGTTCTTCAAAAATATCATGTAAGGTCTCTATTAAAACAGCGTCACACTAGTTGTCATTGTGAGATGTATGTATGGAAAGTACTTGAAGCACTCTGTGTATATACAACAATTATATTCTGTGCAATGTGGCAACAGATTTGCACTTGAACTAAATAAAGGAAATCCATCTTAAGTAGATAGCTGTCACTGTTTTCTATCCCAAAGCCTGCCTCTGGCTGGTAAAGATGTGCTTTCAGCCCCATCTGCAAAAGTTGCTTCTGCGCTGTAGTGTAGAGAGGATCTATTACAAATTGGACCTCCCTGGTCCAGCACCCTGGGGTCCTGACCAGTCCCAGATGAAGGATTTTGCTGGACTAGGGAATGTAATATCTGCCCCTCCCCCTGCTACCGGTCCCCTCAACCCTAGACTGACCACCAACCTTCTGGCCGGCTCCCCCTCTCTCCACTGCCAGCCCTGCTGCTCTGTCAGTTTTCCCGCCCCCCCAATACGCACCTTCTCTGCTAAGTCAGGCAGCCCAGCTCACCGGGCTCATGGCCCTGCCAGGCAGCCCAGCTGTGTTGCACCTGGCAGCCCAGCTGTGGGGAGCCCAGCCACTGGCCCTCCGTCAGGACTCTCTGGTCCTGGGACATCCATTGTCCTTCTAGGCCACTGGTGCTGCTGGACCAGAGAGTCCCGGTTTACAGAGATTCAACCTGTAGTATTCTTAAACCTGTATGGATCACGAAATGCAATTTTGGCAAGGGGAGCACCTCGGCCAGGATCATGAATAATATCCTTTACGATGCCCTTGATGTAGCCGTGCCGCTCCGCGAAGTCGATCGCCCGCAGCTTGGCGGGGCCCTTCCTGTGCTTCACGTGGGCCCGGAACACAGACCCGGCGCCCTTGCGCTGGCCCCTGATCACGCGGCCCATGACGCTCTCAGCCGGGGCCCGCTCCAGAAAAAAAGCTGTTGCTGTAGTATGACAGCAAACAAGCCCATCTAGGGTCTTTTCTTTCACATTCCTTTTGTGTTACAAGTTTTGGTTTCTTAAGCAAGTTTCTACCCAAGACTTATGGGACAGAGATATATACAGGCCTTTCTTTGAATCTCCTTTCCATTTTTGTTAAGTGCCTTTTATACTGAATGGCAGGTACATGAAGACTAATAAACTGAAAAACAAAGCTTGGGACAAATAGGGCTTACTTAATGTTGATACAGGGTCCCAGAGCTAAAACTTCCCAACCCTGTAGTGGCACTGAAATGCTTTAGAGCTTGATTGGTCCTTGAATACAGTGTGAAACTGCAACCAGTGAAAATTGCTCACACAAGTTACTTACAAATGCATCCTACCAACTGCATAGCTCTTCTCCAGGCAAGCAGTTTTCTGAACTACCATTCCTACAACTGGGGCGGGGGTGGGGGAAAGCAGCAGTGTGCGGAGCTGGTTCCTTCCCCCGTAAGTCGTATCCAACCTGTGAGGCTTGCTCCCTGCTCCCCTTATAGGAAGGGGGTGCAGAGCTGGAGTGCCAATGAGGACTCCCCACTGCAGAGGGAGGGCGAGCACCAAGCCCACAGCCCATCTGCAAGATGGTTATGGACCACTAGTGGTCTGAGGACCACACTTTGCGAACCACTGAATTAGACCAATCCCATTTTTTGGTATACACCAGGCTTTAGTGACTTGCAGCCTCTAACCATTATTGACCTGCTGTGCTGAAGTTGACCAAAAACATGTTTGAAAAGCAATTAGCAGCCCGTGAAAAACAATACATTTTACTGTTTTAACCTGATTCTGGCCTGCCTGGAACACGTTGAATTGGCATTTGTGATCAGTGAAAAAAAAACTATCTTGATATGCCAAGTCAACTGCACTCGCTGCTCAGCAGCTGCTACAGGCAACATTGTCCTGTGGAGAAGCTGGGCGAATGTGCTGGCATTAACAACTGAACAGTGTAAAAGCCTGGGTGGATGGAAGAATTTTCTTGTCAGTAAATTGAAGATTAAAGAAATTGTGTAAGGACAAAAAACCAGTGTCCATTTTCTGGGATGTTTAAGGGTTCACTGTAAGTTTGAAACACAATTGTATTTACATGATATGGGCCATCTGTGAAATAAGTGTTGTGTACTATAGTAAATCCCAACATTTTCTTTAAAGCTATATGTTAAACCCAGAAGGGTTTATGACTCAAGTTATGGAATAGCAACCCTTATGCAGATTCACTTTCTTCTTGAATAGGATTTAAGGCCATATCCCATTGACTAAAGGGCTTAGACCATTGTAGGAGATGGTCAGTCAGTAACAGGAGCAAGCCTCTTGTAGCATGCCAGACCTCAGAGAAACTTCCCGATACTATTTAAAAAAGATAAACCTGCGATAGAAATAGTTCTTTCCTTCTTCCAAATGTAAAGTTATGCTGCCTGGAAGCCCAGGAGGGCTACCTTTAGTCCTGGACCGGTGACAGGTTTAAGGTCCTATAATGTGTGACTTGTCAGAGATTATGGATGGGAAAGTTATATTGTCGTTAAAAAGAGATTTTCAGCTGCTTGCTGTAGTTTGTGGTGACACAAGGGTAATGCCATGATTCTGTGAATGCAGAGTTGGGTTTCTGTAGTGGTTTCTTCAGTTGCTGAGTTGCTGAGCAATTCCCCTGTTCAAAAAGCGCTGTGCTTCTCATGAGTCTCTGGTCGATTGTTTTAATTCTTCTGCTTTGTTGTTGGAGTTTTGCTGTTTGTGTTTAGTGGAAACAATACTCTCAGGGAGGAAGGAAAGAGATTCAAATAAAATCCCAAAGCCTGAAACACAAAAAGCCATTTGCTTCTGTTTCTTCCCTCTCCTTCTTTCCACTCCTGGTGTCTTGGAGTTGCCATCCTTTCCTTGCATTGTTGCCTCTTCTCTTCTTCTCTACACCTTGTGGGATTGTGATTTCTCCATATTTCCAGTTGAATAAGCTATTGTGCTCTTCTTGCCCTTACCATTATCCTGTTGATACGGGTGCTCTATTAAGCAGCTGCAGCATGACAACCCTGAGATAACTGCAATTCATTGGTGGGAGAAGTGATTTGTATGTCTTGCTACTAGTAGTATGGAATGTCTTCAAAGCACATCTGAATCTTTTCACTCTATACTGTGGGTCCGGTTCTCACGACTGTATGGTCCCATGATGCTGTTCTGGCTGCAAAAGTCTATAAAGGGGGAAGAAATTGCCTCTTGAGAATAATTCCTGCATAGGGTCTCAAGCAGCATAGAGCTGATACAGAAGATTTGTGGAAGCCTATTGCCAATCCTATGTGATATTGATGACTAACAGGGGAAGGTAAAGGCAGGGAGGAGATAAAGTAAGAGTAAATAATACTGCTTTTATTCTCTGCTTCCCAGAGTCCATGGAGGGAGGGGAATTCTTTAGAGGGAGAGCATAAGTTGGAGTGCCCTTGAGGTTGCTCTAACGTACACCAAAGGCTGATTGCCTCAGGATATAGAGAGCAGAGGGACAGACTAGCTGAAAATGGAATCCTGGGTGGAGCAAGGGACAGAGTTAGCACTGATAACTTGGTCATTGACTTTCAGGGTGACTTTGAAGAAGTTGTTTAGTTTGTTTGTGTCAGTTTAGCCATCTGTAAAACAGGTATAATAATAACCAGTGTAATAACTTCCCTTGATGTGTGCCAGTTCCAAGATGTCCTGCACTATTTCATGATTTGTGTGACTACTGAAATAATGGCATGTTCCAAAAACATAATGCCCTTATTTTTCCTCACATAATCACTAGAGGTTGATAAATTTGTTCTGACACTTCAGTTTATTCATGTAAATAGAAAAATTATAGTGTACTGGCAACACCAGACACCTTGAATTTCATCCGAGAGCATGGGTGATTGGAGAGATAACGATACAAAGTAACAGAAGAAAAATGAGCACACTTGTAAGGCACATCAAAAGCTTTGACTTCATTTCTGAAGTATAGATAAGCTACTTTAAATGCAATCCTTACTTTTAAGAGTATTGGTGAACGCTGCTTAGCATTGTGAAGAGGGGGAAGTCCTGGCAAATATAAGTACTGTAGTTGGCTACTAAAGAAAATTTGTAGTTTGTAAATCGTAGTGTCTCATGTCATATTGTTTTGTGGATTTGCAAGGCTTTGACATAGCTTACCCTGTAACCATGAAAAAACACCTTATAAAAAAAAGTACAGGCAACCCCTTCACTTATGACCTATATGGTTCCTGGAGAATTGTTGTAAGTCGAGCCGTCGTAAGCCAAACCCTTATTTCCCATAGGTGCAATGTTATAAATGGGGGTTTCGTTCCTGGCCTGCTTTACCTCCTGGGAGTTGTAGTCCCCAGTGCGCCAGGCTTGAGAGGCCACGCTGGGCTGGAACAGGGCGGTCACAGGCCGCGCAAATGTCCCAGGCCCACACCGGTGCTGATCAGGGCCTGGGGCAAGGCTCCAGCCTGGCAGGGCACCAATTCAAACACCACTCACTTTGCCTCCTTGCAGTCCCCAATAGGCACGGGGTGCCAGTTCAAATGCTTCCCGCTTTGCCTCCTGGGAGTTGTAGTCCCCAGCTTGCCGGGCTTGAGAGGCCCCACTGAGCAGGGTGGTCATATATGCAGGGGGTTGTAAGTCAGGCGGTCGTAAGTCAGGGGTTGCCTGTAGGCCTCTTTGGAGAAAATCAGAGGGTGGCAATGTAGCCATGATACCAATCTTTCAGTATGAAAGAGTCAGACATTTCTAGTTACAAAGCTTACCCTGTGCCCACGAAAGCTCATGATACCATCTACATGTTTTATTAGTCTATAAAGTGCTACCAGATCATTTGTTGTTTTTTAAGTTTATCCTGTACAGACAAACTTGGCTACCCCCTGAGCTTCTGTATACGCATACAGTAAGAGATGTACCCTATGTATGCAAACGTCATTTTTCTTAGTTCCATGTTAAGTGTCTAATCTAACTGGCTTACTCATGGCAAGATTCTTCAGTACTTTGGCTATAGTTAACATATGTCTTTAAATTATTAGAACCTGGCCAATAACCACCTGTCCACTTAGCTTGTAGATTTACCTTTCCACTACTCTCTGTCGATTTGTTGTGTATTAGACTATACTCTCTTCAGGGCAGAGACATGCACCAAAAAACTTGGGACATGTACCAAAAAAACCTTACATTTTTTATGAAAATATGTATGGAAATGTATTGTTTTGTTATCTTATTTAGGGAAAGCATAATCCTATTAAAAAAAGAAAGAGATGAATTACCTATGTATTGAAACTTGCCACTAGAATTCATAGATTTCTCACAAGTCATAGTTCATGACAGAATTTAAAATTGAGCTGGGTGGACAGTAATGATTGTTTGAAGAAAAGATGTTGAGACAGAAAATAAATATAGTAAATTGAAGGATCAGGAAGGAAAGTTCCTTTGCTTATGTTAATGTTTGTAATAGGTACCTAGCGGAAAGAGGATATACATTTTGAAACAGAGTTCTCAGAACTATAGAAAAATTACTAATTTAATCTAGGATATGAACAGACCAATGTTCCGTTCTGGATGGGACTATGTTACCAGAGCTTGTTATAAAAGGTGACTGTTTATTGAAAAGGGCACAGTCAAAACATTCTTAATAATGTTAATAAATTGGTAATCTCTTCCCCTCCAGATTTATAATAACTTTGGAAGTTTGAAGCTGAAATCTGGTTCCTTACTAAGAAATGTCTAGCCACAGTTCCCACCTCTACGCCATTGAAATAAAATTCTGTCTAGTTGTCTGTCTGTCTAAACTTTTTGCTCTATCACTTGTGTATCATAGTTTGGGAGTACTGTATGGTTGTTCACAAGCACTTAGTTAAAAACACTGATTTTTTTTTCTTAAAGAGCACTGACACCTCTTTTTAAAATAAAATAGAATGCAAGCATACATAGAAGGAATTACTGTATACAGATAAGGAAAAATGTGTTGGTCACACTTTGGGCCAGTAGGGTTGTCAGTTCTCCAGGCCTGGCCTGGAGTCTCCCAGAATTGGTATCAATCTCCTGGTGACTATTGAAAGCAACTCTGGAGATTTTAATAGGATATTTTAAGAAAATGACATTATGTCATATGGGAAAAATTTTTTCCTGGAAGGGCTTCAGTCAGAATTGGCAATCCTAATGATCAGTGAAACCTGTGTCTTTAAAAGCTGAAGCAGGATATGAAGAGTTAAATGGACATCTTTGTCCAGTTCTTACTTTTTGTGTGTGCGAGAGACATTATAGGACATTTGTACTCTCTCAGAATATTAAACTTTTCTGATTGTAGAATGTCATTTAACAGAGACCTGCGGCTGTTGACATATCAAGAAGTTTAGTATTTTAGAATCTTTTGGCATGCAGTAAAGGTAATAAATACTTGAGGTGGCCTATGTTTGATCATGAGAACAGGTGTTGTTTCTGAAGGAAAGAGGATGGAAACTTAATACCCACAAATGTACAGTAATACTTGCTCTGATTTTTCCACTTCAGCATACAAATTACTAAACTATTTCCTGTGGCCCTATCATACAAATCATAATGTTGCTTGTTTTCCTGGAGTAAATGATAACATTAGTGTTAGTTTATCAGTGTTAGTTTTGATAACAGCACTTATAGCTAATTAAGGCAAGATTCTCCCCTCATTTTCTATCTCTGCAGTGGCACAGATTTAACTGAAGAGTTGCCCTTTGGTCTCAGTATTGGAATTAGAGACAAACTTTACAGTCATTGATATTTATGCAGTCCTAATGTAAAGGAGAGCAGAAATTGAAACTATGGTCCTGATCTTTCTCAGAGTTACACCTGTGTCATTCTAAAGTAACTAAATTGACTACAACCACAGATAATGCAGGATTTATGTTGGAGTAGCTATTAACTGAAGTCAGTCCTGTGTGCGTTACAGGGAAAAGCCTCACTGAAAAATAACTTGTTGAAATATTTAATTCTGAATTGCTCTGAAACTGTCTTGGTACTGAACCATTTGAAATCCTAGTATATGATATTTCTGTAAAGTAAAGGCCACGTTCCTGTTGAATAATCAAATTGCTCAGCTGATCTGGCCTTTCTGGAGCCTGCCCAGGCACATGTAGGATGACTGCTGTCTGGATTCTGCTTCTTCTCAGGTTTTTCTACAATGTCTCTTTGCCAGTGTTTGTGTCACTCGAGGTAGATAACACTGACTGTAGTGGCATTAGATTAGCTGGCCCTGGTCTTTTTTCCATTCTGCTGCTTTGGTGGTGTGTTTGCATTCTCCCTCTCTTCTCCTACTGACAGTGGTCCTTGTAGACCAGGCTTGGGCAAAATATGGCCCACCTACTGAATCCAGCCCACGGACGCAGCGGGGAGCCCCAGGCGGGCTCCCCTGCTTGCCCCACACACCACTCAGAAAAGTGGCTGCAGGGTCATTTCTCTTTCAAAACCGTGATCCCAGAGGGGAGGGGAGGAGTGGGGAAAGCTTCAGGTGCTGCCCCTGCCCCCAGTAGAATGCCATTGGCTGGTTTCTGGCCAGAAACTGGCCAGGGGGAGCTGCCTGTTTGAATAACAGGGAGCACACAAAGCACCATGCTCCCCTCCCCTCCAGCTCAGTTATTCACACAAGCACATGGCCCTGCAGCCTGTGCAGGAATGGGGCAGGCAAGCATGCTGGCTGGCTGGTTGAAAAACGTTTTAAGCTCTGCAAGCATTTAGCTCTGCAGGCAGGCAGTCTGTTGGCTGGTAAGTCTCCTGGCCAGAGCTTGCCTCTGGCACCCTAGTTCCTCCCTTCCCCAACCCTCTGCTGCCCCACTCAACATACCCAAACCCTCTGTCCCCCTCCTGCACCCATGCCCTTTCCCAGATCTGGCACCACAATCCCCTCCTACCTTAAGTTACAACCCAACCTCCTGCATCCAAGTCCCTTTCCCTAAGTCACAAACCAAACCCCTGAATCCTAGTCCTTCATCCCATACCCCACACCTCTTCCATTAATATCATGGAAGAGTGCAGCCCTCGACCACTTTCCAAAATCTTTGAGTGGCCCTCCCATCAAAAATTATTGCCCACCCCTGATGTAGACTATTCATATGGTTCTTGTACAGGTTGGACCTCCCTGGTCCGGAACCTTTGGGACCTCAGTGGTCCCAGATGAGGAAATCTGCCGGTCCAGGTAAGGTCCCCTGCCACTGGCCCCCTGAGCCTGCCACCCCTTCTTGCTGCTGGCTCCTTTGGCCCAGCTGCTGGCTGACACGTCTGCCCTGGCCACACTGCCAAACCTGCTGCTCCAGCCCCGTTGCCAGCCTGGCAGCACGCAGCCCTAGCCCCACTGCTGGTGGCATGTGTCCCTGGCTGAGCTGGCCTGTTCTTAGCTGGGTTGCCGCGGCAGCACCAGCCCAGCTGCCAGCTGGCATAGGGCTGCCGGCCTACCCCGGGGCCCCCAGCTGGGTTGCCATGGCCCTGGCTCTGCTGCTGTGGTCCCTGAAGGGCTTTCCCTGCTGGGCTGCTGCAGTTCGGCCTTAGTGCTAGCCAGGCTGCCGTGGCCCTGCCCCTACTACTGGGCAAGCATGCAGTCCCAATCTGGCTGCCGTAGCATAGCCCCACTGCCAGGCTGGCACGTTTGGGCTGCTCCTGTCCCACTATCATGGCCCCACTACTGCCACCAGGCTGCTGAGGCCCAGACCCTGGCCCTGTTACCACCAGCCTCCCCGTGCGCAGGGCTCTCAGCTGCTGGCCCACCTGCCCTGAGGCTTTCTTGTTCAGGAACATCCATGGTACTGCTAGATCACAGATGTTGTTGGATCAGGGAGTCCCAGTTTAGAGAGGTGCAACCTGTTCTAGGTCTTTTCCATGGTTATCAGGACATCCAGCATAGTTGCTTTGTCAGGATCGTACAATGCTTTCCCTCCCCTCTTATGTGCCATATCACCTGTGATAAGACCTGTGTCAGAGAGAGGGAAAGCCAGTGCAAAATAATGCTCTTTATTCCACTTAAGCAAGAAGGCTAAATACTGTTCTCATTGGATTCCATCCTTATGGGCTTCCACAGTATCAAGATTTGGCCCTGAATGCAAGGCTGATGGACGTCATAATTGTTATGAGGGGCTTGCATAGGCTCTCTGCACAGAGCTAGCTCATCTCAAGAGAGGATAAATAAGAAAAAAGTTTCCATCTGGAAACAGGATCTAGGAGAACCTGAATGACTATCTTCAATGAAGTTTCTTGCTTGGGTGAATTTTTCCATTAGTATTTGCACACCTTGGAAAATAGTCTTTTGAGTTTTATTTTTTTGTTTACCAAGCAACTATTGAAGTTGGCAATTAAAAAGGACTTCCTTAAGAGAATGCACACAGTTTGCATGCCCTCTAACTCTTCCTGTAAGGTCTTGAGCCTCTCTCTTTGAGCTGGTTAGGGCACTTTGTTCCTTTCAGTTTCTCTTTGTCAACCTCCACTTCCTGGCCATGCTTCCGTGGTGATGAAGGAGATTTACTGAAGGCCTTTCTTTTATTTTTTAAACAGAACAATTTGAATATGTCAATAGGAGTTAGCCTCTTCAGGAGCATGTATGATAGAAAAGTTGACAAGATTTACCTGTAAAACTTTCCTCTTAAGATATAAAAGGCATATTTTCTTTTGTCATCTGTGCACAGTTACAAAGACTTAATTGTGTGGACCTGGAACTTGGCAGAATTGTGCATAAATGAAGTGCTTTTTTTGGAAGCTGCACTGCCTGCCTTCCAAATTACAAAAAAAAAAAAAAAGCGTTTGAACATATGTCAGTGGATTAATTCATTTGACTACCGCTTTCACCTTTTTTTTTTTTTTTTTTTTTGGTGGGGGGACATGAGAGGAGGTTGGTTTTGCAGAGTGGAATTTTAATTGCTTGACCACAATTATGAATTTGCAGTGCGGCGAAAGGGCAAGATTATTAATTAGTACTGACTACAAGGTTCTCTGGCACTGGGTTGTAGCATCAACAGGATGAGTTTAGACAGCTCCAGACTGAAATTACAGTCTTCCAATACGTCAAGTTATAATTATGTAATGACTAGATTTTCAGTCCCTGTGGATTAAACCATGTACTAAGAATACACACTCTCGTGTCTTAAAGAAAACGGTAGAAAATGAATGAGGTGTTAATACTTCATGATAACAGCTGCTCTTATATACTATTCAATGGCTTTTCCTATCCCGTTCTAGTAAGTGCTTTTGGTTTGGTCCATTGTAGACCTTAGATTAAAAAATAAACAACAACCAAACATCTCAGTGATTTCTGTCGCTGCTTCTTTCAATCACTGTCAGAAACTTATGTGTCACTGTATCTGAGAGGAAGCACCATCTCTGGAATTTTCTGTTCCTAACATGGAATTTATCAGCAGTCATTACTTTCTCTTTTTTCTATTAATAATCAGTATTTGTATTCTATAGTTTTTGAGTATTAGGAGCCTAACCTTGAAGTGAATGGTAAAACACCCATTGAAATTAGTGGGTATAAGCCCTTTTGATACCAGATATGGAATAGAAATGATTAGGCCTATAATGTCTATTACCATAATTCTAGTCATAGTTATGCCCATGTGACCCCATTAATTCAGTGGACATATTGAATAGTGGTGCTGTATGAATTAGAAAGACACGATACAAAAATATGTGATATACATAGCGTCAAATTCTGCCATCCATTACAAACATGAATCCTTCTTTGTAACATGCTATCATTGTTATAGAGAAGGGCTACTCAACTTTGGAAGCCCCTGGGGCCACAATGATACTCGCAGCACCTGCCGGGGGACGCAACTTAAGTGTGGTTTCATATACGTGCAAATATATGCAAATAGCTTCTTTCACAATGACGAGCTTGAATACAAAGATTAAGGCAAGACTACATAACACACAGGCCCCATTTAAGTCAGTTCTGCTGATATTAATAAAATGCAATATTTACCCAATTTCCACCCATATGACAGCACTTTTAACGAGCAATGACAGTCCAGGAATTTAACTACTAAAACGCATATCAACAGAAATATTGACTATTTTTTTGTTTTGGACTGTATGTTGATAGCCCTGTTATAGAGAGACATGGTGGGAGAGGGAATATCTGTTACTGGACCAGCTTCTGACATGAGAGACAAGGTTTTGAACTACACAGGGCACATCTTTAGATCTCAGAAGCTTGAAAGCTTGTGTCTCTCTCCAGTAGAAGTTGGTCTGACAGCTATTACCTCACCCACATTGTCGCTCTAATATCCTGGGACCAACACAGCTACAATATATCATTTTTATAGGCATGCATTCTCTCTCGCTCACTCTCAAAATATTTGAAAACACAAGAACATTAAATCCCCCCTGAAAAACTCTCTAGAACTTGAATAGGTATGAAACCAAGAGAGTTCTGCAAAAACAGGATTCAGTAGAAATTGCTCTGTAGACTTTAGTTCCTCACTGTTCCTTCTACCGTTTTTTTTAAATCATCCTATAGAATTCTATGGCAGAGATGTAATTCTCTATCAAATTCAGTCAGTGGATTTTTTTTCTTTTTGTATTAAAGTCTGGGATTTTCAGAATTACCTGTGGAATTTAGATACCAATCTCCTTTTGAAATTCAAGGGAGCTGAATGTCTAAGGGAGTTTAAAACTACCAGACAGATGCTACAGAATTTTTCCCTCATGGGAATTTTCTTAGACTGCACTGCATTTGGTTATCAGATTACTGGAAAACATGCTGTTTTTCTAACCAGTTCGCCTGGTAATATATTTCCCTTCAGCCTTTTCATAGACGCTTGTGAAATAGTGCAGCAGCTTGTCATGATGTCACCATTACATTGCATGGAAACTCATTTGGCAGCAGTTAGGGAACAGTCTTTGCTTCAGTTCCCTATCTTGGGAATTAAATTCACATTTCACTGTTCCTGCTTAATGTTTAGATTCTGATCCAAATGTTTAACTCCAGCGTCAGTTTTTTACCCTTTTCTTAATTTTAGTCCTGTTGCTTCTACGTGCACATAGCTCCCGTTGAAGAGCGTGGGAATTGCACAGATGTAGTAGAGACAGCATTGGGCCCAAAGTTTTGTTTGGCAACCAAGTGCCGGCATATCACTAGCACACTGTTTAGTAACCTATTGGAATTTACTTTCATCAGGTTGTTCTAAAAACTCTGGTTTCAAAATAATCCATTAAAAAATACTTAGGCCATGTCAAAACTAGAAAAATTGTTTTTTTCACACCCTTGACTGACAGAAGCATTTTCAACGAAAGTGATAATGTAGACATAGTCTATGTCTACACTACAGCCATGGGGCTGCTTTGCTGTAGCCCTTTTCATGAGGATGCTCAAAGCCGATGAGACTTCTCTTGTCAGTTTAATAACTCCTGCTTCCGCGAGAGGCAGTTGCTATGTCAGCAGCAGACACAGCACTATCCATGCTGGTGCTTAGATGGGTATAATTTATGTTGTTCCAGAGTTTGGATTATGTAAGTAATCTGTAGTGTAAACTATGGTTATAGCTACACTAGGGAGCATACAGCAGCGTAGCTGCATTTTTCTTCTGCCATGTAAGCACTGTGATTAGGTCAGGGTAACTTATGTTGAACAGGGAGGTGGCTTATTCATGAGGCTGAATAATCTATATCATTATAAAGGTTAAAAGGTGACTTGATCATGGTCTATGCACCTGCACTGTAAAGAGAAAGGCCTGATAGTAGAAAGCTCTTTTATCTGTCATGAAAAAAGTCTGGCGAAATCCAGGGGTGTCTTTTATTGATCTGACCATTATTGGTGAGAGAGACAAGCTTTCGAGCTTACACAAAGCTCTTCTTCAGGTCTACCTCACCCACCTCATCTCTCTAATATCCTGGGACTAACCTGGCTACAACCACTCGGCAGATTCAAACCTGAAATAAGGTGCACATTTTCAGTAAGGAAGGTAGTTAACCTTTGCAACAATTCATGTGGGGATGTGGTGGATTGAACTCCGTAAGTCAAGACAGGCTGGATGCCTTTACATCAAAGCTGGATTTTTTGTTTTAAGATATGCTGTAGTACAAAAAAAGAAGTTATGGGCTTGCCCAATAGAAACAATAAATAATAATAATTGTAAAGAATTCACATTGGACCTATGAACTTATTGAGTGTTTATTTATTTGCTTTTTTTAATAGTGAAGTACATGCGAGAAGCAACCCCGTATGTGAAGAAAGGTTCTCCAGTTTCAGAAATTGGGTGGGAAACTCCTCCACCTGAATCTCCTCGGTTGGGAGGTGTATCCTCTGACCCACTGTCGCAGCTTTCTCTCTCCATCCACAGAGACAGAAAAACAATTCCACTCAAAATGTGCTATGTGACACGCAACATGGCTGTGTCAGATCCAGAAAACAGGTAAGCGATGGCTTTGTCAAGGTCTAATAGTAGGCATTAGAAAATACAAGTGAATTCGGGCTCACCACTGGGGGGAGGGCATAGGGGACAATTGCCCCAGGGCCTTGAAATTCAAAAGGGCCTGGCGTTCCCAGTCGCTGCTGCTACTGAGGGAGGAGCTCAGGGCCCTTTAAATCATCACCGGAGCACCATGTGGCATGCTCTGGGTGGCTCTGAGGGCTGGATGCCCCAGCCCTGCCTCTTGTGCCTAAGGTCCTCCCCCTTCCCGGGGTGTGAAGCCAGGCCAACCACCACCTTGTTCAAGGTCCCGGTGAGTCTATTGGCTCCCCTGGGTCTGTTATGCATGTCAGAGCTATTAACTATAAAGTTTGAACATTGTGAATGAAAACACTGAGGATATGAGTTTTTGTTACGTCTGTATATTTCTGGATTGTAACTCAAATAATAATCTGGCCCTTGGCTTTTACAAATTTCCTTCCATGTGAGGATCTCCTACGGTACGTCTACACAGCAGAGTCATTTTGGAATAAATCCATTATTCCAAAATAACATCATGTGCCGTCTACACAAGAAGGCTGTTATTTTGAAATAAACTCAAAATAATGGGCTTCTTATTCCGACTTCCTGTAAACCTTGTTGTACGAGGATTAAGGAAGTCAGCGGAATAGCGATTTATTTCAAAATAAGTGCTGTGTAGACAACATAGGTCAAATTGCGTAGCTTATTTTGAGGTACGAGCTACTGTGTAGACATACCCCAAATGTTCTGAAACGCTTAACAACAAAGATTTAAAAAACAAAGATTTAAAACAAGATTGCTGTGATAAATTCATCAGCTTTGGGGAAAATGCTACAAAAAAACTTACAACCAAATATTTTTCATAAGAAATACACAAATTAAAACTTTTGCTTTTAGCACAGTGATACAATTTTCTTAAAGAAGAAGAAGAAGAAGAATCCAAACTTACTAATAACAGCATCAGATAAATAAGATCAGACAGGAAAGAACAAAGTTGCCCTTTTTTTCTGAGCAGTGTAATTGTCTTGTCTGTTAAATGCAACTCTTGACTGCAGAAGGAGAGAATGAGAGAGAGGTTACATTTGAGTAAATAAATGGGGATTTTCAATGGCTTTCTGTACTTTTGTTTTGCAGTGCTAAAAATAAGATGAGCTGACTGGCCCTTATTTATAACATGTGTGGAACAGCTGCATCACACCAGCACACTCAATGATTGTCTATATTAACAGCTGCTAATAAAAAAGAACCAATAGAGTCAGTGAGGGGGTGGAAATAGAGACTGATTCTTCCATTCAAACAATGGGATTTTTGTTCTTCCCTAGAATGCAAGCTTTTAAAGAAGCTGCTTGGAACTCTTTTGATTCTCAGCACTTACATATCGGAGGGACTGAAAGTTACTTTTTCTGAGTTAGATTTCCATGTGGAATGGAGAGATGGGGTTTGTGAAGGGCAGTGATTCCCCATGTATTTGGTTTCTGCTGGAGACACTTCCATCCTTCATGATGGCTTGAAGAATGCATACTCCCTGCTCTCATGTATTGCATCTCAGAAAGGTTTCAGTATTTTGCAGTACTTTTTCAGTCTTCCCTATGAGGGAAGACTGAAGGAGTTGGGTTTGTTTAGTTTAGAAAAGAGAAGATTGAGGGGGGACATGATAGCAGTTTTTAGATATCTAAAAGGATGTCATAAGGAGGAGGAGAAAACTTGTTCATCTTGGCCTCTGAGGATAGAACAAGAAGCAATGGGCTTAAACTGCAGCAAGGGAGGTTTAGGTTGGACATTAGGAAAAAGTTCCTAACTGTCAGGGTAGTCAGACACTGGAATAAATTGCCCAGAGAGGTTGTAGAATCTCCATCTCTGGAGATATTTAAGAGTAGGTTAGATAAATGTCTAACAGGGATGGTCTAGACAGTATTTGGTCCTGCCATGAGGGCAGGGGACTGGACTCGATGACTTCTCGAGGTCCCTTCCAATCCTAGTATTCTATGATTCTATGATTCATTTTCTCTGCCTCTCCTGTCCATTTCTAGCTCCATTGTTTTTCCTTTAGGTTTTTTACTTCCTTTTTTGTGTGTATTGCTCTTGTGGGTCTCTTCCTTTCCTGGCCCCAACTCATCAAAGAGCTATTGACAAGGTTAATAGTAGTCAATCATTAGAAAACAGTAGTCCAGTTTTCTGCAATAACAACCCAAAGCACCCTAAAATTTGCTTAAAAACCATATAGCAGAACCAACATCATGTGGTTCACGATGCTATGTAAATAGTATAAAACTGGTGTCCAACCAGTTCTGAAACACTATAATGGCTACTGCTATAGCAGGGGTGGGCAATAATTTTTTACGGGGGCCACTTCAGAAATTTTTGAAGTAGCCCTGAGACACACTGCAGGGGCGGGGCCTGGATACTTCCCTGCTTCCTCGCCCACAGACCATGATTGGTCTGGGGGTAGGGGAGCATGTGAAGTCTTGTTGTTCCCCCCCCACCCCCCGCTAGAGAATCCCCCTAGGTGCCCATGCCCCTGGCAGTAGGAGGAGTCTTCATGTGCTCCCCCTTCTGCCCCTAGGCCAATCAGTGCCTGGGGTGGGGGAGTGCACAAAATCTCCTCCTGCCCCACCAGGCACGCATGGCACTACTAAGGATCGCATGCTCCTTGCAGGGCAGGGGCAGGGTGGAGGAAACTTTGTGCACGTCCCCCCTCCTCCAGGCCCTGATTGGTCTGGGGGCGGGGGAGCACACGAAGTCTCCTCCCACCCTGCCAGGAGTGAGTGGCGCTTCTAAGCGCCGTGCGCACTTTCCAAGGCGGAGGAAACTTTGCGTGCTTCCCCCCTACTCCAGGTAGGATCAACCCTCTTGGCAGGCCGAATCCGGCCCGCGGAGGCCCTTTTGCCCACTCCTGTACTATAGTGAACTAGCCACACTCAATTAGCCAAGTAGCCACATGTGGCTAGTGTGTTGGACACCACGGATAAGTTTTATCCACAATAGAAGATGGTAGCAATGTGTGCAGTTTTTGGTATTGCTAATAAATAACGTGGGAGAGTCATGTCGCTTGTTAGCATGTCTTTCTGTTCTGGTTGCTTTTGTTTCCTGTGGAAACAGTGACTTCTGATTTTTACTGTAGGCGAATATGCAAAATTTCACACTACTATGTGTTGGATTTTTCCATACAAGCAAACAGTCTTACTGCCACTCTACAAGAGCAGTGAAATCACAGAATATTGTGCGTCACGTAAGCATAATTTTTTTTTTTTAGAGATCTGAATACTAGAACTGAAGTTTTCTTTACTGGAACGACATCATAATACAGGTTAGAAGATGTACCCTTTGTCGCTTAGACTAGGACAGTAACTTGATTCCAAAACAATCTTAAAGACCATGCTATTTAACAGCATATTCAGGGCACTACTGTTTTATATAACACAATTCCCTAATACACATGGATCCTATAACTGATGATAGAACTTTCATGTAGTGTTTATAATAACAGAATCAGCTGGCTGCCAAAGCTTGCACTAAGGCCCTGTCCATCCTAGGACTTGAAATTGTATTTGAAATCACTTTCAAATATGGCTAAGCCCAAACAAGGTTGTGAAGAGGTGTCTGCCTACAACATGGTCACAGTTGTGCAGTAGAACCATTT
Organism: Apalone spinifera; assembly: GCA_030068395.1. Classification (NCBI taxonomy): domain Eukaryota; kingdom Metazoa; phylum Chordata; order Testudines; family Trionychidae; genus Apalone; species Apalone spinifera. The sequence continues at coordinate 19,455,760 of CM057846.1, forward strand.
TGTAGATCAGCTAGAGGCTGGACTATTGCATGATTTCTGCTGAATTGGCTTTACTTAGCACACTTGTTCCCCTGTGTTGAAAGAATCTAAAAAATAAATCTCATTTAAAAAAACTGAAGATGGGCCTGAGTCCAGAAATTTGAGTTCTAGAACCAAAATTCCCCAGACATGGAGGAGGTGCAAAGTTTGGTTTTCTAGTTTGGACCTGTATGGGATCTTTCTCTCCCTCTAGGGACTGCATCGTGTAAAGAGTATCATGAGTCTGTGTAATGGAACTGTTCTGTTAGCACAGCAGTAAAGCTGCATGCTTTACATGCAGAGGTCCTGGATTCAACCTTGCAAAAGACCAGATCCAGGGTGTTGTTACAGGTCCATCCCTAATGTTTCTGTAGATTGGTTTAGTGTTAGTCTGAGGGGGTAGGATAGAATTTTTAATAAATACAAGCATTGTGAAAAGAGGAACTGCAAAGAGCATTTTAGCTCTTTTTATGCTGGTCCAGACACAGAAGCCTGTGTTATATTTTAGGCTGGAATAAGCTAGGTTGAGGTAGTTATCACTACAGTCTGTTGTTTGCCTTCACTTTTATTGGCAAGTGTCATATACAATAGCAGTACTAAAGACTGATGTTACACCTCAAAGGAAAAAGTTCTCCAGTAACTCAAGACGGGGAAAAGTTACTATTACTGCTAAGCAGTAAATGTTTCTGCAGCACAACAAACTTTCTCATCAATTTCTGTTGACATTGTTGAGGGGAGAAAAAGAAAAATAGTTCCCTTAGATGAGATTTGTTTTCCTTCTACTTTTAAAGCCTCTTTTGCGCCCGATACAAAAACACTTACGGACTCAGTGTGTGGAAGACATGACACATGCTGGATAAAATGACTTATGAGGCCAAGCTGCATCAGTTCAGGTTTATGCTGTTTTGCATTGACTCTAAACCCCTGCTTGACATTTGTCCAACTAAACAAAATGTGCTGAACCAAATCCTTCAAACACGGGTGCACATGAGTAACTTTACCCGTTGGCAGCAGTTCAGCTGGACTAAGCTTTGTGATCCTAAAGAGTAAATTCAGTGGGTCGGCTCTCAAGGATAAAATTACTCATGAGCATAGCATTTGTAACACGGGGCCCTTTGATGGGAAAGGGGAGTTAAGGACAATTTCACAGTGATATACAGCCATAGAATTTGTCTAGATCAGGTGACCAGAGTACACCTCAACTGAAATTAGAGCAAAGAACTACTATTCTATGACACAATAGAGAATAGGAGGGACTGAGGCACACCTATGTTGGGGCCCCTGCATTGACAGGGAATTGATTTTAAGTGAGATATACTCAGGTGATTCTGACAAGTGACCCATGCCACATGCTGCAGAGAAAAGTGAAAAACCTTGGGGAAGAATCACTCCCAGCCCCACATAGAACAGTCAGTCAGACCTTACACATGTGAGCAAAAAACATCCAGCTAAGTACCTGAGTGCCATGTGGCAACCTGCATAGAGTGTAACAATAAAGTCAATAGGGCCCTATAGAAGTTACTGTAAACACCACTGAATAATAATATAGAATAAAAGTATTGTTATAGAATTTTTAAACCATCTTAGTGATTTAATAGAATCATAGAAGGGACCTTGAGAGGTCATCAAGTCCTGGACTTGAATTAGAATTCTGTCAGTAAGTTGAAAATTGCTTTAGAAAATTTAATCACTAGTAAATTCCATAGGATGTTTCTATAAAAGGAAATAACCAATATACTGTACCATAAGTCTATTTTTATTATTAGCCTTAGAAGTGTCTGCCAGGTTGAGTCCCACTTATGCTGGAGACTGTACAGACGTATAGTAAAAGATAGCCCATGCCCCAGAGAATTTACAGTCTGAATGACAAGGCATAATGTGTGAGTGAAATAAACAAGCAGTGTGGGGATGAGGACAGAATAAAAAATATAACCATGTTTTAGTAGAGGGCAGGGCACAGTAACATGATATCGCATAAAGCAGTTTTAGAAAAGAATGAACTGTTTTATTAGGTCAGTTTTCATTGTAAGTATAGTCTAGTTATTTTATAGATGGCTGTGTCTAGACTGGCCAGTTTTTGCGGAAAATCAGCCGCTTTTCCGCAAAAACTGGCCAGCTGTCTACACTGGCTGCTTGAATTTCCGCAAGAACACTGACTTCCTACTGTAGGAAATCAGTGCTTCTTGCGGAAATACTTTGCCCTTCCTGTTCGGGCAAAAGTCCCTTTTGCGCAATCATTTGTGCAAGGCTTACTACGGGTTGAAAACCTTACTACGGGTTGTACATCCCTTAAACAGGACTCTCTGGTCTAGCAACATGTGGTCCATCAAGACCACAGATGTTCGTGGACCACAAAGCCCAGGTATAAGGAGGCTGGCCACAGGGCAAGAGCAGGGGAGAGGGAGGAAACTCAGTCAAGAGCCCTGTGTTGAGGGATGGGGGCGCAGCAGGGAGTTCTGGCCCCTGCTGCCGCGTGGTAGTGGGGGGCTGGCCGTGGCCACAGAGTCCTGGCAGCTGTGGAGCCTCGGTCATGGCAGCCCCAGACTCTATGGAGCCCCAGCAGCCCCCAGAAGCCACAGAGTCCTGGCTACCATGGGAGCCATGGTCGGGCAGACAGCAGTGAGTCTCAGCTGGAGTCCTAGCTGGGGGCAGCACAGGCCATGTTGTGGGCAAATCCCCTTGTCCTGGACCAGTCGGGTCCCGAGGGTGCCAGACAAGAGAGGTGCAACCTGTATTATGAAACATCCCACAGCCCTGCTCTCCATATATCCAAGTATGCATAGTTGATGTTACAACATATGAGCTGGATTCTCCTCATACTCCATTATATTTGCTCCAGTGTAAGTGGAAAGAGAATCTGGCCCTCTGCAGCATTGTATTCTGCATACAGAGCAAGTTAAGCATGACCACGTTGCAGCGACTGAGTAATGGCTTTTATCAAGAAGCAGCACTTTAATCAGTTTTACTTTGCATTGTCTCTCTGTGGAGCATAATTTAACTGAGAGAGAAACAATTTTACTTAGCTTGGTGTAATCTCCACAACAGCCAGTGGCATACAGATTGCTGGTTACTAACAGAATTTCTAACAAAATCAATACCGGTTTGGTGGGCAAACTCAGAGCATGAAGAGAAGAGACGATCTAGCCCTAAATCATTTCAGTTGGGCACAATTACAGCTTGCTTAGAATTCCTACAATCTTGTTTGGACATCAGGGGTACTGCCAGGCTTAATAAGAGTGCTTGGTTTTTTTTTCTTATTAGTAGGCAGCATCAATTCAAAATGTTCAGAACCAGTACTCCATCCCCATCTTCCTTGACCCATAACCTGCCTATTGAAATCTTGTCTTTTCTCACTTTGCTTCTGTAACCCTGTTCTCTCCAGGTTCTCTTTCTACCTCCCTAATTGCTCCATCTGCATGTCCTTTGGAGAATCCTCGTTATGTTCTTCTCATCCTTCCTGTGGAAGTTCCATAGTGCTCGGGTGTGAGTCCCTTTCTCTTTCCCTTCTGAATTATATCATCTGCAACTAGACATTCAGCTACTATATGCTAATGAGTCATGGATGCAATGCTCAACTCCCGTCTTCTTCTGTCTAACTTAAAATAGCCTGTCTCTGACACAGCTTGTAGATGTCTTGTCATCAGCTCAACATGGCTAAAACAAAGTTTTTAAACTTCTCCCTGCCCACCAACCCCTTCCTTCTGCCCACTTTCTCAGTCATTGTGGATATCATCATCTTTCTGCCTGTCCCTAAAGCCCATCATCTGGGCATTGTCTTCAACTTGGGCCTCTCTCAAGTCCTGAAGCAGAATCATAAAAATCTAGGACTGGAAGGAACCTCTGAGAGGTATACACCAGATGTAGCATAAAAAAGAAAATATTGTGCATAATAAATAAATAGCATTACAGTGTGATTAAATAATACTGGGGGTTAGAGCTACGGGCAAGCTGGTGCCCTTATTTTAACATGCCCTTGCACCACTTTTTTTTTAGGACCCCACAGTGTATTTTGGAAACGTCTTTCCTTAGGAGAGAGACCTCAGTTCACAGGCACCCTCTTGTCTCTGGTTGCAGTGATGCAGGTGATCTTTGTATCCTTCCCTCCTTCCCACTGACTCTCCCTTGGATCTACAATATTCTTTCTCATTTTAATCTTCTCTTAACTCCCCCTATAGGTGTTCTGGGGCTTAACCCTTCAGCCAAGCCATATAAAAGCCAAAACCCTTTCTTTGGTGGTCCAAATTAAAGTCCAAGCAAATCTTCAAACTGACAGCCTTCTTGACCCCCTTGCGTCTTCACTGTAGTTCCCTTGTTGGCTCTACCTCAAGGCTTTCCCTGCAGGACCCTAACCCATTCCTGTAGATTCTTTCTCTTTTGTTTCCTGTCTGTCAAACCTTATTCCCAACATTCTCTCTACCAGGGGACCTGCCTCCTCTATTGTCTTTCCTCAACTGAACTCCCTCAGTCTGCTTACAAGGCCTACCTCTACCTCCTCTGGCTAAGAGGCAATAAATTAATCATCCCTCCAGTGTGGAGCAGAAATAATTGGAATTTGTTTCCTTCCCTTACAGTTAAGCCCCACCATAGATAGATAATACTTTTCCATTCTGCTTAGTGGTTTCCACATCTCCAAAGTATTGTTTCTTAAAGCACAGGTTGAACAGGTTTAATATGGTAAGTTTAATACAAGATAATTCATAATTAAGGCTGAAACTCCAGCCTGACCTTGTTCTTACCTTATTTTCTTTTGTATTTCTCCCTAGTTTGTAATCTGTTTAGATTATCATTAAACACAGTTCACCAGAACAACAGGCAAAAAGATTCCAAATATAAATCAAGAGTTTGACCCTGGTAGGCTCATTAACTTAGTCAAAGGACTTCTCTGTATTCAAATAGCAAAACAGGTCTGTGCTAATCTTACTTATATTATAATTAAGGTCTTGAGGCCTTTCATTCCAGGATCTCCATATGTTAATTCAGGCTCACAATAGCCCTCTGAATCTCCATTTCAGAGACAACTTGGCTAAAGTCAAATAGCAGCTTTGGGACAGAACCATGAGCAAGAGCCAGGTTTCCTGATTCCCAGACTTCTGCACTCATTCCTAGACCTTACTAATAACACAAAAACACTATCTCGCATACACGAATTAGCAGCAACAAAAGTATGAGGGTGAACAGAGCAGATTGTTAAAATATATTATTTGTATTACCACAGCACTACCAAGGAGCCCTAGGTATTGTGCTAGGTGTTGTACAGACACAGACCAAAAAGACAGTCCTCTCCCCTAAAGAGCTTACAATCTAAGTATAAAAGACCATAGATGGGAGAGCAGAAGAAATTTTTAATTTCTACTCTTAAAAATTAAATCCACCTAACTGTGCTGTGAAAAGTTTTGTGCCCTGAGCTCTGTAATTTAGGATTGGTCTACACTACCGGGGACCATTGATCTAAGTTACACAACTTCAGCTACATCAATAATGTAGCTGAAGTCAATGTACTTACCATGGAGTCTTCACTGCGGTAAGTTGATAGCTGCGGTAAGATGATCTCTCATCGACTGTACCTTCACTTCTCGTTCCAGTGGAGTACTGGAGTCAATTGGAGAGTGCTCAGCATTTGATTTATTGCATCTATACTAGACACAATTAATCAACTCTCACCATTGACTGCTGATCCAGCAGGTCATGTAAATAAGCCTAAGTTGATCAAACCCCTAACGTAAATGGGGCTAGGTCGGTGGAAGAATTCTTCAGAAAGAATTTGTCCTTTGATCTACTTACCGCTTAAAGAAGTGGATTAACTATCATAGAATCATAGAATAGAATCATAGAATACTAGGACTGGAAGGGACCTCGA
>CM057846.1:19461734-19505415 GCA_030068395.1 Apalone spinifera
TGGGGAGCAGGGCTGGCTGGGAGGGGTTCAGGGGAAGAGAATTGGCCAGCGGGGAGCGGGGCTGGCCCGGGCGCACACAGATCCTGGGGTGCTGCCAGTCCCACACATGGTCCTGGCAAAGCATGAGTGAGTCTGGCCCCGAGGATTCCATCCCCGCCCTGGCTCCACCTCCCTCCTCTCTACTGCGGAGTTGAGTACTGATACACATAATAATAAAATGTACTTAATTAGAAAATACCAGACATTTATATGTCTGGTATTTTCTCAATTTATTTCCCAGACAGAAACCTCAAATACCGGACTCTCCGGTTCAAAACCAGACACCTGACAACCCTACTTAGCATGGACGTAAAAGCCTTTAGGACAAGGTTGTGAAACTACATTTCAAGCAAGTTAAGTGTAGGCCTTCTGTTTAGCGGAAGAGGAGAGCTAATAACTGATGATATCAAGAAAGCTGAGATGTTTAATATCTATTTTGCTTCAGTCTTCACTAGAAATGTTAATAGTGATCAGAAAAAATAATATTAACAAGAGGGATGGAACACAAGCCAAAATAGAGCCAGAAAAGGTTAAAGAATATTTTAATAATGTAGACATACTTAAATCAGCAGAGCATGGTGAAATTCATCCTTTGTAAGTACTTAAAGAACTACATGGAGCAATCTTGGAACCATTAGCAATCATCTTTGAGAACTCCTGAAGGATGGGTGAGGTCCCAGAAAACTGAAGTAGGGTAAACTTAGTGCGTATCTTTAAAAAGAGGAACAAAGAGGCCCTAGGGAATTAGAGAGCAATGAACCTAACTTTAATATCTAGAAAAATTCTGCAACAGATTATTACACAATCACTTTGTAAGCGCTTGAAGGATAACAGGGTTATAAGAAATAGCCAGCATGAATTTGTCAAGAACAAATCATGCCAAACCAACTGAATTTCCTTCTTGGACAAGGTTACTGTCCTAACAGAGAGGAGGAAGCAGAAGACATGGTATTTTTGACACAGCCCTACATAACACTCTGATAAGCAAACTGGGGAAATTTGATCTACATTAAATTATTATAAAGGTAGGTGCACAACTGGATGAAAGACTGTACTCAAAGAGTAGTTGTCAGTGTGCCACTGTCACACTGGGAGGACATACCTAGTGAGTCTGAAAGTATTCAATGTTTTCATTAATGATATGGATAATGGAGTGGAGAATACACTTATAGAATCTGCAGATGACACTAAACTGGGAGGAACTGAAAGAGCTTTGAAAGAGAGGATTAGAATTCAAAATAACCTTGACAAATTGGAGAACTGATCTTCATTTAACCAGATAAAATTCAATAAACATAAGTGTAAAGTACTTATCTTAGCAAGGAAAAATCAAATGCACAATTACAATATGGGGAGTAATTAGCTAGGTAACAGTACTGCTGAAAAGGATGTGAGGGTTATAGTGAATCACTGAATGATGCAGTTTTAAAAAAAGGCTAACATCAAACTGTCAAGGGAGAGTGAGAGTTACCTCCCATGTCTTACATGTGATGCTCCTGTCAGGCTCACTGACGGGTGTAAGAAGGGAGTAAAGGGGGCAACTGTCCTGGGGCCCGGCGATTCAAAAGGGCCCAGGGCTCCTGGCTACCATCAGTAGAGCACCAGGCCCTTCACATTGCTGCTGGAGCCTCCAGTGATGAGTCTATAGTGTGATGCAGTTTCTAAAAAGGCTAACATCATTCTGGGGTTTATTAGCAGGACTCAATGGGACTGACAGACTCGATGGGCCCCTGGGCAAGGTGTGGGGGTTGGCTTGTGTCCCTGGAAGGGGCGAGGCCTTGGGGTGAAAGGAGCAGGGTTGGGGCTAGCTTGCCTGGGGCAGCCTCAGTGCCACCTGGAACGTGCCACACCCACCCCAGAAAACCCTCAGTGCTGCCCAGATCACATCACCTGGGACTCCGGCAGCAATTCAAAGGGTGCGGTGCTTTGGATGCTGCCGCAGTAGAGGCAGCCAAGAGCCCCGGGCCCTTTTGAATCACCGGGCTCTGAACAGTGTTCCCTCTAAGCTGGGCGGCAGCACAGCTTCACAGGTGATTTATCAGCCCCGCCCAGTCAGTCAGCTCCATGCATGGAGCCCTGAGCCTCTGACTGGTTGAGGCTGATTAATCATGTGTGAAGCTATGCTGCCCCGCAGCTTAGAGAGAACACTGGCCCTGGGGCAGTTGCTCCCTTTACACCCCCCGCCTCCCCGTCCCCCGTCAGCAGGCCTGACAGGAGTGTCACATGTAATACATGGGAGGTGACTGTCCCACTCTACTTGGCAGTTGTGAGACCACAGCTGGAGTACTCCATCTAATTCTGGGGACCACGCTTTAAAAGACATGTGTGCAAACTGAATAGAGTCCAGAGGAGAGCAACAGAAATGATAAAAGGTTTCAAAATCCTGCTCTATCAGGAAAGGTTAAAAAACACTGTGTGTGTTTAGTCTTGAGAAAAGAAGCATGCCTGGGGACCTGAACAGTCTTCAGATATGGTAAGGGCTTTATAAAGAAAAAGGTGGTCAATTGTTCTCGGTGTTCACTGAAGGTAGGGCAAATAGTAATGGACTTCATCTGTAGTAAGGCAGATTTAAGTTGATTAAGAATAACTTTCTAACTATAACCATATGTCTACACTGCACGCTTATTTTGAAATAAGCTATTCCAGATGAAATACTCCGAAATAGCTTATTTTGAAATAGCACGTCTACACCACAGGGAAGCCTCAAAATTAGTCCAAAGCAGGCTTCCCTAATGTGGACATGCTACCTTGAATTAGAGCCCCAGGAGGCACTGGGGAGTAATTAGTTTGAATGGCCCCAGGGAGGAGCTATTTTGAAATAGTAGCAGTGGAGCATCCACACTACTGCTATTCCAAAATAACTTGTTTTGGAATAGGCATTATTCCTTGTGTAATGAGGTTTACAGAAGTTAGAATAAGCTGTTCAAATTTATTTTGAAATAACGGAATTGCTGTGTAGACACTCGCATTGTGTACATCTGCTTGAGAACCACTGAGTAGCACCAATGCAAAATTATACTGTTCTGATTTTGTAACATTTTTGCGTCAACTTTAACTCATTTTGTACTGTTATAAATAACTGCAAGTGCAGGGCAATGAACTGGGCTTCTGAGTCTCTGTAAAGCATTGCACTTTTTTATGGCACTAGATAAATGTTACGTCATAATAAATGACCTTGTCATGTCCATAAAAGGAAAAAGCGTGTGAACTATTGACTCAGTTACAGATAATGGCAGGGGTTCTTATTGCTGGAATTGTTTTACTGGAATCTACACATACAACCCCAGGTATATTAACTCCTTATGCCCCTTTAGCTGCACTCATATTTCTCACACACGCAGTTTTCATTCTGTGAAATGTCTTTTTCTTTTATTAGGATCACAACATGAGAGAGTTAAACTGATATTATAACTGTTCACACAAGAATAGGAGTACTTAAAACTTATCTGGGACTTTTTTTTTTTTTTTGCAGTGAATTACCAAGGAGGATAGCCCCATTTTATAAATGGTGGAACTGAGACACAGAAAAGTAAAATTACTTGCCCAGAGTCATAGCATGTCAGTGGCAGAACTGACTGCCAGGTTACTGCTCTTGCCATTGGACCATGTTGCCAGGAATATTATGGTTTTCTTTCAAATGCTCCTTTCTTCTTCTTGCTTCTTTTATTCTACCTCTTTGCACAGTCCATTCGTGATCTTTTTGTGGTGACACATCCTTTTATCTTGTAAGAACGTAAAAATTAAAAGAAGTGGAGTGTGCTCTTCTAGTAGTCTCTTTATGGCACTTCCTCAACTAACAAGACAGCCTTCTTGGAAACTATCCTCATTCTGTTTCCCCTGCTGCCATATGGATACTTCTGGAATCCCTTTCTCTCCCCTCTCCCCCTCCCAGTGTCTTGTGACAGTGCTACATGGTTTATCTTAACTGGGGCCCTATTTTCCCACCACAGAATTCATCTAACTCCCACTGAAGCGAGTTGTAGTTATTTGCATGCTCTAGCATGAGATTCTGTCCCATGTTCTCTTAAGATTTTCCTCAAATGAACTGATCGCACTCTGTATTGTACTGAAGTTAGTCACACTTCACTTAATAGAGATTCACCACAAATTGTAGACACCATATTCTGTGAGCCCAGCAATGGTTTGAGGATAGTTGTGAGTTCTGTGGAAGGCTTTTAAAAAATATTTTCATCAAAACACATGTATTTATTACCACCCTCTATGGATAGCTAGTTGCTTCCCGCTGACCAAAGCAGTCTGCACAAGGATAAGTGGCTCCAAAAATCAGATGCTGTGCTGACAGTATACACCATGGAAATCTGGAATCAGTGGGAGTAATTCGGTTCTCAGTTGCAGTGGTGTAAATCCAGAGTAATTCCACTGAGTCTGGCCTGTGTCTGACCCCAAATACATACAGAAGCTAAATTAACTTTGTAGATCAGGAAGCTTGAAAGGTGCTTCAGTCCAGAGTACATGCAAGATCCTGCAGTATCTCTGAATTTGTTCTCTGATGTGACACTAAATTCACTGTGACAAATTGACTCTGCTGTTCCCTGGCATTTCAAGTAACTGACCTCAGGAGTAGCTGAAACAGTTTGCTTCAATTGTTCAATACTTAAACCAGTTACCCGTAGTAATGAGGGCTGTACTGGATATCTCTGTCTCATCAGCATTCAGCACTACTAGCACCAAAGCATGAAAGAAAAAATGGGAACATGAGAAAGGATGAAGATAAGAGTTTTGTGCAAAGGAGAAAAAAACATGCTTAATGGCTGTAGATAGTTTTTTAAAAAGAATTGACGTGTTTCATTACCTACTCTGGATAAAGAAAATGGTTAGTTTGGATATGTAGATCAGTCAATGTCAGTACACGTTTTTATTGCAGGGCCAAATTCTACCCTAGCTGGGTATCTCAGTCCAGTCGAATTCCCAGTTAACATGTATCTTACATCATGCAAATCCTCAACTTAACTGGCATTAGTTGCAAGTCTGCAACAAAATGTTAAAATTATTCCCCTTAACCTCTGATGATACATACCTACTGAGAGTGGTTCACTGTCCCATGTAGTGGCACTTAGACCACTTTACAGCAGGGCTGCTCAACTTTGGAAGCCCCGGGGCCACAATGATACTCACAACACATGCCTAGGGCCGCACCTTAAGTGTGGTGGCATAGATATGCAAATATATATGCAAATAGCTTCTTTCACACTGACAGACATGGATACAAAGATTAAGGCAAGACTACACCACACACAGGCCCCATTTAAGTCAGTTCTGCTAAAATGCAATATTTACCTGATTTCCACCCATATGACAGCACTTTTAATGAGCAATGACAGTCCAGGAATTTAACTACTAAAACACATATCAACAGAAGACAGTTATATTGACTACTTTTTTGTTTTGTCTCCCACCCGTGTTTAGCCCCACATAAACCCAAACTGCGCCATGGGCTGCAAACAAACGGGCTGCAGGCCACGTGTTGAGTAGCCCCAGAGCGAAAGAATGAGTGCTCTACAGTCTTAACTGAGAGGCAGCTGGCTTTTAGTTCAAGCTATAGATGAGGCTCATGCACTAAGTTCCAGAGGTACCAGGTTTGGTTCCACCCATTAGTGTTACAATAGGACAAGAAGCAATGGGCTTAAATTGCAGCATGGGAGGTTTAGATTGGTCATTCCTAACCGTCAGGATGGTTAAACACAGGAATAATTGCCTAGGGAAGGTTGTGGAATCTCCATGGTTGGAGATATTTAAGAGTAGGTTAGATAAACATCTGTCAGGGATGATCTAGATAGGGCTTGGTCCTGTCATGAGTGTAGGGGACTGGACCTGAAGACCTCGCAAGGTCTGTTCCAGTTCTAGTATCCTATGAAAATCCTGAGCACAATAGGCATTCTTGTGACAGTCATGGAACCACAGAGTTTTCAGATGGAAAAAGCCAGATTATTTAAATGTCTCTCAGCCTGGAATGTTTCCCTGGTCCACATTTAATTATGTAAGGTAATGAGGCTTTCACAACCTTCCCTAGGAAATTATTCCACTCTATAGTAGGTTGGACTTTCAGGACTTTTCCTTTGAAATTAACCTACATTTTCTATTTCTTAATTTCAACAATTTATTCCTAGTCAAGGTCCCTAATACTAGAGCTGGAATTGAACTGGAATAGCCCTAAGAGCATTTGTTGCCAGTGGCTCCACCTGGGTAGTCAGAGGGAAACAGTGTATGCTGCAGGAATGGCGTAAAGACTGAGACCTTGGGACAGTATGGACTCCTTTATACTGGAGAAGCGCACCAAAATATTCCCACTGATCCAAGCAGGCTGCACAAGGGTAAATGAGAGAAAAAGTTGGCCCTAATGATCAGACGCTGTGCTGACTATATACCCCATAGAAATCTGGAATCAGTGGAAATAATTCTATTCTCCGTTGCAGTGGTGTAAATCCAGAGTAGCTCCGCTGAGTTCAGGAACACTGTTGATTTCACCATCATTAACTGCAATTAAGTTATCATTTCCTTAAATGTGAATAACAGACTGCTGAATCTGATCTATGAGTAGTGTACAGGCTGTAAATCTGTGCAAAATTTGGCCCTAAGGTGATGTGTGAGAGGAAAATCCTCGAGTGATTTGACTAAGAACTCTTAGAAAACAAACACTCCTTATGAGAGAGATCTTATCGAATATGTGATTAATATGCTATACTGGGTATTTGTTTTAGATAGCTATCCCTTTATAAAATAAAAGCATTGGAATTCAGGTGGGAGTGAATGTTGTTCTTCTTATTGCAAGATTGCAGCATTTGGAGTTTAGGATTTTATGTCCAGCCCATGTTTTGTAAGTAGGCAAAGGAACGCTGGGAAATATGCCTTAGTTCACTGGAACTCTGCAAAAGAGAGAAATTTTCTCTTTTATTATAAGGTTTGCCAAATGATCTCTGAGAAAATGTGATATCATTCATATGCATTGCCAATCTTGAGGGAGACCGCGCATCTTGGCAGCTATCTAGAGCTAACATATAATTCCTTTGGGTTGGTATGGACTTTATCACAAATAGTTCCATATGCAGTATTTACATAACTGTGGTGGAGTGTGAGAATAAACACAGCTGTGGCATTGCCCTAAATATTTCTATTCAGTGGGGAATTAAAAGAGAACTTTATCACCGAACTGCAGATAAACATAATTCAGCAAGTGGTGGTCAGTTCAGCCAGGGAGCCAATTAAAGCTATAAAGACTGGCCTGCTGGAAACATTTAAGCACTTTAGAGTTTACTAAGGTCATCAATATTTCTTGCTTTTCAGAAAATATGGAAATACTATGAGTCAGCAAGTAGCTGTTAACACAGGCCATTTCCCAGCAGAATTTGTGAATGTATCCAATACATGCTGTAAGAGACAAGGAGGGATAGGTAGTGAAATTATAAATTCTTTGACCTTTGAGCAGAGTAAAAATTACTAGAAATGTTCTCTGAGGGAAACTTGCGTAATGACTACAGCTGGGTGGAATTTTCGGACAACATTTTTTTCATTGGAGAAAGCACATCTGAGTCTACTGAGACATTTTGCAAATTCATGTCTGTTTTGGCTAATTGTTTTTGGTCAAAATTAAAAAAGACTTCAGATATATTGAAATGAGTTGTTTTGATTTTTCAGGCTAGATTCACACAGGGACTTAGGCACCATTCAGAAAAAGAAGAGGAGGAGGTGAGGGTGACTCTATAAACTTTAGCCCAGTGGTTAAAGCATGCTTCTCCCGAGATTTGGGGAGTCAGGCTTGGATTCCCATTCTGAAGCAAGGACTTGAACACATGTGAGTGCTCTTACCCCAGAGATACTCTGGGAGGCTGCTCTGAGATGGATCTCAATGTCTGCTGCTGAAGTGGTTCCGTTTTATATAACGTTTATATAAAAGTCACTGGGTCAGTGTGAGAATGACACTAGTCTGCTCTAGTACAGCATCCCCATAGAAAGAAGAACACCCAGGTTCCAGACCCTGCTCCAGTGCAGTGTTTCATATCTAGGTCTTCCACATCCCAGGAGAGTTCCCTAGCTAGTGGGCTAAAAATTTGTGTGTGAGGGGAGCAACCTCCTTCTCTGTTTTTGTTATTGTTTTTAATTTTTTTGTGTGAGAAAGGGCTTAAGTGCCTAGCGGCAGGAGAGCATTTAGGACTGTAAACTTCCCCCTCCTCTCCTTGTTTTCTTTGCATTAAAAAAACACAACTAAAAATGCACAGAAACGAAAATATATTTTCCTTACTTGCATAAAATTCAGGGGGAAAAAAATCAGTTTTGGTTCACTCCAACCAATTTATTTGCAACTGCCAGCAAACCAAGAAAAATCAGTTATTTACACAGCTGTTATAACAACTCTGATTCAGTCTGAGTGCACAATTTGATCTCTGGACTTTCAGCATAAAAGCATGAGTCTCTGCTAGTTGAACATAAGGAATAGGTAGTTGGTAGCTGTAGTAGACTCTTATCTTCTTATGTGTACTGACCACAAGAGTGGGGGTTACACTTACATTGAAGAGTCTGCTCTGTGTATAGAGGGGCTAAGTTGTCATTACTGTCAACCCATCATCTTTCCTTAGTTCTGAAATCACTTTAAAAAGCACAGTATATATTGCTCCATCTTCCTGTCATGTGGTGAAGAGTAATGTAGCCATTTGCAGTTGTTAGTACATCACCATCAAGCTTTGGTGTTTGACAAGCAATTTACAAGAAACTGGGTGTAATCACCCTTCCTAAAAATAAACCTGTCAAAAAATCATTGACGAATGATGCTTTGTGAATTTTTTGTGCTATATATATTGCCTGATGCCAAGTTTTAACAGAATTTGATTATGTTGATTCAATTAAAGGAATTCTTAGGGATAAACCCAAAATGCTCAATGATGTTAGGATATGAAGGTCTGAATTCATCTCTTTTGCCAAAAAACTGAAGAATTTATATGTTTGTAGTTGCATCTTGACACAGTTGATGGGAAGAAAGCTGTTTGAGACTTCCACTTCAAATAGATGTAGCCAAGGAAAATATACTCTGGGGGCAAACATAGCAAGTTATAAGATTGTGTATTTAATATAGCTATTTATTTAAGTGACATATAATTCCAGCTGCTAATTCAAAATCGCAAAAAATCATGTTGTCATTTGGAAGTTTGTTAGCCATGGAAAAATTATTTTTAAGCCAAACATTGCTGTTAACTAATTTAAAAAGAACGAACCACTAATTTACCATAAATTTCATTGTAATTGAAAGTCTCCCGTTAGAGTGCTTGTTCAATGGTTTGTTTATAGCACGGTACATTTGGGGGTTCTTTTAAGGATATTGTCATGTAAAACTTTTGCAAAGGGCATTGTTTCACAAGATCAAGCTGAACATTAACTTTGATACAACAAGTAGTGCAATTCAGGTTTTGCTTCCACCTAACACTTTCCCCCTAGAAGAATTATTTAAATGGCAGACAGTGTGGTCTAGTGGTAAGAGCTCTGGAGTCTGTTCCTAGCTCTGTCAGTGGGCTGCTGGGTGACCTAAAGCAAATCACATCAGCTCTTTGAGCTTTTGTTTCTTCACCTATCTGTGAAATGGGGATAATAATACTTTGTAAAGTGCTCTGAGATGTACTCATGAAAAGCATTATAAAAGTTAGGTACTGTTATTTAAAATCTAAGTCTCAACAGAGACAGATCTTGCTGTGATTTACCTCAGTGGGATGTAGCTCATGGATGTCAGGAGATTTGGATTCAAATAAGAAAATAGTTTACAATAATTATAAACTTATGAGGCATGAATAGATAAAGTGACAACCAAAGTGTCACCATCTTCTCTTCTCTTCTCTTCAAATCATGATCAGATGAGTGAATTTGTAAGTATCATTTTCTTAACTGATTTGCATGCTTTGGCCAAGATTAGAAACCTAACATTAAGAATTTTAAATAATGGCTTGATTTTTTTTAAAGTGGTAAGCTCTCAACAGTTCTTGTTGAGAAAAATAGAAGCAATTGGGCACTTAGCACTTCTGAAAAAATCTGACTTTAGTCTTTAATTTTTGAAAATCTTGGCCTTTAGAATGATATCTGCTGACTCTTTCACTCTTGCTGAGACAGAGGGATACTTTGCTGGAGATTAGATTGTCTCCCCCTGTCAAATAAGTCAGTTTTCTGCACCAGCAAATGTCTTGAGTTTCTGCTAATTTAAACCTTGCCTTGTAGGTAAGGATGAGTGAACCCATGTTCATAGAGAGGTCTGTCTCACAGTGTAACACTCAAAGAAATTAAGTTCACTGCCTCCAAAGACAGTGTAGCTTCCAGCTGATTAGATTGGCTGAAGCCTCACATGTACTTCAGTATAAAACAGCAGATAATTGATAGTAAAACTAAGAATAAGTTGATTAAATAAAGAACAGAGATTTAAGTGATACTAAGGAAGAGAAAAACAGACAGGTATGGTTACAAACAAAACAAAACATGATTTCTAGGGAATAAATCTTAATTTTAGCAAGTTACAGTGTTTGTCTAAGTAGTTTACTTTCTTATATCAAGTTACCAGAATCTCTAGCCTTCCTGGCTACGGGATCCAACTTTGAGGGTGCTGTAGCCTATGTCCCCTAAGTTTTTGCTTCCCTTATATTTCCCAAAGTCTGTCATCTCTGTGGCCTTGTCACCACTTGCTACACCAGAGATTGATCTTCTGATGTTTGATTTAATGGGCCTAGTTAAGACCTGCTAAATTGAACACCGAGATCACCCCTGGTTGGTGTCAGTACTCCTCACTGTTGTGAGGAGTGAGGGAAGCCGATGGGCGCTCCCATCAGCCTCCCTCTATGAAGACAGAGCCAACCTCTGCTTCAGGTAAGCTGACTCCAGCTACATATTTTACATAGCTGGAGCTGTGTACCTGAACCTGACCTCCAGGTCTAGCATAGACCTGGCTGCTGCCTCAAGTGCTTGGAAGGATTCTTGGGGTGCAGCTTCTGTCTCTTGGCATGATCACTAAACTATCTTCTCCACTGCTTGTTAGCTCGATGACTTTGCTTACTTTATATATACCTATATTTTCATTGTCCTTTGCATGTAACCAAGCCAGTCAGACATATGTCTTTGTCTAGGGCAGGCTGGGTTTATACATTGCTTCCTAAACACATTTTAAGAACATCTTTCCAGCACTCTTTATACCCAGCTCACACACAGATCACATGCTGATTTTCTAGACTAGCATGTCACCAATATACATATATCTTACATGACATCTTTTATATACATTTTCTGACAGCATGTTGGAGGTAACAAGTGTGCCAGGCTTGACATGAATTACAGTATGGTACGCCCTTTGCCAGTTGACAGTGAGAGGCTCCCAAGGTCACATATGTCCCTTCTCCCTTCCCTCCCAAAAAGTGTAATGATTGCTGTGAACCCTAAAGGACTAAGTCAGCTATGGGAGAGTAAGTTGGGATCTGCTCTGGCTTGTACATCAACAGAATTGTTAACTAAGCTCCAACATTCAAGATCTTCACAATGATATATGTATATGTATTACAGTATTAACATAAGAACTCGGGGTCACCAAATGAAATTAATAGGTAGCAGATTTAAAACAAACAAAAGGAAATATTTCTTCACACAACACACAATCAACCTGTGGAACTCCTTGCCAGAGGATGTTGTGATGTCCAGGACTTTAATACAGTTCAAAAAAGAACTAGATGAATTCATAGAGGATAGGTCCATCAGTATCTATTAGCCAGGATGGGCAGGAATAGTGTCCACAGCCTCTGTTTGTCAGAAGCTGGGAATGGACAAAAGGGGATGGATCATTTAATGATTCTCTTTTCTGTTCATTCCGTCTGGGGCACCTGACGGATACTGAACAGATAGATCTTTGGTCTGACCCATTATGGCCATTCTTAAGTTCTTCTTGCCTGGCAGCCCCAAACAAGGAGAAGGGCTCCTCTGTACTGGGCACACAGACATAGAAAAGACTGCCCTTTCATGAAAGAGCATAGAGCAGTGAGATTGTAACCAGGAAGTACACAGCTTGGCTCTCTGACCTCAGGCAATGAATTTACAAAGATGGGTCTTAGGTGAGGAAGTCTTATTATTTGTATTATAAACAGAAAATGCAATATGACGTCACAGAGGCCATAAATATAGAAGCCCACAGTGCCATTTTCACATTCTCTTTTCACAACGAGGCCACATTTTAACTTATTTGGTTTTTAATGGGGGAGGGCATTAAAAGTGGCCCACCAAGTTATCTGAAAAATGTGTATGCATGTACACACAGTACACCACCAAACAGTATCAAAGGCCTTGAGAGCACAGACCAGATTAAAAACAGTTGTTGCTAGTAACGTTTTTGGCACAGTTCCCATGATCAGTGTGGCAAGGAAATTGCTCCTTTGCCTGCAAACTATGTTAAACTGTACTTTGAAACGGCAGGTGGTCACCCACATCATGGTTTGTGGGGAATCGTTCTCAAGAAAAAGTACCCATCTCCATGCTAGTCAGGGAAACCATAACAGAAAGCTGCTAGCAAGAACTTTTGTTTGATATGGTTCTAGCTAACACATCCCATTCTGTGTGAACAGGTTCTATACCAGGGGTGGGGGCCCTTTTTTGGGGTCAGGGGCCACTGACCCAGAGAAAAATCAGTTGGAGGCTGCACGTAAGTGAGAAGCAAAAAAACTCAAAACAAACCCTCACTGATGTGGACCCCAACTGATAAGGAGAAAGACACTTCCCCATATTCTCCTTGTACACCAGAGCCTAGAGCAGCAGTTCCCAACCTTTTCCAGATGGTTGGACCCATTATGACAAATCAGGAAGACTTGGTGACCCAAGGCAATTCAAAAACGGGGGGAGGAGGGAGGTCAGAGCCACCTGGGGAAACACTTGACAACCCTTTTGAAATGTAATGGTGACCCATATTTGGGTCCCGACCCATAGGTTGGCAAACCCTGGCCTAGAGGGACCCAGCCTAGTAGATTTTGTGTGCTGCAGCCCTGTGGAGGGTCACCAGGGGGCTGGCATGCCAGCGCAGGTTCCTCAGTGCTGGGGAGGCCCTGATCCTTGGGGGCCAGATCCAATTAAGCCAGGGGCCGCATCCAGTCCCTGGGTGTTAGGGTCCCCATCCCTGGTCTATCCAGAGCATTGAGGACATTTGTTATTTCCCAAGAAATCTGAATCAGTGTGGCTGATTCCTGCTTAACGGTGATATCAAGTTCCCAATGGAACTTAGGCTACTTTATATAGGAGCAAGTAGTGGGTTTTTTATTTCTTTCTTGCACTATTATGCAGGGTATATAATAAGAATATGGATCAATGTAGGAAACGTAGTGATACTGGAAAAAAGAAGGGAGTTGCCTAACCTTTACCAATACATTCTAGTCTCCATCAGGGTTTTATGCTGAGTGTCATATCACCAGCAACAGTGCTTCCTGGAACATTGCATTAGACAGGTGGCTATGGGACCTGAAAAACAGTAAGGTATGTTTTAAATAACAAATGAATGTCCCTTCTAACTTTGCTATCCTGCATCTGGTGCTCCCTTTGAAGTTTCAGTCATGAGATAGGGTCTAACCTAAGTCTCCTTTAAGAATCAGTATTTCAAAGGAGCAATAACAACTAACCTCACCAGAGGTGAAATCCTTAAGGCGATTACTGTTAAATTAAAAACCAGTAAAGGTAAGTTTAGTTTATATCTTGCTGGTTTCCTTTTAGCTCATTTGCTTTATTGTTAGAGAACTTAGTATAGTTAGGGTACCTCTACACAGCGGGGCTAAAGTCGAATTGAGCTATACAACTTCAACTACATCATTTGCATAACTTAAGTCGAAGTAGCTTAACTCGGCTTTTGGCGTTGTCTACACAGCAGGAAGTCAAAGGAAGAACACTCTCTCTTTGACGTCTCTTACTCCTTGTGAAATGAGGGTGACCATGAGTCGGAGTAAGAAGTCTTCCAGCTCGACGTTATTTTGAAATAAAGGCTTGTAGTGTAGATATGCTCTTTGTTATTTCGGAATAATGTCAGTTATTCCAAAATAACACTGCTGTGTAGATGTACCCGTAGTCACTTAGGGTACATCTACACTGCAGAGGAAGATTGAAGCTGATGTTGGCAATCTTCCAGGGTTCAAATTAGCAGTCGGGTTAAGACAGCTCATGCAGATTGAAAGGGATGCTCCTATTGATTCTGGTAACCCTCATTTCACGAGGAGTAAGGGAAGTCGAAGGAAGAGTGTTCTTCCTTTGACTTCCTGCTGTGTAGACAATGCCAAAAGCCAAGTTAAGCTACTTTGATTTCAGCTACGCAATTAATGTAGCTGAAGTTGCATAGCTTAATTCGACTTTGTCCCACAGTGAAAACGTACCCTCTGTTGCCCTGATTTTTTGGGAGCAAACGTAACATTTTCCCTCCCATTTTTCTAGGCTTCTTGAAGTCCATTCACCTGATGCCAAGCACACCGTGGTTCTAAGGAGTAAGGATTCAGCCACAGCTCAAGCTTGGTTCAATGCGATCCACTCCAGTGTTAGTGATCTTATTCCCAGGGTGATTGCAGAGGTGAAAGACCAACTGGGTAAAACTGGGATTGCTGGAAGTCGTGAGATTAGGCATCTAGGCTGGCTTGCAGAAAAGGTAATTAATGTATCTTCTTTTTCTTTTCCAAGCTATCTGTGTATCTGTAAGAAGAGGCTGAACCAGATATTTGTGACCTTTGTGCCTGCTGTGACCTGTGGTATATTATCTAACTCAGTGTTCCCAGACTCTCTGCTTTGGCCTACCATTTAGTAATCAAATCTTCTGAGGGACCTGCCTCCCATTCCAACCTTTCTGTCTCCCACTGCTTGGATCTCAAGTGTAAACCTCAGCATTCACCTCATGAAGGCCTTTGGTAGTCCATGGGCCAGAGTTTGAGAACCATTGATGTAATCAGAAGAAAATCCAGGCATGCACAGGAATAGTCCAACATTATTTCCGTGCCAAAAATCCAGACATCTGCTTTACGTTCTAACAGATTGTGGGCTCTGACTGGTTCCATTCACAGTGCTGAGATACAGCTTTACTGTGTCCTTAAAAGACACACAGTTTCCTCTGAAGCACATGTGGTGTATTACTTCTTCGAAATTTTCAAAGTCTCAGAGGGGTAGCTGTGTTAGTCTGTAACTTTAAAAACAACAAGTAGTCCTGTAGCACCGTAGAGACTAACAAAAATAAATATATATGGTATCATGAGCATTCATGGGCAAAACCCATTTCCTCAGATGAGCAGTGTGGAGAGAAAAGGGAAAAGAGAAAAAGAAAGAAGAGGGAGAAAAAGTACCTCTCAGCTGTAGTGCCAGTGCTAATGAGGCTGATTGAGTTGGCTGGAAGTGTCCCATGCATAGCTTTTGATGTCAGTTGGGTGTTGAATGTAAAATCTGCTTTCCTTACATTCAGCACAGGTACTTTTTCTCCTTCCTTTCTTTTTCTGTTATAAATTATAAACCCTCATTAAGGTTAATTTTAACATTGAAATGTACAGGTAGCAGCTCTGGGCTCCTCAGGCAGCCTTCCTTTTTCCCCTCTCATTTTTATAAGATCTTAGAACACAGAATATGATAGGCTAATCCTTGTTTCCAAATCATCTCTCTGAAGTAGAGGCAAACTCCCAATAGTTACTGAGCGGCTATGTCTATACTGCACCCGTTTTGCACAAGAAATATGCAAATGAGGCTAAGCGTGGAATATTGCCGAGCCTCATTTGCATAATGAATTAGCGCCAGCTTTTTGTGCAAGAGGCTTTTGTGCAAGAGCCGTTCTTCTGGAAAAAAATGCAGAAGAACAGCTCTTGCGCAAGAGGGGGGTTTTGCGCAAAAAACGGGCACTCCTTAATTATGCAAATGAAGCTTGGTGATATTCCACACTTAGCCTTATTTGCATATTTCTTGCACAAAATGTGCAGTATAGATATAGCCAAGCATGAAAAGTTTTAATGACATCTCTGAGTATGTAGCCCATGTTTGAAGGCATGTACCTCTATATGCTAA
Organism: Apalone spinifera; assembly: GCA_030068395.1. Classification (NCBI taxonomy): domain Eukaryota; kingdom Metazoa; phylum Chordata; order Testudines; family Trionychidae; genus Apalone; species Apalone spinifera. Next base: position 19,477,800 of record CM057846.1, read on the forward strand.
GGTGGTATTTTTTGGAACAGGAGTTTGTCTCCCAACGCTAGGTGAATGTAGCTGTTCTGTATTACATTTATATAGAGATAGGCCTAAAGTAAGTATGCGTGTTAAAGATAAGCAGGTTAAAAGGTCACTTCAAAGCACTGTATCTTGCATGTTCCCAGAGCACTTTGCAGAATGCCGTTCCTTATTTTTTTGTGATTAACATCATCACATTGTAGGATTAAAATAAAGGGGAGTTGTAAAATTATAAACAGTTCCTCTGCAGTACTGCAGATGTACAGTACAGCAATCTGTGGAAGGGCAAGCATTTTAAATAAAGAAGAAGTGAGCTCAACAGCAACATGGGCTCTGGGAGGAGCAGCTCTTCAACCCTAAGTCAGGGGTTTTCCTCCAGTTTCAAGCCATCACACCCTTTGCTCCAGACAAGGACAATCTATGATCCCATCAGTCACTAATTTCTGCAGTTTGTCTCCTTGAAGAGACTGAATAGGTTATCAATCAGGCTTCGTATATACTGCAGGGTTTTTGTGCAAGAAGCCTTTTGCGGAAGGGTTCTTGCGCAAAAACTTCTTTCACAAAAGCTCGTCCAGACCTCAAAGCGCATTGCAAAAGCGATGAGCTTTTGCTCAAGAGAGCATCCACACTGCATGGACACTCTTGCGCAAGAAAGCTCTCATGGCCATTCACAGAATGGCCATCAGAGCACCTGTGCTTTTTCCATAGGGGGTTCTTGCGCAACCTCTCCTCTTCCAGAGCATCCACACTTGCCTTTTCGTGCCAGAGCTGTAGCACAAAAAGGAATTATTCCTTGTGGGGAGAGGAAGAACTCTACCACAAAAAGCCTTCTCTTTTGCTGATTTACTTGCGCAAAAGCATGCTTGGGGTGTGGACGCTCCACCGTTTTTTGCACAAAAGTGGCTGTTTTTGCACAAAAACCTTGCTGTGTAGACATAGCCTCAGACAGTGGGTCTCTGATCAAAGTGTAGCTTCAAAAGCATGGATTTGTGGGTCATTTGTATCCCTCATCCCCAAGTATGTCTTCTAGGAAATCCACTTCACATGTAGTGTACGCAAAATGTCCTTGGAAGTTCCCTATATCTCTCAGACAGTGTGTTAATTCTGCCTTCCTCTTAAAGAAATCCCACAATCGTACACAACATTCTGCAAATACAGTGGTTTCCCCCACAACTTAAACTTATTTTCATAAGGTTTATCTAGGATATAGTCATATCTGTCACATCCATAATTGTGTTTCCTCCACTCAGAATGCTTTTTCCTCTACCACCACAGGGTAAAATGTAGACTCTTCGAGCAGGGCTTAGCAAGCATACCAGAACCTTAGGCTATGTCTATATTGCAAGCCTCTTGAGGAAGAGCAAATGCAAACGGAGCGCTCATTCGCATATGCAGCGCTCTCATTTGCATTTCCTCTTCCTTTCCCTTTTGCGCAAGAGGTTTTTGTGTAAAAAAGTGCTGTGTAGACGGTGCCTCTTTGCGCAAAAACCTCTTGTGCAAAAGGGAAAGGAAGAGGAAATGAAAATGAGAGCGCTGCATATGCGAATGAGTGCTCCATTTGCATTTGCTCTTCTGCAAATGGCTTGCAGTATAGACTTACCCTAGGAACTCATCCCTCTCTAAGGCTAACAAGAGTTCTTGCCTAGTTAGAGCTTTAAAGAAGATGAGAACTTGAATAATTCCCAGAATTTTATTGGCTAAGACCCTGGTGTAATGTATTGGTGCCTGCCAGATCTGCTTAAGATGATGGCCTTTGCATACCGTCCATAGCTGAAGCTTTTTGATGATGTCTTGGTTCAGACCTGGTGGAACAAATTGCAATAATCCAGTCTTGCATGTGTCCCTGTTGCTAGGTTTGCACTAGATGGAGATGCGTGATTTTCTTTTCCACTAGCAGTTAGCATAAGTTTCTCAGCTCTTCAGGAGACTGATGTTATTCATTGTATGGAGCTGCCATTCACAGTCTCATGGTCTAAGACATTTTCTATGTTTATGCCAAAAATTCCATCCCCTGATAAAGCAAGAATTGCATGAAAAATGGTTTGGCATAGAAGGGGTTAGTCAGCAAAGAAATTTAGATAGTTACAAAAATCTGAAGATACCATATCTGGAAGAAGGATATGAGCTTGGGCAAGAGAAAATTTATTGTTTTAGCCATCAGATTAAGCAGTGTCACTCAGAAGATGTGAAGTGAGTTCCATCCAAAATGAAGGGGACTGGAAGCTCAATCCTGCTCCGTTAAAGTCAATGGGAATTTTGCCACTGAAAATTGAATGACAAGAATGTCAGACCCTATGCGGGGAGATAAGGAAACTGGAGAGGCCTGGGTTGCATGTGTATGTGTACATTGGTCCCATCTGTTTGTCAATGGTCACCTTTTCTTACCTGTGTTCCTGAGTGGTACTCTCATGTCAATCATGCAAGAAAAGTGATGCTTATGGCAGTCTGATGCAGTGTGGGAAGAACAGAACAGTGGGATATGAGGCAAAATTCAGCTCTGGAACTATACCATGTGGTATACAGTTTAACAGTTTATATCTCAGCAAACACCGAACAGAATTTCCTGGGGAAAAGCCTTGCCTATGGTTAAACCAGCATATCTATACAGTTATGTCAGAAAACAGTGCTTTTAGCAACATAGCTTATTCTGGTTTGGCAAGCAAAATCAGCTACACCAGCAATCACACTCCCCCTTTCTCCCCCAGCATAAAAGCATCTATACCAGGACTTTTATTGGCACAGCAAATTCTTTAAAAAAAAATCACATCTCTTATCACTGTATGATTATGGCAAAACTTATAAATGCAGACCCAGCCCAGGAAAATGCTGTTCTACAGCCTTGAGGCATCAGACATCAAAAGCTTCTTGCAAACTACAGAAGTGATTAATACTTCTCAGAGAAGAAGTCTTAAGAATTCTTTATCAGAACATGCATTACCAACTTAAATGTAAGCATTGCTAGCAGGTCCCTGATAATATTAATAATTTTTTAAATTAAAAAAAAAGGAGAAGCTTCACTGCAGTACTTGGTACATGTTAGCATAACTCCGCCTAGAAGACAGGCAGATTATTGCTGTCAGAATCCAGTGGATTGATGTGAGAGGAGAACATTGCTAAATGAGGGAGAGGATAAAGAAAACATGACCTCGCTCTCCAAGTGAATTGGAATTACTTCTCACTGCATGATATCTCTAAAATGAAAAGTGTGCTAATATATTCTAGAATGTTCAGACTAATCTGCACTCAGATAACCATATCATTGTACTGGAATTAAGGTATGTGAGATGTCATTTATTGCAGCTGTCTCTTTCAATATTGGATTGGATATTGCTGTGTTGTTATCTGCTTTCCTGTTTTCTCTTATCCATTGGAGTGAAGCATAACACTTTGGTTGTGAAACGTGCAAGCTGTCCAAACAAGATTTAGTCATATGTTACAAAATTTGCTTTGAGCCCATTTTTGGACTTCAAATGAAAGCATTTCCATATTCCCATTTGCTTTGCATTTATTTACACTCTGGCTAATGAAACAACCAGGCAGCGCAGAGTCGAATTGTTCCTCTACTCATGGATTGCGGTCATGGATTTTCAGTATTGACATGGTAGATTTTAATGAACAAAAGGGGAGCTTTAGTGAAAATATACCATTTGAGGTTTTAGAATAACCATTATAATAAAAAAACTTAAAACATGTTTGCAATTAAAAACCCTAATATAGTTTTAAACATTTTATCTAATCTAAAATAATCTATTTAGGTACTTTGATTTAACTTCTTTCATGTACTCAGTTTTCCACTGCCAGAGGGTAAAAGCTAAACAACCATTACAAAAGAAAGTCAAAAAATGGTGGGGTGGTTATAGCCTCAAAAATGTTAACTGATCAGTTCATTGAGTTGCTCCATTTTATAAGGGACTTAACTGAAGTCATATTAGGAACAGGAGTACATTCAGGAATAAAATCCATGCTCCTGATTCCTAGAGCCCTGAAAATCAGTGGATATCCACAGATGCAGATATCCGTGGATCATTTTTGTGGATTGTGGATTGGATGCAGATACAAATTTTGTATCTGCACAGGGCTCTATTGAGTTTATTCTAGTCACTAGAAAGCATTGTGCTGTTTTTCATATAAGCCAAAGTGACCTTTGATTTCTAATATGCCATAATTTCTCTAAACAATCAGCATGCTTTCTGCCTGGATACATGGTATGCTGTCTATTTTAGGGTTTTCTATATATCCCATCACTAAAACATCTAAGCACTTCTCAAAAATTTTTGCAGAACATGGAAAGTGCACTTTCTCACATCTGCTTTCTTTGTTTGCTGTCCCAGGGGACTTGTGTATATTGCTGAATTTGTTTTAATTAACATTATGTTCATTTATTCTTTTCCATGCATCTAGTGAAACAGTTATCCAAGAGAAAGGTCATGCTATACACTTTTGAAGATGGTTAGTGGATAAACTCCACCTTTAATGACCTCTTTGCACTATTGTACACTTTCCCATTCACCTCAACTATAAAACTCCTTCTTATTTATCTCACAACAGTGGGAAAACCCAACTGTATTTCCCCAATAAGAAACTGATGTTAAATTCTGGCTGGATCATTTACTTTTCAACATTTGTGTAAGAATAAGGAGAGCTCCGTAGTTCCCTGTTTTGCTTGACATTGTAGCTTATTAACCCCAGAACTTGTTTGTTTGCTGTGTATAACAGCCCAGGATAGTACTCAATTATACGGACTATTTGCATTATCTGGGATTACTACCAGCCTCTGTTTAGGAAAGATGTAAATCTGAAGTAGCATTATGATGGGGCTCCGTGTGGCCTCTTAGCTGGGGAAGGCAGTAGTCCTAAGCAGCCATCAGGTGGCATAAGGAGAGGATATGATAGAGGACTATAAAATCATGAGAGAAGGGTATGGAGAAAATCAATAAAGTTATTTACTTGTTCCCGTAATATAAGAACTAGGGGGTCACAATTATTAACAGGTTTAAAACAAACAAAAAGAAGTTTTTCTTCATGCAGCGCAGAGTCAGAGAAACTCCTTGCCAGAGGATGTTGTGAAGACCAGGATTTTAACATTATGTTAAAAAAAGAACTAGATACATTCATGGAGGATAGGTGCATCGATGGCTATTTGCCAGGATGGGTAGAAATGGTGTCCCTAGACTCTGTTTATCATGAGCTGTAAATGGATGACAGGAGAGGGATCACTTGATGATTACCCATTCTGTTCCCTCCCTCTGGGGTATCTGGTATAGGCCACAGTCGGAAGACAGGATACTGGGTTAGATGGACCTTTGGTCTGACTTAGTATGGCCGTTATGTTCTTAAGTTAATTTTTTGCTTTCCAAAGTAGGAGACATATGATCTTTGGTATGTATCTTGTATGAAAGCATGGGGGGCACACAGAATTTGAGGAAACACGTAGTAAAAATTGAAGGCCTGTCTGGCCTTCAGTAGGTCTGCTTAAAGTTGGGAACAACCAAGTATTTATTTTGAAAGAGGAAAGTGTTGCTTGGAGAGAGCATGGCAGTGGAAATGCATGGAGAGAACTGCCAGAAGGAAGCTGGGTATCTCTCTGCCTCTGCAGGGCTCTGAGGAGAAGGAAGCCTTCTAATTCCACTTTCACTCTCATCCTCTGAAGTTGGAATTATGGATGGTGAGCATATTGCTTCCTTTATTAAACTATTGCTAACAGCTTCAAGGCACATCCATGAGCTGCCCTAGACAAGCTGTCAGCAACTGGCGCCCTAGGCGAAATGCGTAAACGGCGCCCCCGCCTCCAAAGCCCTCAACGGCCGTTTATCTTGGCACCTTAGGCGACCGCCTAGTTTGCCTGTACTGATGGGCCACCACTGGGGACATCACACTGGCTAGTGCAACCTCACTGGTGGTTCTAGGCATTACTGAACTATAAATGTTCAGTAATCTCACTTGGCTGAAACAAAGTCGGTGCTTCACCCCAGAACCACACTCAACACAGATAGCTTTGTGGTGCCCAATCTTGTGTACCTCACCCGCATTAAGCACAGAGCAGAATGGTTTTAAGAAATGGTTTAAGCCCTTTGCTTGCTAAAAGAGAGCAATTTGAACGAAGCTGTTTTCCTTTTACAGAGCCATCCTTTTGCTAAGTTCCTATCAATAAGTGTTACCAAATGTACAGTCACTAATTCGTCACATAAAGCACTCATGTTTAAAAAGTGCAATGTAAACTGTTAACCTCACTGCCTGTGCTATCTCCCTTAAAACATAAGGGCTATGTCTAGACTGGCATGATTTTCCACAAATGTTTTTAACGGAAAAGGTTTTCCGTTAAAAGCATTTGTGGAAAAGAGCGTCTAGATTGGCACGGATGCTTTTCCGCAAAAGCACTTTTTGCGGAAAAGCGTTCGTGCCAATCTAGATGTGGTTTTGAGCAAGAAAGCCCCGATCGCCATTTTCGCCATCGGGGCTTTTTTGCGCAAAACAGTCCTGAGCTGTCTACACTGGCCCTCTTGCGCAAATGTATTTGCACAAGAAGGCTTGTTCCCAAATGGGAACAGCAAAGTATTTGCACAAGAACACTGACAATCATACATTAGATCATCAGTGTTCTTGCGCAAATTCAAGTGGCCAGTGTAGACAGCTGGCAAGTTTTTCTGCAAAAACAACTGCTTTTGAGGAAAAACTTGCCAGTCTAGATGCAGCCGAAGTGTTTTAGAGATGGAGTATACTTGTTGACTGATGAGCATGCATCTAGATCTAAGCATGGCTCTCACAATTGGCTACCTTATATAGTTTATTTAATTCTCCAGCCATATGTAGCAAAGACCCTTCACCATTGCTTGGCTGAGCTATTTTTGCCTGAGTGTACTTGCTTATTCTATTCTTGGTCCACTTTGTGTCAAACAGATGTCTCAGTGGGGTGTTCCTTGCCTCAGTGGCAGCAAAGGGCACAGCAGATCTTTATTCTGAGCCTGGGTTTAGGACCCACTCACAGGAGAATTTTCCATATGTAGTTCTCCGCTGCCAGATGGTGCACACAAAAGCTCTCTTTGGAGCAGAGTTTTTGTTGAGTTGTGGTGACATTTTTAATTAAACATTTCTGTTTCTTGATTTGAGAAAGAAAAATCTTAAAGTCAAACTGCTAAACTAAAAAAGTCCCAATTGGCTTTTTGAAGAAAGTGCAGCATCTCCCTTGCCCAACCCCCAATTTTGGAAATGTCAGACAAAGAGTTGTCCCCCCGCTCCAATCACCAGGGCAGCTCTTGTGTCACAGGCAGATCTGCCAAATGGTGTGTGGGTGATGTCCATGCCAAGACAGAGAAACCACATGTCCAACTGGTGTATGGATAGTGTCCATGCTGAAATAATTGAGCAGGCTACAGCAAAACCAGGCTCCCAGCTTGTGTGTCAGTGAAGCCAAGGCCAAGATGGCTAAGGAGTAGGGATGTAAGCGACTAGTCAACTACCCGATAAGCATAAGCTTAGCAGATAGTCAAGTAGTCACTTGACTAGTCACTTCCTCTCCCTTTGCTGATTCTATCAGAGAAAGGCAGCAATGGCGGGAAGGGGAGCAGGAGCACCAGTACTGGGAGCAGGGTTGGACTAAGGGGTGGGCGAGCTGGACAGCTACCCAGGGCGCCAACCGTTGGGGAGCGCCTGATGGCAGCTCTAAGGGGTGCACTGCATCCCTTATAGCTGCCATCAGGTGCCCCGCGCCTGGTCCCGTGGTGCCGTCCAGCAGCGCCCTTCCCCCCACGGCTGCAGGGCCCCGCTTGGCCCAGCTCGCGTGCCAGCAGCGGTGGCCGGGCCGGGCTGGGCAGCGCATGCGCCATTAGCCCCGGGGGGTGGGCCCCGGGCTGCGCGCCAGCGGCTGTGGCCAACCCGCGCTCAGTGGGGGGGCGGGCCCGCACATGTGCCGTGCGCCCGGGGGCAATGCCGCATGCCCGGGCCCAGGACGCCAAAATGTCTCGGGCCGGCCCATGTGCCTCTCCCTTTGAAATATACAAGAGCTGTGGGAAATTTTATCAACTACTTAATTAATTGATTAATTGAAATGTAACATCCCTACTAAGGAGGCTGCATTGAAGCTGCCTTCAGTGAGACCAGAACACAATCAGTGGCATAGAGCCAGTGGTGAGTTCTTCAAAGCTTCACTTCCCTCTACAGAAACTCCCCCCAGGCATGTAACTCCTAATGCCACCACTTGCAGAGCAAGGAGCAAAGTGTCATTGGAATCTGGGGTAAAGGCAAGTTCCCTCTATACAAACGAGACTAGAAGGAACACAGCTCTGATGCCGTTTGGTAGAGATGTTCCCATGGGCACCCAACCCCACCTATGGGGGGAGAACAAAGAGGGCAGTTGTCCCAGGGCCCAGTGATTCAAAGGGTTTAGGGGCTTCCAGCTGATGCCACTGCTATTGAGACAGCAGTGGTGGCCAGAGCCCTGGGCCCTTTAAATTGCACACCCGACAGCATGAGGGCTGGCACGGTGTGGAGGGTGGCATTGCTCAGCCTTACCCCTTGCACCCAAGGTCCTGCCCCTCCCAGGAGCACAGAGCTGGTTCCCCCCACCTTGACCAGGGGCCCGCAGAGGCTGTTGTTGCCCCCGTAGGCACCTACCAGTTGAAGCAATAGTAGAGACTGCTTTTAAAAACTGATGTCCTTAACATCAGAAGTAGGGTGTCTGGGCCCATAAAGGTAAGGATCTAATCCAGCTTCCATTGATGTAAATGGAACTCTGATTATTCAGCTTTAGTCAGCATTGGATAAGGGCCCTACCAACCCTCCCACAGTACATAGCAGTTACTGCTCAGATACTTTCTCTAGTTAACTGCACACGTTATGTAGGTGTAAACAAATGGGCCTCCCAGAAGCAATCTACATGCTTTCTCCTTCACAGGCATTGTGCTTCCCTCTACCTCTACACGGGTCAGGTGCTACCATTGTTAGTGCCCATCTCCCAGTACTGCATTGGCTGTTGGAGTGATTTCAGTCCAAAGCATCTGTTTTGCCAAAGAGTTAACATGGAAAATAAACACAGATTTTTCTAAAAATACCCTGAAAAGCAACTAAATTCTGACTCAGTTTGCTTGCTGGAATGATTGGATTGACCTTTAGGAAAATATGAGAGTAAAAAATATAATGGTGAGGGAAAAATTACATGCACTATAATTTTCAACATGGCAAGACATTAATTCAATGCAGACTCTACAAAATCAGTCTAATTTTAGCCAGCAACCTCTGCTTATATAATATTCCCTGTAAGCTATTCAGTCCAGGCTTTTACCCTGTTATTGCAGCCTGTCAAAAGATACCACAACACTGGTCCCAGGACAGCCCTAACAAAAATGTGACATTATTAGACAGTTATACTACAACAAGACTTTGGAGATGGTAGGACAGTATTTCTTTCTTACAGGCCTACTGCCAGCATGTTCAATGCTTCTGGTCACAATGGAAGGTGAGAACGTGGCAGTGCCACATACACATACATACAATGTGCGTCTGTACATTGTGGGATGCTGGTCACAGGAACCTTCTGCAGCAGGAACAATTTAGTTCTGTGTGAGATTCTCATAAAAGATGGCAGTTGAAAGGAATCCTTTGTTTGAAAAGTTCACTTATAGGGTCCATTCCCAACAATGAAAACTAGTGTCTGCTTATTTTAGTTATTTATTTTATGACTGGCAGACTTACCTGGCATTGCCCAGGTGCTTCCAGGCAAGGCCTTTGGGATGTGTATGTGGGGGGTGAGGTGCTGGGGGCAGGAGGGTGTGAGAATGAGGGTTGGCTGGTGAGGAGGAGCTCAGGGCGGGAGGGGAAAAGATCTTCCCCCTGCTTGCCAGGGGCCTGTTTTTCCCCCACAGGTCCCCACCAACCTGCCAAGGGGCTGTTCTCTTCCTCCCAGATCTCCCCAAGTCTGCTAGGGGCCTGTTCTCTCCCTGCAGACTCCCTTCAGCCACCAGGGTTTTTTTTTCTCCCCTCTGGCACTGTGGTCAGCAGCAGGGAGGTGGGAAAGGGTTTGGGGCAGGAGAACTACTTACTGATGTGCTAGCAGGCAAGATGGCAGAGCCCCATTCCTGCTGACCACTCCCTTGGTGGTACAGCTGCCTCCTGTGGACACTCTGCAGGATAGCTATCCCCTGCAGGCTTGCTGGCCCCAGTGGCCATTTTCATATCACATTCCTCTGAACAGCAGCCTCTCCCTTTGCATATTATGGAAAACAGTCCCTTTCTCAGGGCTTCTGGTTGTCCTACTACAACCAAACCTTGACCTTGCTTTAAGTTAGGGGAAGAGGAAGCTGTATACCAAATTTGTTGGCCCTAGCTCTTCCCATTTAGGAGAAATTTTTGAACAATTGGAGTCGCAGACAGACACATATATAGACAGATGCTATATATAGACAGAAAACACTGACAGAAGTGCTTTAATTCAAGTCCTCCTCCTCCAGATTCTTCAACCCTATTGGCTGATTTCTTGCTGCAAAGTTATCCTGTCTGCTCATTTGGAGTGGTAATGAATTATGTTAATTCCCCTAAAGTGTCATTACTTTTCTCCCCTCCTGCTTAAATACTCCACTGTTACTGTACTGTAACATAAATAAAAGCTTTAGCAAAAGACTGAAAAACAAATTGATAGTAATGGAGTCTCCTTGTCCTCTCCAAGGGGTTTCCTCTTTTCAGTTTTTAATGAGGCCCATATTAGTTGTCATTCTTACCTTCCCTAATGAATAGTTTGAAAGATAAGCTTTTAATATGTGCAGCATAAATTGTGCCAAACTGCTGACCTTCGCTTTTGATAAGACCTCATTTGAGGCTCACTCCCAAGACCAAACATACTGTTGGATCAATCATGTTGATTTTTGGCTCTGATAGTAACATGCAGCTAATGAGTTGTATGGTGTATACATTAACCTCAGACCTGCCTGGGTGGATGCCAAACACGTAGCAAATTCACACTGGGGCTTCAAAGAGATGAACTGTGCTGGCATCTTAATAGAAGCCGGCAATTAAAAACAGTAGTGCATGTCACCGGTTCGCTGCCTGTGGGAGTAGTATGTAATCGAGGGAGGAAAAACAAGCTATCTTCTGTTTGTTTTTAAAAAAATCTTAGCATCATAAAGGTGCTTTATGAACTGTGAAATAGAGATTAAAGCCTGAACGTTTAAACAGTAAGGTAATGATTTTACTACTAAAAGGGAAGCTGCTTTGATGAACAGCGACTGAATAAAAAAATGTAAGGCTGTCCAATTACCATACAGTGAGTCTCATGGGATGTCAAAGCATTTTAGAGTAGTGCTATGATTTCCATTTGACAACTGTGTGATAGATAACATATGTATCAAAATGTTACCGCAGGAGGACTTCCATCTTTATAAGAAAAGGACATTTTGTTTGGTGGTTGAAGTACTAGAATATTGTCACAACAGCTAGCTTATATGCAAGTGCTTTTTGCTCAATTGTGAGAAATGGTGCTGGATTGAAAGGGGCTGATAATGATCTCATTTTGTGCTATTGTAAATCCAGAGTACTTCCACTGAAGTCAATGAAATTACCTCAAATCTGACCCATTGCATTCAAACTGTTAGCAACTAATTCTGAAGACACCAGTTTGCTGAGAGGCAAAGGGCCAAATCCTGCACTCCATATTCAGTCTCTGAGTCCAGAGGAATTTCACTTGGTTAAGGGCACCAGAATTTGGCCCCAATTTAGTATAATTCCAAATTGTTACCCACATGGGCTTGTTAAGAGACAGCTGGTTAACCATCCTCATGGAGCTATGGGCAAAAATCCCAACATGCATAATCTGTTACTCCCAGCCATCTACCTCTGTGTAAGGTTTAAAAAAGAAAACAAACACTGCATGTAAACCACACAAAGATGAAGCAAAGAATGTGGGATGAGTACAAGCCTTAAACATCCAGGTGGAGGAGGACATTAGACATGGATAAGTGAAATAAATATGACCCCAGATACCTGACAGCTCCAAACCATCATTTTAATACAACAGAAAATTATGAATAAGGCTGAAAGAAAGTTATTGCTTGAAATAGGAAGTCAGATAGATAGAAAATCCTGAAGCACTAAACAACAAATAGTGCTCTAGGGGTATGTCTACACTACAGAGAAGATTGAAGCTGCCGCTGTCGATCTTCCAGAGATCGAATTAGTGGGCCTAGTGAAGACATGCCAGTTTGAACTGAGAGGAGCACTCCAGTCAATGCCAGTAGTCCTGTGTCCACAAGGAGTAAGGGAAGTTGAAGGGAGTGTGTGCTCCCTTCAACTTCCTGCAGTGTGGACAGCACCAAAAGTTGAGTTAAGGAACTTCGACTTCAGCTATGCACTTAACATAGCTGAAGTTGCTAATCTTAATTTGACCTTATCCCATAGTGTAGACATACCCAACTAGGCTTACAGAAAAAATTGTGAGAACAGATTTTACCCACATGGATAGTGATGATGACTTGTTCTGTTCATTCTCTTTGTGGAAATTTGGCATTGGCCACTGTTGGAAGACAGGATACTGGGCTAGATGGACCTTTGGTCTGATGCAGTATGGCTTTTCTTATGTTCACATCTTACTAGAGAGACTGTTTTGTGAGTGCTCTTTCTCTTTTCAGTCATCAGATAGCATCCCTATGTGTAGCCTGTTGAGATGTTGCGTATGCAAAGTGTGTTGAAACATAAGTAAATAATAGATTTTTTTAACCTAAATTTGGGTTTAATAACAAGCCCTAGTAAAACAGAACTGAAATGAGACAATCCTGAGGCAAGTGAGATAAAAGTTAGGACCTATCCCTGAGTCATTTTGTAGGCATGTTTTTACAAGGGCAACTGCTTACCTGGAATATTAGCATTAATGATATATTTGATGAGCAGATCAGCCATTAGAAAAGGGAAGGAGCCATCACCCTGTAATCCACTGTGTATGTATTTACAAGGCATGTTTTTACAAGAGCAAGAAGAAGTTTTAACAAATGTTTTAAACAAAACAATATTTTGAAAAAATGGGCTTTCTCTCAGTAGTTAGTGGAGTGATATTTATGCAGATGTTAATGTTTACTGTAAAATAGCCAATGAGAAAGTAGAAAATATTTAATTGTGGCAGTGGAAATACAGATATGGTTAAAGGTAGGCTTCTTGCTAATTTACTAAGGATTATTATGATTATACTAAGGGCAGTATGCTAATTTTAGATTAGCATGCTCATCCACCATCAAGGTACCATTAGATAGGGTTATGTACTGTTCTGCTCATCTAGGGCATGTCTACAATGGGGAGTTATTGAAAAATAACTCTTCTTATTTTGAAATAACAAGGCGAGCATCCACACTACCAAGCCTGTTATTTCGAAATAATGGGCTTGCTATTTTGAAATAACTCCTGCTTGTGAAGAGGAATAAGCTTATTTCAAAATAGTTATTTTGGGATTTATTATTTTGCAATAATTTATTTCGAAATAATCTGGTAGTGTAAAGATAGCCATAGGGACTAATTACCTTTAGTGTTCATCTTGGCAAGTGAGTATCAATGCAGCATATGGTTATACTGGAAAGCCTGTCTGCTTTAACTAATTTTATTTAATAAAGGCTTTCATTCTATTACTCACTATGTCATTCTCAGTCCTTCGTTAATCTGTGACTGCTCCAGAGGCTTGACCCTTGAGGAATTCAGTTTGGTTCTATTCCTTATTTTTAAATTATTAATTGGAAATACATAAACCAAGGCTACACATGGCAACTACAACAACTGCTTACCTGGAGTATTAGCATTAGTGATATCTTTGATGAGCAGATCAGCCATTAGAAAAGGGAAGGAGCCATCACCCTGTAATCCACCGTGTATGTATTCTGAACTGTTGCTCTCCAGCATTTCCCTTCCCAATCAAATGTAGTAGCCAAGTACCTTACAACACACAAGCTGTCACAGAGTCCTGCTCAGAGGGAATGTGTGAAACATTGGAGACACATATTGAAGTATGAACATGGTTATCCATGCTACACAGCATAAAACCATAAAAGGGTAAATTTTAGATACAATTGTGCAAATCTCAGATTAAATCGTAGATTTCAAGGACTAGACTCAAGCCAAGTAGCTTCGTGGATCACAATTTCTTCTTGCCCTTGACACACAACTCTTCTTACCCCAGGAACCCTCACTGCTGCTTCCCCAGAATGAGACAGGTTTTCTGCTTAGAATCTCCTTACAATCTCCTGTCTAGTATTCTAAACATACAGAATGGGAATGCTTTCTCTTTGAGCTACCATGGCTTCACCTCCACCACAGATATAAGAAGAGATGGCTTCCATTCTCATTAGGAACAACCTCACTGTCACATACCAACCTTTTGTAAAAGTGTGGCCATCCTTATTGAGGGCATTTTTTGGCTTCAGTCTCATTGGAAACCGTGGGAGATGGTGGCCATCCTTGTTAGGGGCAGCCATGCTTTTATGAAATGATAGCCTTTTTGTACAAAGGCAAATTGTGACTATAACTGTAAAAAGTCACTATATTCATTAATAACTTTGCTTAATCACAACCTATTTTCTCCTCAGAATCTCAGTATTCTGCTTATATGAGATAAGATTCAAAGAGGACTTGATCACAACTTGTGAGCACTTTCATGGAGAGAAGATTTCTCATAATATAGAGGCCTTTTTAATTTGATAAAGGCCTCACAAGGCCCAGTGTCTGGAGTCTGAGGGTGGGCAAATATCAGATTAGCTACAAGGTTTAAATTGCAACTTTTATCAAATAGCTCAAATGACAGCTCAAAACAGGAATGAATGGAATATGCTCATTATATCAGCCTTACTCAACCTTGCCATTGGAAAAAGATGAACAACTTTATCAAGAAAGGCAGTGTATTCTCAGTCATTTAAAGATTTAAATCAAGATTGAATATTTTTCTAAAATATTTACCCTAGCCCAGCCAGAAGTTAGGGTTTGATGCAAGAATTACTGGATGAAATCCCATGCCTTGTGTTCTGCGTGTGGTCAGAGTAGATGATTATAATTGTCTCTTATAGTTTTAAAAATATATGAATTGCTTAGTGGAAAAAAAATGCATAAAAGGATGAGACATTCAAGAAACTTTTTTGTAAAGGTTCCATTTTACATCATTTCTAACTCAAATCCAATAAATGTGGTTAAAAATCCTAAAAAATCACTCTTTACTCATGACTATGTGTGTAAATTTGGGGAAGACATATGGTATTATTCATACAAAACACAGGCTGAATCCTTGAGTTAAGTGAAAAACTGAACCCAACTTTAATTATAGAAAATCTATTTGGTCTCTGTAACAATATGTACACAGGTTAGTGCGAAAAAGAAGAGTCTGAGCATTGTTGAATATTACATTTCTGAAGTGCTGAATGAATGGTTTTTGGCAGTGCATTATGTAAGAAACCTTTTATGTTAATATATGGTCCCACAGAAAAGGATCAGGAAAAAAACCAAAACAATCTTTATATTGTTTATTGTTCACGGGACATGATGGGTTTGGTCACTGCGAAGGTTAGAAGTTTCCTATGGTTTCTATGAATTCTATGAGATAAAACTGCTCAACAGAATTTTAAGTTAAGTACCTGCTCCTATGAATATGCTCAGTTTTGCAAGTATATAGTGTACCTTCTTGTAATGTGCAATGTACCCAGAAAGATAATGCAGATAATACGGCAAATAATTAAGCAATCGTTTACAGACACATAGAAGATAATAAGGTGATAAGTAACAGCATGAATTTGTCAAGAACTAATTGTGTCATATCGGACTAACTGTCTAATCATTTTTTGATAGAGTGACAAGCCTTTTGGATGGGGGGAAGCAACAGATGTGGTTTATCTTGACTTTAGTGAGGCTTTCGATATAGTTTTGCATTGCTTCCTTGTAAATAAACCAGGGAAATACAACTTAAATGTAGTTACTGTAATGTGGGTGCATAACAGTTGGAAAATTGCTCCCTCAGAATAGTTATCAGTGGTACATAGTTAAGCTGAAAGGGCATATTGAGTGGGATTCCACAGGGATCAGTTCTGGGTCCAGTTCTGTACAATATCTTCATCAATAATTTAGGTAATGGCATAGAGTACACTTAAAAGTTTGAGACCCTACCAGCCTATGAGTGATTACAATGGCTTTGGAGGTTAGGATTATAATGCAAAATGATCTGGACAAACTGGAGAAATGTTCTCAAGTTAATAGGATGACGTTCAATAAGGACAAATGCGAAGTACTTCACTTAGGAAGGAACAAACAGTTGCATACATATAAAATGGGGAATGACTGCCTAGTAGGAAGTGTTGCAGAAAGGTATCTGGGGGTCATAGTGGACCACAAGCTAAATATGAGTCAAGAGTCTAACACTATTGCAAAAAAAGCAAACATCATTTTTGGGATGTATTAGCAAAAGTGTTATAAGCAAGACAGGAGAAGTAATTCTTCTACTTTACTCTGCGCTGATTAGACTTTATCTGGAATATTGTTTCCAATACTGGGCTCCATGTTTGAGGAAAGATGTGGACAAATTGGAGAAAGTCCAGAGAAAAGCAACAAAAATAATTAAAGGTCTAGAAAACATGACTTATGAGGAAGGATTGGAAAAACGTGGGTTTGTTTAGTATGGAGAAGAGAAGACTGAGAAGGGACATAACAGATTTCAAGTACATAAAAGGTTGTTAGAAGGATGGGGAGGAAAAATTATTCTCTTTAACATTTGAGGTTAGGACAAGAAACTAGCATTCTCTCCCACTGCTATCACTGTAGAACAGCACTAGTGCTAGAGAAAAGGTGGGAGATTTCCCTAACATAAGTGATTGAGCAGTCACAGGGACAAATCAACTTTGGAGAGTTTGTGGGACATCAAACTGATACGTAAGGGGCAGAAGGTATAACCAGCAGTGACGTTATCCTTTCCTCCAGTATATTCATATACTTAGGATGGCGCTGAACATTTTTCTGTTCTTCTTGATTTGTCAGGTGCTCTGTTTAAACCAAGCTGTAAATCTCTCAAACAGAGGAAACAAAAGCATCAGAAATTAAGCAGTTTTGGGAGTGGCTAAGCGGGTGGTATGCAGTGTTTTGTCACAAAAGCACTGGTCAGATCTTGAGCAGGTATAAATTGACTGCATAGTTTCATTGACTTTAGTAGCACTAAATCCATCTGAGAATGAGGCCCTCTAACTTCAGGACTGTTGTGGACCTTGTTTTGAAGCTTTTTCCTCTAAGGCCAACTGTTAAAATGACTTTTTTTCCTCCCCTCTCTGAGGAGGATTGTGTGAACCTTCATTGTGCTCCTTTAGGTAATAGTCACATTCCATTAATTATAAATCCATCCCAAAAATAAAGAGAGGTGAAAGTATAGGGGTGCACCCTGGTGCACTGCTCCAGCAAGAGCTGGCTGAGCTGCAGCAAAAGCCAGCAGGGAGCTATTTAAAAAACTGGCAGGGACTTGGTTTCATAGAATCATAGAATACTAGGATTGGAAGGGACCTCAAGAGGTCATCGAGTCCAGTCCCCTGCCCCATGGCAGGTCTATCAGGGATGGTCTGTCTAGACCATCCCTGATAGACATTTATCTAACCTACTCTTAAATATCTCCAGAGATGGAGATTCCACAACCTCCCTGGTTTGTAATAGGATAATACCTGTAAGAAATTTTAAATTACTTTCACTGCTGAAAATAATGCACAAAAACTAATACATAGGGCCACATTTTCAAGCTGTCTCAAGTTGGTATTTGAATGTCCTAAGGTTGGGGGAATCTATAGTTTTGGAGCTTTAAAACTCTCCTGTGCACAGAAAATTAAGTGGCTTGTGCATGAAAGAAGGTAATAGAACATCCATCAAGGACTTGATCCTAGATACTGAGCAGATTCAACTTCCAGTCCAGGAACTTAGTGCCTTCTCAGAGCACTTATCATCTCAGTTAGAGCAACTAGTACCTTGAAGGCTTCTTAGGCTATGTCTACACTACAAAGAAAAGTCTGTTTCCACTTTTTTTTCCCGACACGGGGCCAAATATTGGAAAAAACCCTCTTTCGGAAGATCCCTTATTCCTCATGAAATTAGATTTACAGGGATGCTGACAAAACATATCCACTTTTCCAACATTTTTTTCAGAAAAGTAGACGTGTTCCTTGGATGCGGCTAAGCTTTTCTGGGATACCAGAGGTATCCCTCTGTAGTCTAGCTCTGTAGTCTAGACATACCCATAGTGATCCCAAGTTATGAACTTCAGCATGAAACACAAATTTACATTTTCCTTTTAAGAATTTGGTCAGGGCAGCTTTTGTATATTCTTTGACATTACAATTAAGTATATACAGCCAGAGAATAAGACATTTTTAATAGGAGGATGAATAAATAAGCATATGTGTGCGTGCACTTTTTTTTAATATTCCTTCTATTAAGTGCTGGGACCAGCTGCTCCCAGAATCTATGACATCACCTCTGAAAGTAGATAGATATTTCCAAATCTTTTCTCAGATGGTATTTAGATGACTGTATATCTTGGGTTCACATATTGTAACCTAGGCCATTGGAAGGAAACACCTGCTTTTTAATCAGCAGGCTCCAACAGCTATGCACTTTGGCCACACTTGAACATTCCTGAAGCTGTGTGAACATATTGTGTATTGTGGATTTTTTCCCTTCTTTATAGATTCCTGCTGAACAAGATGTACCATGAAAATGTGTATTTACTGATCTCTTACTAAAAATAATGGTACATTTTAGAATGCTGATGTACATTTTTAAATAGCTTCTCCTTTGGTTTATATTAGGAACATCAATGACATTTGTGGGAAAAAAAGATCTAATTAAAAAAACAAATTTTGAGGCGACAGCTGATGGAAGGAAAAGCTTGTGCACTTATTTAATGGAAAATATATATATCCTGCTCTGTGATCTCACATCACTTCATCTACCCCTAGTGCTTCTTCCCCCACATGTATAAGACATTATGGACTGCTCTCAGTAAGGGAAGAATTTGTAGAATGTAAGAATGGCCACACTGGGTCAGATGAAAGGTCTGTCAAGCCCAGTATCCTGTCTGCTGACAATGGCCAATGCCAGGTGCTTCAGAGGGACTAAACAGAACAGACAATCATTGAGTGATCCATCCTCTACATGGGACTGTATGGCAGGAGCTCAAGCCACAGCAATAGGAAGAAATCGGAGCAATTGATACCTGGGCAGCAAAAATGTCACAAAGGAGGATCAGCTTGGTGGGAAGGGACATATGCAGTTGGAGGGGTGACACAGGAAATTTTCTCAGAGGACTGCTTGTTTTCAGTGAGCAGGACTTTGGGTTATGTGGGGGAAGGCCCGAGAAGCTGCCGAGGTAGTTGAGTAAGAATTTGTTTCCTGTTGTTTTATTGTCTGAGATGGGAGATTAATGGTGGCAAATGTCATGTTAGTTCTATGGGGATTTTTGGAGGGGTGGGGTTTAGGTGGGACTCAAGTGGTCATCAGCTAAATAGAATAAAAAGGGAAATAAGAAGGGACATCGAAGAGAGGAGGGTGAAAGATGGGACAGTGGAGGAAGGAGACTATGGGGGTCAAATGTGAAGTGAGGAGGCTCTTCCTGTTTGCACCAACCTGATCACTCAATCATCATAGAGATGAGAATATTGAGTCAAAGTAGGTGTATGGATAGTTTTAATAAAATCCCCCATTTGAAAGAACAAACTATCTCCAGCTGAATTGTCTATAGCTTTGAGTTTAATTTTTCACTGCTACAATGAGATCCAAGAAAAGAATCTTAGTTTTTCTGCATTTTTCCCCCCTTTGGATAGGAAAGAAAGGCTGTTTGTGCTCTCAGAGGTCTTAGTCCATTTGTCAAGACAAGCACTGAATAAAAATTAGTCCTTATTCTGTTCAAATGGTTTTTAACTGCTGCCTGAACATGTACCAGAAAAGGCAAACAGGAATGGGATGTATCTGTAGGACAATATCCAAAAGAAAGATCAATTCTGAAAAAGTTTACAATGAATCACGGGCAATCTAATAATTGTTATGCACCTGTAAACCTGAATGATTTGGGCAAGGAAGATGTATTTGAAGAGTGGGCTGATGGATTGGTTTTAGTGCCAGTACTGACAGTTACAGAAAATAAAAGGCAAGAAAGTGCTTACCTGTCTCATAGATGTCAATGAGGCTGCTGTTCTATCCTAAATTGGTGTACCAGATAACTAGGGATGTCTGGCTTGATTTTAATTTCATTCAGGAGTAACTCCACCTGAGTCAGTGGAATTAAACCAGTGTAAAATGCTATACACTTTGGGCACGTCTATACTAGCGAGAAGATTGACCTTATGGAGGTCTAATGTAAGCCTGTAAATTGAACAGAGGGCAGCCCCAATTGGCATCTGGTACTTCTAGCTCTGCAAAGATTAAGGGAAGCTGATGGAAGTGTGTGCTCCCGACGGCCTCCTGCAGTGTGAACGCAGCAGCAGCTCAGCTTAAGGTAAGCCGACTCCAGCTATGCGTTTTGCGTAGCTGGAGTGGCGTAACTTAAGCCGACCTGCCTGATCTACTGTAGATCAGGCCTTTAATTCTTTCCCTCGCTCTCATTTCTGCCTTTAGTAATACAGACCTTTGAGTTAGGGTTAAATCCACTTTTACACAGGTTTAATCAAAGGTAAATTGATAAAGATCTGCTTGTGAGATGAAAGGATGAGGCCCTCCAGTCCCATGGTCCATCCATCTCTCCATTGGCTGCTACTACAGCAGAACCCCAGGGCATGTGTACACTACAGAGTTATTTTGAAATAACTCCCGTTATTTTGAAATATCAAGGTGTGCATCCTCACAGCAAGCCTGTTATTTCAAAATTATAATAGGCTTGTTTATTTTGAAATAATAACCCCTCATTCTACAAGGAATAATGCCTATTTCAAAATAGGGTTATTACGGATGCTCAGCTGCTGTTATTTCAAAATAACTACCTCCAGAGTCATTCAAAGTAATTATTCCCCAATGCTTCCTGGGGCTCTAAGTCGAGATAGCATGTCCACATTAAAGGAGCCTGTCTCAGACTAATTTTGAAGCTTCCCTTAGTGTGGATGCACTATTTTGAAATCGTTATTGGAAATCATTATTGGGAGTTATCGTTATTGGGAGTAATAATTTCAAAATAATTTATTTCGAAATAACCTGGCAGTGTAGATGTAGCCTCAGAGTTATGAACACCAGAGCTATGAGCTGTTCAGTCAGTCACACACCTCATTTGGCACCAGAAGTGTGCAATCAGGCAGCAGCAGAGATGGGAGTGGTGAGCAAATACAGTAGAATTAAACATAAACTTCAAAAAAATAAAAGGGAATATTAAAAAAAGATTTGACAAGAGAAGGAAATGTTTCCATTATGGTTTCATTTAAATTAAGATGGCTAACAGCAGCCATTTTCTTCTGCATAGTAAAGTTTCAAACCATAACATTTTGCTCAGTGTTACAACCAACCTCCACTCCTGAGGTGTTTGTAACTCTGAGGTTCTACCGGACTTACAAAGTCTCTCTACAGCTGTTCTCTTTCCTTGGCCAGTTGTCTCAGGCAGCTTCTCTGTAATTCTATTTAGATTTAAATACTGGCATGTCAGATTGGGAACCTGATTTTCAGCTCATTCTAAAAATAGAATTGTGTTAATTAATTGCAAAAATGACACTGATAACTTCCTTTCTGTCAAATACTTAATACTTTCCATATGGTATGGGAAACTGAAAAAGCCAAAAAGAAAAACCACATATAAAAAACCCGCTTAGTGACTACACCTGGAAGGTAGCATGAAAGTCTTGTTCCTTATTATTTTAAAAAGAACTCTATAAAAAAACTGGAGGCAGCACAGCAGGCAACAAATTAACAAAATAATTAGAGAACAAACTATATGAGAAACTGGGTATGTGAAGTTTCTGATTTTCTTTTCAAATAGTTTTACACTGGTGTAATTCATTGGAGTTATTCCTGATTTACACCATCATATGTGAGAGAGACTCAGGCCATAACATTTATAAAAGAAAGAACTTATATTTACCTTAATAGTAAAAGTATAATTGGAAGAAAGGAATAATGCTTAGTCTTGGAAGATATAGAGCAATGGTTCTATGTGAAAGAAAGAAAGTATATTATGTATTAGGAAAAAGTGGATCAATTGAAAACAGTGACACACATTAACCAAAATAGGAGGTTGTGACACCATCACAGCAAATAGCCGAGAGCAGGCTAAATAAGACATCATTTGAACTACATTTTGCAAGGCCATGCGCTGTATTAGATGAGGATGATCACACTCATGGATAGCACAAATGTCTTATGTTTTTATTATCTCCAGAACAAATCCTGCAGTGTTTAGTCAAAGTTTCCTTTTCTTTGACTTCAGTAGGGGCTTTACCTGAATGAAGAATGCAGAATTTGGGCTTATGCCTTCATGATGATTCTCTACACATAGCTCTATACTGTTTTTCACTTTTATGTGGCTTGAAGGGTGAGTGTTGATCTATGTTTGTTTTTAATGTTAGTATCAGCTGCAGTATTCACAGGATTCCCCGTCTAAATGTACCTGGCATTTGCTATTCAGTATGATTTATTAACTGGCAAAAGGAAAGTTTCCTTTATGGGTGAAACCAACTTGATTAAAACACATGCATCTCATGCATATTTCTGTTTCGAGAGGTGATATCATTACCAGGAAACAGTTAACGTTCCTAATTATATACATCAGTGGTGACTCTTAAAAAGCAAATGTGAAATCTTAGCCCCATGTCATTTGCTTAGACAAGTTCTTTATTTTATTCCTCTAAAACATTTCTACAAGCGAGATGATCGGTGCTCAGTAGGAGTTTCCTTTCTGGCAATTCAATGGTATGGTGACATAGCAAAAGTGTTAAAAAAAATAGCTTAAAAGCATCAACTTTCAAAATTGCATTGCTCATACCATGTAATTTGCTGATATTCATAGAACTTACATCTGAAGATTGACAGCCCTAATCGTTTAATAATCTTTATGAAATAACATAGCATTGCGCTAAATCCATTAGTACCATGTGTGGATAATTTAAAACTCAGCATAGATAACTACCAAGTAGCAGATCCATAATAATCATACTGCTAATACAACTATGTTGAATATTCATATTTCCTGTTAAATGTAGCAAGCTATTGAGAGTGGATGTTTTGTCATAGATAATTGATTAGTTAAAAGACTGGAGGTATAGCCCTTTGGGCTGTGATCTTGTTATATCTCATAAGCTAAGTAGCATCAGGTCTGGGTCAGTGATGCCCCACAGAAAACTAGGGTGCCCTAGCAAGCAGCAATGTTAATTCAGTAGATGGCATACTTCTGACTGTATGGAAAAAAGGGTAAGAGTCTCACTTTTGTGTTTACAGAAAAAAGGTTGAAAAAGTAAAGCAAAGGCTCAGAAGACTAACAAAAGAACTTTGCTGTTATTGTTCTCTCTCTGTATATAAAAAAGTTTTTCCTGCTGGGTGACAGAATGATGTCATCATGCTCTCACACTCTCTGGCCGTGAAAACCATGAGTGTAGCAGCGGGAGCAGCGGGAGCAGCCCCCTAGGTAATATTATTATTATTATTATTATTTTAGAAAATCATATATTCAAAACCAGTCTCATGGGTTTTAGGCACTAGCTTATGATTTTTGACTGCTTAAGGTTCACAACACTGTTTAGTCATTAAAGACCCCCTAGCATTTTTTTACAAAAGGATGGTTGTTTGTGTATATGCCATTTACATGGGAATGATATCCATATAATAAATTACAGAAGCCAGTGATAAAAGGCATTCATCATGCAGCTTCTACCTCCCTCACCTGCATTCTAACTCCTAACCTGTTTTCCTGTGGGATCTGATTCTTCTAACATTCCAAACCTCTCCCCTGTTTGTAATAGCTACATCTTGATGGGGTAGAGGTATTAATTTTAATGGAAAAATATCTACATCTGTATATTGCTTAGAAAATTTGATGTTGATGTAAATTGTTGGGCGCTCTAGAAATTTCAGAATTAGGTCACTTATTTAGGAGTACAGTACAGCTTTATACTGACTCCTATTTAGAAAAAATGTTGGCTCTAAAATGTTTCTAGGTTTCTGTAAAGTATGTGTCATACTCAAAAGATCTGTTGGTGTAATATGGTACTTTAAGGGGCGACTCACCTCTTGAATGCCTCCACATAGCTAGGTATCATAGTCCTTTTCTCACCTCCGTTACCCTCTGTAGGCTGCTAACTGACCATGGCAGGTTTTAAATGTCTTGGGCACCCAGCCAAGTCACAAAGGTCAAATGAACCCCTTGCAGAGTATTAGAGTCCAATAACTAAACTGTCTATTTGTCCTTGCCTAGGGTCTTCAGCTCCAGATTTGCATACTTTAAATTCAGCCCTTTTAGGGGGCTCCCAAATAAGGTATATCCCCTTTTGTGGTTCATGCCAGTTTACCTGTGACTCACAGGGAGCTCAAGGCCATCCAGTACTCAAGGATCAAATCTAGGGACCCTTTAAATGGCAGCCACATTCTGTTTAATTGAATACGATGCTGTTTCTTCCTTGGTCCTGTTTTTACCTGCCTCTTTTCGTTTCACTCTAATCTCAGGGTTAAGGTTCTTAGGTCCTCTCCCTCCAATGCAAACCGAGTTTCAATGTAAACTCAACTGATAAAGCAGGTTCTGGATTAAGATAGAAGACAATACAATACATATTCTCCCCAAGTACAGCTGGAAAAAAACTTTTGGCTTTCCCTTAAGTCCCAGCCAGAAACTGAACTGCTAAAGTCCAGCAGCTCCTGGAGCCTGCTGGGCTTTGTTGTCTGTCACAAAGCTCTCTAGCCCTTGATAGACTGGGTCTCTTCAGCTTCCAATGTGTCTGATTCAGTGAGGCCTCTCTATGCTGGACTGGAGGACCTACTTTTGCTGCTCTTGTTCTCCCATCACGCTGCTTCCTGGGATGGAGTGAAGAAGAGCAGTGGGGCCTCTAGCAATGGCCACAAAGCTCTGATGTGTCCCATCGCAAGTGCAAATATTTTATTAGTAATTGATTTGTGCACCAGAGCTACAGTGAATTCACTAAAAGTTTGGTGTTTTTAACTGGATTACAGTCCATTGGATGCTAAGCTGAAACCACACAAATCAATGTGTTCCTGACTGCAGTCCTTGAGACACTGTAATGGCAAAGAAACAATGCATTCCTACTGTGTTTCATTCCAGCAATTGTGATTTGTAATGGCTCTAGAGTCTAACAGTCAGATCCCTTGGTCTGAAGAGAAGCAAGTTGTTATGGGCTACCCTTGCTGAGGCTATTAGAAAAGCCAGTGTGAAACAGAAAGACACATGCCATTTCTGAGACAACATTTTAGCCACTAAGTTCCAAGTTGGACATTGATGAGAACCTGCCCTTTGGCAGGTAAAGATTATGTAGTTAGTTTGAATGACTTTTTACATCTGTTGGAGCCATCATTCAAAACAGCTTGAAATTTTAAAATTGAAACTCTGCCTCCAGCCTTCAGTTTTAGTCTTGCTCTAGTGACAGAATATTCCCGCATTGCCATTGGCAACTCCCTTTCTCGATACTAACTCGAAAGAGAACCTGACTACTATTTGGGGGAACAGATATTGGCTTCTATCTTAATCTGGAACTTGCTCTATCGGTTGAGTTTACATTGAAATCTCAGTAAGTGGCAGTTAGCTAGAATAGACTTGAAATCTTGGTCTGCCTGCTTAGACTTTATTGCTATGTAATTAACATTATTTTGTCCTTATTTGCTCATCTAAATCCTCTTTCTCCTTCCTCTGAGCCCATCCACAAGTGATACCCACAGGGGCAATGTTTAATAGGACATGGTGCAAAGGACAAGTTCCTTGCACATTGAGAGGTTTGGAGAAATATTCAAGTGAAGAAATGCTTTAAAATTAGCTAAGTGCTCACTTCTTTTTCACATAGTTGAATGAACCCTGGGCCCAGTAATGACTGGCTCTTGAGCTAGTACTTGAAAGTGAGAGGCTTAAAGGTAGCATACAGGCCCCCGTTCCCCCAGATGCCTCAGACAGCTGCCTCCCTCGGATTAACTGCTACTCTTCAGGCCTAGACTACACTATGCCCCCCTATTGATAGAAGCCTGACATAACCCTGACATGGAGGGGCTGATCTCTTTGTGCATGCTCATCTGTGCAAAAGGTTCCAGGTCACAACTTAAAGCAAGGTAAGGGTTGGGTTATGGCAGTACAATGGGATGGGAATTGCTTCTCAGAAATAGGATTGTTTGGGAGTGTCTGGAATGGGATTGCTTCTCAGAAAACCATACAGAAAAGAGAAAGAATCACCAGGCAAGTGAAAGGGGCTGGCTCACTGCCCTAGTCCTGAGACTCTCACCCTTCAAGAGTCCTTTAGGCAGGGCAGGTGGGCTGAAGCTCCCTTCTCCAGATTCATATGAGAACATTGCTGACTATTCCCCTTCTACAGGGAGTGAGGGGGAAATGCACAGTTTGCTGCATTCCTCATTCTGGCTGAGGAGCTCAGAGGGCAGATGAATGGGGATGTAAGCAACTAGTTGACTAGTGATGCGACTAGTCACTCCCCTCCTCCCCCACCCCTTTGCTGCCTCTATCAGAGGCAGCAAGGGTGGGGAGCAGGAGCCGGTGCTGGGGGGAGCCAGGATTCCCCCCAGCACCGTTTCTGAGGGGTGCAGGGGAGGTAGAGGCAGAACGGGAAACAGTGCAAGCAGGGACTGAAGCAGTCTCTGCTCGTGCCATTTCTGCTGCAATTCTGCTACAGTTCAAAGACTTACAGGCTAATTGTGATGGAAATCTCATCGACTAGTAAATTAATCTAAATTTAACACCCCAGAGATGAACCTGGACCTGCCCCAGCTAGGGGACATGCACGCCTCCCCCAGCTGTATGTTGGAATGGGATTGCGTCTCATAAAACCATACAGAAAAGAGACAATCACCAGGCAGGTGAAAGGGACTGGCCCACTCCCCCTGCCCTGCGACAGTGGTCGTGGAGAGGTGCTTCTCATCTGTCCAAAAGCTGCTGTGATGAGAGAGGGCTGGGTTTCTCCTCTCTCTCTCTCTGGCAGCCTGCATACTGAACCACTCATCCCCACCCCCACACCAGAACAATGATTTAAATGAAGCATGTACAATTTAATTTTATTCTCCCCCCCTCCCCCGCAAAAAAACCCCAAAAACCTCAAGTTAAGAACCCGAGCAATGCCAGGTAAATCTTCTAGTAGCTATATAAAAATGAATAATGAATTTAGAACAATCTAACAATAATGTCACATATTCACATGTGTTTTCTAGGGCTGTCAAATGATTAAAAAATTTAATCGCGATCAATTACATGCACTGCCCCTTTGAAACACTGTGGTGGTATTTCAACGGGGCAATCCCCAGCTGACCCCAGCTCAGTGCAACGCCATCCCAGGGTTTCCAAAGTGCAGCGCTGCGGGAGCCCGGGATCAGCTGGAGTCCTCAGCTGACCCCAGGCTTAGTGCAGCTGCCCCTTAGAAAGGCTGCCCCGGCGTTTCCAAGGGGCAGAACTGTGGGAGCTGCCCCTTTGAAGTGCCACTCCAGCGCTTCAAAGGGGCAGCGCATTAGGAGC
>CM057846.1:19522117-19535050 GCA_030068395.1 Apalone spinifera
TGGGGTAGATCCTGGCTTGCCCTGACATTTAAAAAGTGATCTTGGGTGTAAAAATGTTGGAGACCACTGCCCTAATGTAATACCCCTGGAAGACTCAAGATAAGAGGGTGCAGTTCAGACCCTCCTAAGAGAGAAAGCAGTACAGGTTTGAAAGTGTTCCCCACATTTTAGGTTTGTTGAATGTTTATCTAGTTATATTGTTTGTAGAACTAGGGAGTACTCACAACAGCTTGGTGCTCCGATAAAGACAGTGACAAGAACATTAGAAAACACTTCGATAAATTAAACATAACACACAGCAATTGTGCTTCCCAAATGTTTAACCTTTGCTTTGGCATTAATTAACAACAAAAACTATTAGTTGTGTTGTGTTCTGAAACATCAAAAATGTTTCCAGAAAAAGGCATTTACTATTAACCAAGTTAGCACCATTTAGGATACAGGATGTAGCTTTGCATTAGCTTTTTGGAATCATCATGTATAGGTGGCAATTATTAAATCCAAGTTCAGTACTTAGCAGTTTTTCCATGTCTACTCTGACATATAATGCATAGTATGGAGGGATGCATTATAATGCATAGTATTGGAGGGATTTTTATTAACATCTACGAGCACTTTCCAGACATTTAACATAGAATTCTTTTAAGCTGCACACAGTCCTGCAATGTGAATAAGTATTGTTATCCCAGCTGGACAAATGAGGGCAAACTGGAATATACATATTATGAAGGAAAATACCTCAGACTCAGCACCAGAGGCAGAAGCCCTAACACACAATCACTACTTCTAGTCCCAGAGTAAAATGCTCCCAGCATACAATTTAATACTCCATGTTTCTCACAAAACTGGGAGTACAGATGATGATGTCTTTTCCAGTCTTCACGCCCACCGATGGGGGGGAGGAATAAAGAGGGAGACTGCCTCAGGACCCAGTGATTAAAAAGGGCCCAGGGTTCTTAACTGCTTTGAGATCTGGCTCAGGTTGGGAGTGACATGGTGCAGAGCACAGTGGTGGAAAAAGTACCCCCCAAAATTACTTAAGTAAAAGTACTGCTACTTTGGAAAAAAATGTAATTCTGTAAAAGTCAAAGTATCCTTCTGGAAAACTACTTGAGTAAAAGTACTAAAGTATTACATCTTAATTATATTAAAGTATCCAGAAGTAAAAAGTAGCCATCTATGGTTAACCACCTGAGTTATCATACGGCACCGTTATTTTTCACACACACACACTGTGCATGTGTGCGTGTGTGTGTGTGTGTGTATGTACTTAATGTGTATATATTTGTATATGTGTGTATATTTTATATACTATAGTCACACATATACTATCCATTTATATTTCAAATCTGGAAATTAAATGTAGTTGCAGCCCTCATTTATAAAGCTAAAGAGTGACCAAATTAAATACAGACATAAATTAAAGAAACATATTTATTTTTTCCAGATTCACAACGGTGCATTTTTAGCATTTTAACTTCAGGGCTTCCCACAGGCCAGATTAACTTTTTTGGGGTCACAGGATTAGTAAATTTTGTTAAAACCGCCCCCCCCCAGCTCTGGTGTGAGGCCAAAATGAGGGGTTCAGTGTGTGGGAGGGGGCTGCCAAGGAGTGGGATAGGGATGGAGGTCGGGGGAGGGTCTCGGTGGGAGGTCGAGTGCTGGAACTGGTTGGGAGGGAGGTGTAGGAGCGGGCTGAGGGTGGTGTGTCTGGAAGGGTGGGAGGAGCAGGAGCAGACCGGAACTGGGAGAGCTGGGCAGGAGGGGTGTGTGTGGAAAAGGGATGGGGGTGCAGGGGCTGGCCATGAGGGGAGTGGGGCTTGCTTACCTAGCTCCACGCTCCCCGCCACTTCCTTTGGCCGAAATCCAACTGATGGAGAAGTAGGGAAACCCTCCTACCATCAGTTTCCAGCATTGCATTTCCCCAGCCGTGGGGAGGGTGAGCGGCAGCATCCCGCACCACACTTCTTCTCCCCTGCCTACCAGATACAGCCCATGAGGCTTGGTGCTCCCTACCCCGCATAGATACTGTTTTTGAATTAAAAGTTGTTGATGCGGCTATTAAGAGATTTCTTTGTGAGCAGTGTCATTGTGCTTGTTGATTGATTATTTTTAAAAAATCGTCACTGCATGACGATTGGATGCTTTATGCATGCGGCTGTGCTTTAACCAATCAGAATGCTGGCTTGCACAAGCATCAGTGGGGTGATGAAAGTAGTGAGTAACTAAGCGCTTCCGGAAATGGTAGTGGAGTAAAAAGTACAGTATTTTCTAAAAAACCTACTTGAGTAAAAGTAGAAGTATCACAAAAATAAATTACTTGAGTAAAGTACGAATACCGAAAAAATGTTCTTGTATAGTGTTACAAATTATTTCCACCTCTGGCAGAGCAGTCCAGACATCACTGAGAATTAGCTGCCCAAGCCCCACCCCTTCCACCCAAGGCCCTGCCCCTTCTGGGTTGGGAAAAAGGTGCCACCCTCCCCTGTCAGGGACCCAGCAATTCAGTCAGTCCCCCCTGCTGACCTTATATGGAAGCCTAACATTTATGTGCCAACGTATTGAAAAAAATCAAACAGAAAAAAAAGAGAGATCCATGTAAACCTACTGGTGGCAAATAACAAGCAAACAAGGACAGGCAGAAATTCTGTGACTGCAGTGCAGTAGAAATACTGTACCCCTTATCCTACCTCTGGGTTCCTCTGCTCATTGCCCAAGGTAGATTGAACAAATCTTTGTACTTTTTCAGTGTTCAGCGGCATTTCAAATATGCTTTAGCTTAGCAAAAAATGTTTTCCCAAGGACTTATGGAAAAAAAAGCTGAAAGATGAGAACAGCCAAGATTACAACATGCTGTCTGCAAACTTCCCAGGTGAAAAGTTATTAATTGCACCAGTCAATGAACACAGGGTATTGGACGATGTGCCAATGGGCAGGCTAATCCCTAACAAATGTATGAAAGCAGCAGTCAACATCATCAATTGTTGTTAAAAAAAATAACTGCTTTGTTTGGCAGATAATCAAATTAGGAGTCCCACTGGGCTTTGAATAAAGAAACAAAAGTAACAGGATGTTTAAAAAAAGACCACAGCTAGTAGCAGATATGATTAACTAGCTCAAAAAGAAAAAAGCTGTAAGGATGTCCAAACAGTGAGACCCCACTTACCCACAGAGATCAGCCAAATGTGTGCTTCTGGCATAATTTGCTCATATTCAGGGCTTCATAAAGTGAATGTACATGGGGTCTGACGGATTTTTTTTTTACCCATTTCACTATGTGTAACATTGCACAAGTGCCTAGGTACACTGTGTCATTGTTTTTCCCAGTCTTCATTTTCATAAGCCTCTTTGCACCTCTTTCTACCAGCTTAAATAGAATTTATGAAGTAAAGGTTTCTCATAAGCCTAGAGGCTGCTGTAGTGAGAACTCTCCACTATGTCCCCACCCAGCAGTCAGGAGTCACTTTCATTTGTTACTAGCAGGCAGGCAATTTTGTATCCATTGTGAACTGGGACAGGGATAGAATTACAACACACACACTTTAAAAGAATTTACAACACACACTGAGCTAACATTTTCCAAAGCGTCCAAGTAACTTAGAGCCATAAGTCCCTTTTTTGAGAGTCTTGGGGCTCGTCTACACTGACAGTGATGCAGCTGCAGTACATCTGGTGAAGATGCTCTACACTGATGGGAGAGAGTTTTTTCCATTGGCATAATAAAATTACCTCTGTGAGTGGTGGCAGCTATGGAGGCAGGAAAAGCTGTACACATCAGCGCTTACATCGGTCTAAGGGGCAAAGCTAGGATAAGTAACTGATATGTTTACACTACTTTTTTTTGCGGAAGGGCAATGCAAATGAAGCGCCAATTAGCATTTTCGTGGGCTTCATTTGCATAGTCTCTTTCGATCCGTTTTTGCACAAGAGGTTTTTGTGCAAAAATATGCAGCGTGGACATTTCCGTTTTGCACAAGCCCCCCTTTTTGCGCAAGATTCTTATGCCTCTCCCAGAGGATCTTGCACAAAAAGGGAGTTTTGCGCAAAACGGAAACATCCACACTGCATGTTTTTGCGCAAAAACCTCTTGTGCAAAAATGGATCGGAAGAGACTATGCAAATGAAGTGCGCGAAAATGCGAATTGGCGCTTCATTTGCATTGCCCTTCTGCAAAAAAACCCCGGTAGTGTAGACATAGCCTGAGCGGGGCAGTATTTCAAAGGGCCTAGCTGTTCAAGAGCACGTCTGAAGGGGGAACTCAGGAGTGCTTGTGTAGAAAAGGAGTAATAGTACCAGGTTAGGTTTTTCAAAGCTTTCTGCTCAACTGAGCAGCTTGATGACAGCACTTAATATCGAACTTACATCGATGCCTTCTGACATAAATCTTAGCCGAGCAATTGAATACCTGCTTTGAAAATTCTCCCCAGGGTGTGAATGAGAATTTCACTGTCATTTGTGAAGGTTTTTCTGTGCCACAACAAATGCCAGAGATTCCTTTCAGATCATTAAAGGAAAATGCAGACCACAGAGTCCCACCAACAGCGACACCTTGGTTTGTATTCTTCATGTCACAGTACTGTGCCTATGTAAAGAATTAAGAAAAAAAACAGAAAGCAGACAGAATAAAAATAGAACAGGGAGCAATCTGAAAAATTAATCTGTATTGTCAGCTCTCTAAGGAATGTAAAGAAGACATTTTACAGTAACTGTCGATTCCTAGTACACCTCCCATCAACTTAGTCCTGAGCAGACTTGTTTAAAATTGCCAACGTTCTTGTGCCCCCTAGTGGCTGCTCTGAATTCTGGTGACAGCATTGGTCGAAAGTTGAAGGTTATGTCAGTGACCAGCTTCCAGTTTCCCTCTGTAGTTCTTTGTACAGCATCCACCATTGAATAACCTTCACCATTCATGTTAAAAAGAGGTTGCTGGAAAGATGTGCATGCTAGTGAATGCTCTGACATTCTGCAGTGTTATTAAGACTGACTGCAAGCTCTCTAAGGAGTCTTGCATATCCTCTCAAACAAAGAACTGATTTTTATGTCAACCAACTGGATGGAGAAGCTTAAACAACATGCTCTTTGGCTTTGCAAAAAGAACTGGTATGGTCTGCATTCTTAAATGGATGTTGGGTTTTTCAGTGGCCTGCTGTTTCCAATACTTCATAGAGGCAGCAATAGAAGTGGCCAAAAGTAAACTGGGGAGCCCTTTCTTAGATCTAAATACCTCAGTAATGATCCCCCGTAATATTAATTCCCTCCTGAATACTTGTGTAGTTCATGTCTCTCTGCATGACTTTGCAAAGCCTGATCTCTAATTGGATATACAATTGATGCCACAATGAGTAGAATTTTAAATAATATTCCTTTAAAAACTTTTCAGTAATGTACCTGAAATTCTAGTATTTAGATTAAGTAAGAACATAGTGGTGTGGATGAGAAAGTAGGTAGTAAACATGGTTTATACTGGGTGTGATGTTCAGGTTACCAGTTAGGTCCAACATACTGCTCATGTCTGCCAACATATTGTAGAACCGGTAATGTTAGCCCTGCTGGATTATTGATATTATTGATAACATGCAGTGCCATTTTGCTGTAGATGTGAACTAGTTTTAGGCACTTGCCATCTGAGTGTGTGGTTTCCAAATTGAGTGGCATGCTGTGTGACAAGTTCTGGGAAATACTTGTTAGAGCAGTTAATGAACTCTGTCCACAGCAGAAAGAATGTGACAGAGGACTCTGAAATGTTTTCCTAGAGTACAATTTCTCATAGAAATTAATGTTAAGTCTGGGCTCTGTGGCTTACTGTTTTATAATGACAGTGTGATATTGTAAAACACCCCATACTTACGGTTATGAAACCTCCTTACTAAAAACGGCTTGTCACCGGGGCAGCATGCAAGTGAGAGGGAACTGAAGCCCAAACATGCTATATGCAGTGGTATTATGAAGAACTCAATATTAGGGATACGAATGAGTAACCATAAGGGGTGATGCTTTCCAGGCACTGGTTAACTGGTACCTGGGAGGACCCCTCACCCACATTTGCCACAGGCAGAGGGGCTACTCCAGCCCCTCAGGGGTTAGGAGCTAGTCCCCCCCCCCCATGCAGGGGGGAACAGGAGCCACTCCCTCCTCCCATGCGGGAAGGGACCGGGGGAGCAGCAACTAAACCTAAAGTTTAACCAGTTAGCTGATTAACTGGGATTTTATATCCCTATTCTGTGTCAGCTGGAAAGCTTCTCTCTCTCACCAACAGAAGTTGGTACAACAAAACATATCACCTCCCACACCTTGTCAGCTTCACATACTATCATTTGCCAAAGGAAGTTAGAAGCACAGCCAGAAATATAACCAGGAGCACTGACTCTGCTCTGAAAGTCCAGGGCCTGATGGCCCTTACAGAGTAAGCTCGGTTTCTGCCTCTTCCTCCATCAAGTCGCATGGCTGCAATGGAGGAGTGCTGTCCGCTGTCCTCAGAATCCTCCCGCAAAAGATGGAAGGGTGCCAGAGTTCAGAAGGGGGCTGTGGAAGTTAACGCTTCAAGCCAGGTCTGCCTTGCAGGCATGAGTGGCAGGTGACTGGCTGGCTTGAGTAGGTTAGACTCCAGTTGGCCTGTCCCTTCTGCCTGGGACTCTGCCTCCCTATTTCCATTCCCCTCCAGAGCTCAAAAAATCTCCCCCGCCCAGCTCACCTTGAAGCACTGCTGCTGCCACCCAGAGTCCCTGCCTACAGGCTGGCCCCCACCCTCCTTCAAGAGGGAAGGATCATGTCATAGGAGTGCAACAGAAATTGCTAGTTGGGAATTAATATTTTGATGTAGGGATTATCTTACATTGCAGATATTGGAGAAGTGGCTTTTTATTATATATTGTCTCAGTGTGCATTTATCATTTGCATAGGTTGAGATAAAAAATACATCTATTTTCCTGTTTTCTTCAGGTGTCAGTTTTGTAAGAATGATTCTAGTTTCACTTTATCAGTCTCTCTCAGGTTTAGTGTTTAGCCCTCAAAGGGTGAAATATGTTCTCTGCATTCATCATTACAATTCAACTGTTGCAATGTCCTTGAATTACTTCTCTAACTTCCTACCCCCTCTTTAAAATATGGATAATCTCTAGGAGAAATGAGATACTGTCATTTTTATTTTAAAATGACTGTTTTTGAAATTTAGCTTTTGGGCTAGTGAACAAACCTTTCTTTTTACTCTGAAGATTAGCTGGTCATCCTGGAGTAAAAGTAGCTTCAGTTTTTCTTTATATACGACAAAACACGAGAGGAAAAAAAATCAAGGTTAGGGTTATGATAGCGGATGTATTTGAGATTATTTTTGCCTGAGTTCTTTAAGGAAAAATATATAGAAAATGGTACTTGGTGTCTGCCCATGGATATTTTATAGTTGCCTGTTACCTTGTTGTCTTTCATCATTTAGACTGAAGATTTTAGACAAAGATGCATTGTGCCACTGGAAGGAAGAGGTTTCTCTCTCTATAATAATAAAGACTAACAGGTTAAAGTGCCACAGGACTCCCCATTGTTTCTGCAAATGCAGACTAACACAGTAGCCCCTCTGAGACTTCTCTCTATAATGTTATCTGAATTAGCACTCATATTTCTGAAACAAATTAAACAGTTTAGGGCTTAAGCATTAAAGCCAGAGTCAGTTGCACTATTGTGTAGCTAATTTTTATGCACAATTGCCAAAGATCCCTAATGCAAATTGACTGGCATGTATACTCAGATGAACATTTAGACATCCCGTCATCCATTTAGACATACTAGGGCTAAATTTAATTTAATTGCAAGCCCGTTTAGGGGTGCATTATCCTGTGCTTTAATGTTTTGATAATCAGGCCCAGCAACTATCATTTCTAGTCAAATAAGATTTTAGGGCTGCTTGATTGTGTTGTGTCCAGTTCCTGGAAGACCTGTGAATATCACAGAACCCTTCCCTCCCCAACTAGCACTATTTGCCACTCTTGTTGGCAGCCGCAACATAGTCTAGCTCTGAGTGGGTTTGGAAACTGAGTCACTCCCTCTCCCATGTGCAGGTCAAGGGTTAGGCCTCTTGCCCTGCCTCTGCCCATTCTGTGCCTGTTATGTGGGTAACCAGAACCCTTCAGTTCTCCATGGCTGTAGCACATCAGAACATAACATAAGAACATAAGAATGACTGTATTGGCTCAGGTCCATCTAGCCCAGTAGCCTGTCTACCGACAGTGGCCAATGCCAAGTGCCCCGGAGGGGGTGGACTGAAGACAATGATCAAGCAATTTGTCTCGTGCTATCTATCTCCAGTCTCTGACAAACAGAGGCCAGGGACACCATTTCTATCCCCTGGCTAATAGCCTTTTATGGACCTAACCTCCGTGAAATTATCTAGCTTCTCTTTAAACTCTGTTATGGTCCTAGCCTTCACAGCCTCCTCTAGCAAGGAGTTCCACAGGTTGACTACGCACTGTGTGAAGAAGAACTTTCTTTTATTAGTTTTAAACCTGCTACCCATTAATTTCATTTGGTGTCCTCTAGTTCTTCTATTATGGGAACTAATAAATAACTTTTCTATATTCACCCTCTCCACACCACTCATGATTTTATATACCTCTATCATATCCCCCCCTTAGTCTCCTCTTTTCTAAACTGAAAAGTCCCACCTTTTCATTCCATTACATACAGCTGCATGACATGAAACTCTGGACAGCATCGAGCCATGAAAACATTTTATTTAATTTTTACATCTGATTTCAGGTTGGTCCATTCAGGTCCAGCTAAGGGATCCCCACAATCTGGGGTGGATTTGTCTTTTGCAACGCGCACCGGTACACGGCAAGGGATCGAAACGCATCTCTTCAGGACAGAGACTAGCAGAGACCTCTCCCTGTGGACAAGGAACATAGTGCAGGGCTGCCATAACTCAGCTGAGCTCATCACGGAAATCACAACCTGTGAGTAACACTTGGAAGTTCTTCTTCTTTACATTGAGTCGCTTCGGCGTTTGCCCTTAGGCCTGTTTCTCAGCACGAGACTCAAAACGCTGGGTCTGGGATCGTTAGTCCGGGATCAATGCTTGGGGAAGTTGATTGGTCTGCCCAAGTTTTTTCCACCAGAGCTGATTGAAATTTCAGAATGGAGACGGAGTTTCTGTGAAAAATGCATGGCTGCTTTTGCAGCCCACTCTTAGTTTCTCTTCCCTCTGTGGCAAGGGATGTGGTTTCAGGCCCCGTAGTGTGTAATCCTGACTTCCATTTTGCTCTTTTCTTCTTCATAGCAGATAATAATGCATGAAATTTTATAGCTAGAGATGGGGACCTCCTGCCTTTGGAAAGTGTCATGAGG
The DNA here is from genome assembly GCA_030068395.1 of Apalone spinifera. Lineage (NCBI taxonomy): Eukaryota > Metazoa > Chordata > Testudines > Trionychidae > Apalone > Apalone spinifera. Next base: position 19,531,451 of record CM057846.1, read on the forward strand.
AGAATGGAGGGGTTCATGCTGCTGCTAAGCTTCTAGTTCAAAGGGCCACAGCTCTGTGACCCCTGGAAGGAACATCCTCTTGGCAGAGCTGTCCCGTCCATAGGTCCCCCCAGGCCCTGCACTTTGGGAGACCCTACAGTGGCTGCCTCAACTATCTTATGCATGAGCAGGGTGCAAGGTGGCAGTAGGGGTTGCCCTGCATCCCCTCTCACCATGGATTGCAATCTCCTGGCTTATGTCACGTGGGAGAGCGCTAACGGGCCGAACAGGGGTGAGAGGGCACATGGGAGCAGGGGTGAGGCTTGGAGGAAGGGGTGGAGCAGGAGTGGGACAAGGATGGAGCAGAACTGGGGCGGGGCCAAAGGGGGTTGCCCCAGGCTACACTCCTGAGGTGATGAAAGGGGTAAGTCCCAGGACCGGCGCCCTCCAAGGGAAAGCCCTGCATCCTGGAGTAAGGGAAACATCAGGAAGAGGGCATAAAAGTTACTGGTGATCTGACTAGGGCACCTATCTGCAAAAAGGAATGGGTAAGGTAGGAGCCATGAGTATCCAAAACTCACAAATAGATCGTGGCCATTTACCCACCTTGACCTGCATTTTTTTAATCAATAATGGGGGCCAGTCTATTAGTAATGGGTGTAAACCACCTCCTCCCTGTAAGACAACTGCCTTCCATCTGTGATGCAATCAAGATTGAGTGAGCACAGGAGTCTCTCTTCTTCAGGCTAGACTACTTGGGGAAAATAGGATAACTATTCTGGGTTAACTCCCTGACTGGATTCCTTCATTTTGGAAGAAAATTGTCCAGAAGAGGAGTTATTCAATAATAGAAATAATGCTTCAAATTCACACCTCCCCCAATTCCAGAATAACTTCCCCATGTGGACAAGCCCATATTTTGGCCTACTGGTCTCAAATGCCCGGCGGACCCTCCTTCACCTTGCCACTCTTATGTGTTGGTTTTCCTTTTTGCTTGTCCAAAGGGGTATGGTACTCACTGTGCAAGACCCAACCTCTGGTATAACCCTTGTTTTGTGATCTCCTTGCTACTTTACTCTTTCCTTTCATCAATGCTGTTAAAATCAGGGACTCCCTCTATTCTACCTAAGATCTGAGTCTCATCTGGTGCTCGATCCCAAAGCTAACCTAAAGGTTAAATCAACCATGAGACAGAATTCCTGAAGCAATAGCTAATGCTTACAATCATCAGGGTCTTTTTTTCAATTACCATGAAACTAATTAGTATTCAAAAGTGTCTTCAGCTTTCTTGAAAATCTTGAGTGATTCCCTTTGCGGCTCTTAATATTGCAGCTCATTTTGTGCTCAAAGATGGAGGCTGTCTCTTTGAATGTCTGGTATGGAAGTGGGGGGAAGAGAGTACCTGAAACTAAAGTTTGAGATTTTCTTGTGCATCTTGGCATTTAGAGATATCCACGTGCTGGGTAAGACGAATTAGGTGAAGGGGAATAACTTCTTTTATTTACTCTCTGCAACACCCAACACATTAATTGAACTGTATATATATTTGAATCCTGTTTGGGTGCTGTAAAGCAGAATGAATTCCAGTAGCCTTTCACAGTCTGGAGATACAGAACAGGGACTTGATTAATTCACTGTAAGGTTACATCAGATGTGAAATTTCACCAGGTATCAGTCAGGTCTCAGTGCTGCCTTTCAAAGTTGTTCTCCTCAGCTCTTCAGTACAGCAATTTTAATGCTAAGAGATATAAACAACTGTTCTAATTTTAGAGCATATCCAAATAACACCTTCACCTATGATTTTGTGACCAGTGACCGGCGGGTACCTTAACTGCTTACCAATAACAGCTCAGTTTATATCCACTCAGCTGCCTTTCTTCCATCCATGTCCAACACTTGTCTGCCTAGCTCCATCCTGATGAGGACATTCATGTCAGTTGAACCATGGTGCCTCTGTAAGGATCAGTGTGTCCTGAGAAGAAGCCAGATCAGCTGCTTTTGCAGCAGTACATTCCAATGTGTCCTAGGGCAGAGAAAGAACTGCTTGGGAGAAAAGAGGCTCGAGCAACCAAACCAGCTACTGAGACCAGGAGCAGTGAAAGCTTCCTAAAGAGGGTGCGGACACCGGCCAGAGCCATCCTTAACATCTATGCAAAATAAAAAGTACTGTGTAGGGCCCCATAAACCTCAGGATGGTTCTGCCACCAACACCAAACCATGGCAACCCCTTCCCCCCAAGTCCCTGCCCTGCCCCTTCTCTTCTAGTCTCTGCCCCACATTGCCTTTTTCCTCGAAGACTCCCGCCCCCCACTCGCACCTCTCCATGTGCCCCATCACTTGTCCTTACAGCTTGTAAAAAGTGGCACAGCCACACTCTGTCCCTGTTCCTGCATCCCTGCCTCAGACACAATTTGGGTTCTGTCTGCACTCCCCCTTTATGGAGAGGAGAGCGCTTCAAATTAGAACTTGTAGCTCCCTTAGACTAGTTAGGGACAGAGTACAAAGCAACTGATCTCAAACTGGAGGTCAGGGAAAGGCCTCGTATCCTTCAGGGCCATGAAGGGCTTATTTCCAGGTAGAAGTTCAGGCAGCTGAAGGTAAAGACTACACTGTGCAGATGTCCACTTCTCGTGAGCAAAGATCAGTCATAAGCAGTCAATGAGGGGCAACATGGAGGTAGCCAATAGCCTTGCCCTGCTGAGCACAGGAACAGCAGCAGAAGCAGTAAATGGAAGGAACAGCTAATTTCAACTGCTCTTTACAGGGGCTTTACATTGAAAGTTTGAAAGTTAGCTGGTTCCATTGGCAATCACATTTTGGAACAGAGCCAGGGCAACTCATCCACTTGTAGCAATTACAAACCAGAAGGGACCAAGAGAATCCTGTGAAAGGACTCTAGTGAAACCTACTAGAAATTTCACGGGAGTTGTATGTGTGTGTGGATGTCTATTTTCTCTCTCTCGCACACACACACACACACACCTTCCTACCTGTATATGTTTATGGAAATTCGGTGAAACTTGGTGAAAGCCAGTTCAGCTGGCTAAATAATGACACTGAAATACAGAATAAAGTCACATACGTAATCTTCTATCACCCTGCCATTCAAATGCATGCCATCTACTTTTTTAGCTACCCAGCTCCAATCATCATATTTAAGCTGTCTTCCAGGCATCCCGACTTTTTTTTTAAAAAGGACAAAATTGCCCATATTTGCATGCCTTCTGCTGGCCCATGAGTTCCCAGGTGTATGCAGCTGCAGCAGCCTCCTATTTGAGCATGTGGTGTGTGGAGTCAGGCAGGGTGCCGAGAGAGAAACCAGGTAGTAGTGAATGTCTTCCCTCCCTGTGCACCCTAAAGAAGGGGGGGGGAAGTCTGCCGGCCTATCAGGAACATGGGACTAAAGCCCTGACTGCCAGGCCTTCCTTTCCCCCCCCGGGCTGAAATCCTGTTCTCTGGTGCCCCCACCACTGGCTGCAGCCCCGTTCCCTCACTGCAGAGCTGAAGCCTTTTCCCGCTGTGGGACTGAAGCCCCATTCCTGGGTGGCTGTCACTCACCGTGGGGCTCCACACAGAGCCACCCGCCATAGGGTTCAGGCTGGTTCCCAGTTGGCCCCCCCC
>CM057846.1:19535150-19570424 GCA_030068395.1 Apalone spinifera
GCAAAAGCAGATGATTTTGCGGAAAAACTTGCCAGTCTAGACACAGCCTGAGTGTTTTGAGGATCTAAATTTTGGACTTTAGGTGCTGAAGTGTCAGTTAGGTGCCTAAATCTTTGTTTGGATCTAGCCCTATAGCAACAGCAGGGGCCTATAATAGAAGTACTGAGCGTCCTGCTGCCTCCTGCATAGTGATGACATCTAGTACCGTGGTGTTCATTGGGTTACACATTTGTTCCATGTAGTATGGGGTCTTGCATTGAAATTAGACCAGCCATTGTTGCTATGGCATGATAAAAACATCCCATCTGCTATTGCAGAAGGTGAAGTGAAGAATCTATTTTCCTTCTGGAAACTGGCTTGACTGGCAGTTGCAGAGCCACTGGCCCTTCAGAGTAACTTGCAATCTGTACCCCATTGGCTAGAGGGTGCATCCTAACTGGTTTATCTATAGCTTCTAGGTTATAAGGTCCGTGACATAAATGAACAAGGTCAATATGTACAATGGACATTTCAGAGACCCAGCCTGCTCATTTTGGAGTTGAGGGGTCTACATTAATGTCAAATAGAGTAAGAACAGACCCTTAATGGGAAAGTGACATACATCCACCTATTGATGCCTCTTACAGATGCATGTGACATTTAGAAATCACATCCTATATACAGTATTGTGAAATCCATTGTAGGCATCTACTTGTGGACCTGAAAAGGCATCTGCCTTGAGGATGCTGGTGTTAGTACAAAGCTGAGTCAAATTGTGCACTAAATATTTGGAAATTGTTCTGAAGACAGCTTGCCTATGACAGGCAGCCTCTTGTTTAATGTTCACTGAGAAGCGGAGCTGAATTATTCACTGAGTCCCACTATTCTTATGGCTCCTAAACTCAGAGTCTTTTATTGCTCTATAGCTCAGAACAGATTTGGTGTGCATGCCTACATTAGGAAATCCAAACAGAAGCATGGGGGAGACAGTCGAAAGCTGCTGCAAATGTATGCAGATACTTCACTCAGAAAACTCATTGCACCATTTCTGCTGCTGCTCTGCTGTCGGACTCAGATACATACTGATTTTATTTTTTGCAATTGCAAAGCAGAACACATTAAACAAAAAGTCAAATTATGGGAGTTTTTCATTTTTTTTCCAGGCTATCTGCCACCTTAATGTTGAAAGGCATATTGAGATGTGCCATGGAAAGTCAATTTAATTCAGTTTGCTGAAGCTATGCAAAACTGTGCCTTTTCAAATTGAGTCTTGAGGCTACTGCTCAATGCATGAACTCATCTCAGACAAAGTTCTCCATTAGTGAATTGCTACAACCTGCAACCCTCAGGCCATCAGCCTCTCTTTCACAGAGCCCAAACTGTGCTACCTAAACAAGGCTGGGGCACTTCTCTCCTATATGAGACTCCCTTTAACACAGGAGCTTGAATCTCTTGGAAAACATAAGGCTACATCTACACTGGCAGCTTCTTGCGCAAGAACTCTTTTGCAGAAGAGTTCTTGTGCAAAAACTCTTTCACAAGAGAGCGTCTACACTGCCATGTGCTTTTGCACAAGAGATGTGCTTTTGCGCAAGAGCATCCATGCCAGTGTAGACGCTCTCTTGCGGAAGAAAGCTTTGATGGCCATTTTAACCATAGGGGCTTCTTGCACCAGAAATTCATATTGCCTGTCTACACTGGCCTCTTCTGGAAGAGCTCTTGCACAAGAGGGCTTATTCCTCACGGGGAGAGGAATAACTCTTCCAGAAGAAGCCTTGTTTTACAACGCTAGACTGTAAATTTAGTTCTGGAAGAACGCTCATGCAGTGTAGACAGCCGGCAAGTTTTTGAGGAAGAACGGTTGTTCTTCCACAAGAAGCTGCCAGTGTAGACGTAGCCAAGGTGTTAAACTATTTTCACCCTCTGAATAGATCTGTTGGGATCTCCTCTGAGATCCTTCTGCTTAGGTTTTCCAGAACCCCTTGTCCAGTTCTCTTGGATCCAAAAAACTGTCTCCAGTGCATCACTCAGGTTACTCATGTATCAGCTCTTTGCTCATGCTGGCCTGATCTAGAGTCAAGTGGTTTATTTAAAGAGATTAGCCACCATTCTAATTCATCTCTTCCTGGCCCCTCATATCTATGCTTCTTGCATGTAAAGCCCAATCTCTCTGCAGATTGTGTAAGGCAAACTTGTATGCTGTGCTGGACCCAGGATATTAGAGAGATTAGTCAGGAGAGATCATACTTTTTATAGAACCAACTTCTGTTGGTGAGAGAAACATGTTTTCAAACTTTCATAAAGATCTCCTTTGGGTATTTTCCATGACCTGAGAAAGAGCAGTGTGTAAGTTCAAAAGCTTGTCTTTTTCACAAAGTTGGTCCAGTAAAAGATACTATCTCACTCACGGTCTCTCTCTAAAGCAATCAGTCCAGGGTTTATCTGAATACTTTATTTACTCTAAATATACTCACAATACTTAGTTTTTGTTTCCCTTATTTATTTTAAATGTATTCACATTAGTTAGTAGCTTCAGTAACTACTTGTCTAGGCTTGTTTGGAAGTTACTTGTTCAGACATGTCTTAAGTTGGGTCTGCTCATATCAGCTAAGCAGCCCTACAGCAACTGAACCTTGAGTGTTCAGTTTCTAGACTCATCAGAAAGCAAACTCTGTAGCTCTAGGATTTTTGCACCATGCCAGGGACATTGATTAGTCTTAATGACCTGAGTATTTGCAACAAGACAAGCTATAGGAAAAGAAGATGCAGTGTGATGGACATGATAAAGTGCTGTTTCTTTTATCTGATAGCTTTAAAAATATTAGCAGGTAATAAATCAAGTAAATAATCGGTAAATGACTTCTAGTTTTATCAGTACTCTGTGATCTGCACAACCACTAACTCAATCTCTTTTCTAATTTCAGCAACTGGACCTTCATTCTTGTCCAAAGCCAATTGTGTTCATCATTCATTCATTCCTTTCAGCTAAGATTACGAGACTTGGTTTGGTGGCGTAAGTTACATCTGTTTCCTAAAAGAAAAATGAAGCTGTCACGCTAATCTGAAGTACAATCAATAGAAGACACCTGTAGCTGCTAGCAGTGTACAAAAGATTGGAGTTCAATGCAGGGGCTTCGGCTCTGGTGAGCCTCCAAAGCCCCGCCTTCGTTTTGATCAACTACAAAGGAGGCATACTCCAAAAAAGACCAACAGATTTCAGATTCAGAACAGTTATTGAAATCACTATCAGTTGCAGGAGACAACAACATAGCTCATTGTACATAATGGCAAAAATGGAATTTTACAAAGTTAGTCATTTAAAACCGCATACTGTACAGTGGAAATGAATATAGTACTGTATGTGTTGACATTTCAAAATCATAAATCGTGCCTATTTTAATGTGTTTGCTTATATAGAGTAAGTAAGGGCTAAGCAGATGCAAGACTGGGCACTAATCAGTTGTGATTCAGAATAAGGCTTGATTTTTTTTCTCAGATTTTTTAATACTATGTGAAGTGGATGCTTTTCCATTAAGAGACCCCCCCTAAGGGAAAAAAAAATCAATAAAATATTTCATCCCAATTTAATTTAAATGACTTGCTCTTCCAAAAGAAGGAGCCATGGGTATGTCTACACTTGCCCCCTAGTTCGAACTAGGGAGGCTAATGTAGGCATTTGAAGTTGCAAATGAAGCCTAGGATTTAAATATCTGGGCTTTATTTGCATCTTCCCGTCCGGTCACTGTTTTTAAATTCCACTAGTCCGAAGTACCTGCCCGTGGCTACACGTGGCACTGAAAGGGCAGTTCGAACTAAGTCCTTAGTTCGAATTAACTATTACTCCTCATTCCATGATTCCATGAGGAGTAACAGTTAATTCGAACTAAGGACTTAGTTCGAATTGCTGTTTCACTGCCGTATGTAGCCGCAGGCAGGTATTTCGGACTAGTGGAATTTAAAAACGGCGATTGGACAGGAAAATGCAAATAAAGCCCGGGATATTTAAATCCCAGGCTTCATTTACAACTTCGAATGCCTACATTAGCCTCCCTAGTTCAAACTAGGGGGCAAGTGTAGACATACCGCATGAGAGGGAACTGCAGGTACATTGTGTGTGCCTGTTCTCTAATAGGATGTTCTAAAGCAGGAGTTCTCAACCTTCCTTCTGTTTGAGGCCATCCCACCAAACATGCAATTAAAACCCCCCATCCTTCCTTTGCTCCAACAACTGTTTCTCTCCTTTCTCGTAGATTAAAAGCCAGGGCCAGTGCTAGTGGTAGCAATCAGGGCAATTGCCCAGGGCCTCATGGGACAACGGACCCCATAAAGCTAAGTTGCTTGGCTTTCAATGAGCCTGACACTAAGCCTGCTCTCTGGTTTATTTTGGTGGACCCCAGTTGAGAAATGCTTCTGTAAAGCAGCAAAAAAGTCCTTAGTGAACAGCCCAGCACCCAAATCAGAGCATTGAGGGGTATTTTCAAATGGCTTGTCTTTAATGAGCATTTGTGCACGTTCCTGTAGAGGACAGCAAAGCAGCAACAGTTACAGGACTTTTGTTGAATAGTCTGTTAAAAACAAGAGAGCACAAAGGGGCATATTCAAGTGTCCTTAACTTATGAGCACACAGGCTCTTAGGTTAGTTCTTTTTTAAAGTTTACCCTAAGTCCCACTGATGGTTAGATGTACCTAGTCACTTTTCAAAATGTTACCCGTTAGAGGTGTTATTGTGCCCAACTTAACATTGTGACCTAGAATGTCCTGCTGCTAAATCAATTACATTGAAACAGATTTAATTAAGAAACATGTAATTCTGTCATCATTTGTTTAAAAATGCATTTGAGATACAAAAAGTGGCCTGAGAATTCAGTAGGGGTGAACTGAAAAACTGTTGATAAAGTAGAATTTATACCACTTTAAGCTGCAACAGAACTAACTCTTTGAAATAGATATTCATGTTTTGACACTAAAGCCACCTTTTGCAAGTCAGGGTTTTATAAGCAACCAGAAGTCATAAAAGTGATTGCTTGCAAAAAGTCAGTTGTAACACTGCAATGATTTGTATTTCTTTTTACCTTTACGAGTAAAGTAAGTTTTAATTTAGATGTCACTCAATTGGCAAAAAAACACAAAAAAAACCCACACAAACCCAAACCCCCCCCCCTCTCATACTAAATAATAAAACCATTTGATTCCATTTTAATTGCTTTCAGTTGATCTCTTGAGCACAATAAATAAGTCAGATCTGTTTCCACATATATAAAGGTTTAATTTATAGTAGTTTTTCATATATATGTTAATTAGTAATAAAAATACTAATTTAAAAATGTTAAGGAGATTCCAGGCTGAATTCACAAACACTGTACTAACACTTGGAAAATATTATACCTGACAAAGAGGGTAATTTTGGAACAGTATGGACATATAGTTATCTTCACAAAAATCCTGAAAGCAATTTGATTGTTTAGTAATGTTCATTTCTAGCTTAATGGAACTTACATAACGAATTAAAACTTACTTTATACCCAAAAGTAAATAAATATTAAATAATTTGCCAGCATTTTCCATTCACACAGTTATCTATGGAGGATTTTTTTATCTCTTCTGATTAAGATATGCATGATTTGTAGGGTTAGCTCTTTTGGGAAGGTAACCTTTGATTACAGAATCATATTTCAATAAAAGCCTATGCAAAGTATATGAAAAAGTAAATGCCAAGATATGTGAATTTAACGAAGGAGGCATCTCCCTTGAAAACTTAGATCATGCAATGCAATGTGTTTTTGTCTAAGAACGAGTTTTTTGAATTTGGACCCATGTTCCTCTAGAAATTGCAAAGTTTAAAGCAGCAACCTGCATATTGTGGATAAGAGTCAATGCATAGATAAATTATACTGCACTGTGTCCTTATTCCTTTAAAGTCACTGGAATGTTATATAAACATGTATGTTCATTGTAAATAATCAGAATTCATTTTTGTTTCAATAATTAAATTACAAAGTACGTAATCTAAGGTGCTCAGTACAATATGAAGTATAAGTGAATAACTAAATAGTTTTCAAAGAAAGTTCATATTATATATTTATAGACAATTAAAATTATGGTAATTACAAAATGTTATTTCTTCATCATTTACAGATTTTGGAGTGATTCATATTTGGAGTGCATTAAGAAAATATGGGCCTACTCCACATTTATAAGAGCATAGTTTATATTTTAGAGGAAAAGAATATATTTAATAAAAGTCATTTATTTGATTTTTTTTGTGAGGTGAGCTTAATTTGTACAATAGGCTATTTGGAATTCTGTATTTACACCATTTCTAGTTTCAGGTAACATTATACTGAACTCTTAAGCAATTACTAAAATGTAATTACATGAAAAAAACACTGCTTCATCTGGTTTAAAATGGATTATATTTATAGAAAGGACAATGTTCTTTAGGCATGCTTTTTAAATTGTAGACAAAATCCAGCATTAGTAATATGCAGTGTGTTTGGTGGCCTGTGAAATAAGCTAAGGGTCTCAGTCCAGTTCCTAATGGACAACAAAGCACATCATAGCATGCACCTCTATTGGCAGTCTCTCTGGTCACCCAGGACAAAAAGGAAAAGGCAGTAGTATTACTCCAAGGTCATTCGAGGCAGGTGTGCAGCAGTGAGAGGAAATCTGCAGTATCTGTGAGAAATCTTTCTAGAACCTTTCACCTGTCATAAGCCCGTCCATTTCCTGGGTTCCAATAGAACCTTTAACAAGTACTAAACTCTCTTTGTTTTCCCCAGCAGAGTTCCTGAAGTATCTGTCTGCCTGGTGTAGTGAGAGGGAAATCACTGCTTTTAAACACTTCATTTTAATCAAAACAAGTGGCTGGGAAAAGAGGATTTGGTTTCCTCTCACTGTTCACATTCTCAAATAATGTCTTAATTAGAAAAGCAAACAATGCTTCTGGTCTATAAAGGCTGGTCATTGAATTATATTATAGTTTCAGAGGGAAAGTGTTCTGTTAAGTTACTGCATGGGAAGGCCATTCTGAATTAAAGGGGAAGGAGAGGACCTTTATATTTGTGAATGACAAAATTTTACCCTAAATATAATATTCTTTAATTGTAAACCTATACAGAAATATCACTAATATTAGCGAGACTGAAGCATCTATACAGAAGGTAAAGTACTAACATCTACTGTGTATCACATTAAATAAAACTGATCTGATCTGTTAGGGAAGCACACTGACTCAAAACCTTTTGGTCCTTGGAAAATACATGTATGTAAAGGAAGAACATGTCTAGATTATGTGAATAGCTAATAGATTCCTCCCCAGAATCCCACAGAAAGGAATAAAAGTCATTTTCACAATAGTAAAACAATTGGTAGGAGTTGCTCCATTTAAAAGATCTTTTGAATGTAGATGGATGCTTTGTACTTAAAAGTAACTAGTATTTTTCTTAAGTGTCCACTGTAAAATAATGAAAAGCCTTTTTATGCATTGTCAGGTAAATCACTACCACATAATATTAATCAAAAAATCTTTGCCAACTAATGAAAACTACTGTGTGCTCTCTCCAGCTGAAAGAAAGTATTCCTGTTTCTAAAAGGAGATGGAGTGGTGTGTTTTCATATCACTTGTCATTTTTATGGGCCAATTGTACATGCTCAACAATATCACCATCTTTTTGCTTACAAGTTAGAAAAATAATGAAAAGATAAGCTTTGCTTTCATATAAATGTCACAGTGATGAAATAGCACTGGTTCAATATTTTGCCAGCAGAGGATAAAACAATCATATAAAAGGTAACTGGAAAATGTATTCAATAAAGAAGTTTTTTAATTCAAAGGGAAACTTATGCTTAAAAGCATTATCCATGATGACATCTAAGTTAATTGCTAAAAAAATATCAGCAAGATTTTGATTTTTAAATTGCACCAATTGCAAAATCAATTGCACTGATTGCAAAATCTTAGATAATAAAATTAAACAGAGAGGTATGTTACATGCTTATAAAATAACCAGGATTACATCTTTTCCTCAAAAGGAGCAGTTTTCCCCCCCATCAAAAACTGAAATGCTGTAACTGTATTTTAGTCTAGTTACAAATCCCGTGTGTGTATGTATCATAGATACAATTAAGGAAAATAACTTGTTAGAGCAGAATTAAATAGCTCCTGCCTCCGAGGCATGTTTTGCACCACGTTAAATCATATTTAAATGTGAAAACTGTGTTTCAGGTACTCTATTACTGCAGGAAGTAAACTCTTCACTCTATGCAGTCACACACCATTGCTTCGTCATCCTACACCAATGCAGCATGAAAAGAAAGGGTGGCAAATAACGCTCTATTGGCAGAATAGGACTTGCTTTCCATTTTGTGCAAGCCAGGATGCAGGATTTAACCTGCAGATAGCAGGGCCAAAATTCTACACTTTATACTGAAAGATACAAATGCAATATTTGTATCATTCAATATAAAGTTAGGAATCAATTTTATAAATAAGGTTTTGCTTAATCATGGTAGCAAGCCTCAACCCATTTTACAAAGTGTAGAAATTTGGCCCTGCTACCTACAGGTTAACTCCTGCATAACAATTAATCCAATTTACAGAATGACTATACATTTTCAGCTATGAACATATGCAGAAAACCCCACTAGTATTAAATAGAAAATGCAACTTCCAAAACCTACATTATAAAATTAAGGTTTGTTAAAGAGTAAGAGCTCTGTTTGTTTTGAAATTGAGGTTACTAACTTAAATTTAACATAATGGAACTTCCAGATGCAAAATCTTTATACATTCATAATTAAACATTTAAAAAATTGCACATCTGCATTCAAGGGTTCTTTAATGTATAAAGAAATACCTGATAGATCACAGTCACACAAACAACTTATGCTCTTAAAATTGGACTTAATTTAATCAAGTACCATTAAAATTATATATAGAAATGTAATTACTGTCTAATAGCTGACATCATTACAGGGTAAAACCAGAAAAGTATCAAATGCAAATAAGGTAGTATAATAACTAAGCCATATGGTATCAAATATAACTGAGCAGTTTTGTATATGTATTTTTAATTTAAACACAGTGATAAACGTTAAGACTTGATCATTCCTTGTTTAGAATAAGAATCACTAAAATCTTTTCTGCCAGTAACCCAAATGTCATTTTTATAGTTTTATTTCATTGTAACACAAGGGTCTATACTGGCGCGATCTTGTGCCAGAACTATGCAAATGAGGCGCAGCGTGGAATATCACTGAGCCTCATTTGCATAACTAATGAGCCGCCATTTTTGCGGAAGAGGCTCTTGGGCAAGATGGAGCTGTCTACACTGCCCCTTCTTGTGCAAGAAAAACCCTCTTGCGCAAAGCAGTTATGCCTGAAAATAATCAGCATAATGGCTTTGCGCAAGAGGGTTTTTCTTGCGCAAGAAGGGGCAGTGTAGACAGCTCCGTCTTGCGCAAGAGCCTCTTCCGCAAAAATGGCTGCTCATTAGTTATGCAAATGAGGCTCGCCGATATTCCACTCTAGCCTCATTTGCATAGCTCTGGCGCAAGATTGCGCCAGTATAGACACAGCCTACAAGTATAAATTAGGTCTACCTTCATTATGGTAGGTAACATCCTGCTTCCACCAAATCTTTGCTAAAATACTATTCGGTATATGAAGACAGAATGTCATGTTAAATTTAGCATAAGATTTAGCTTCAGTAAACAAAATAAAACCTTTATAAAAGTTGGAACAGTAAAAATATTTTTAAATGAAACATTTTAAACAGTGTGTGAAACTCAACATTGTAGTATTGCCCTGACATCAAAAGATAACAGCAAAATTAACTGAATATGGAACACAAGTGAAACTGACTAGTTTATTTCTGTTATACATTCCGATACAGAAGTATTATTACTGTGTGTATCATGGCAGCATCTAAAGACCCACTCTACAGATATTGTACAAACAAGACTCTCACTCAGCTCAGAGTTTGCCATCTAATTTTAATGACTTACTTGGGTTTTCAAAAGGAGCCAACACCTAAAATCTCAGTTGGCTACCAACTCTACACAGAAAAAAAGTGTTGCCTTTATACCAATATAGTTAAGGCAGTACAAACACCCTTCTGTGGGTACACTATTCAGCAGGGTTGGGCAATAATTTTCACAGTGGGACCACTTAATGAATTTTGGTAGTTGGTCATGGGAGGAGAGGGGCCTGAGGCAGAAGGGGCAGGGCTAAGGACTAGTCTCCCCCCAGATTTGTGTGGGCCAGAAGTTTTGAATTAAAAACACAGCAAAGGGTTTGTGGCTCCCAGCTCTGCCGCTACCACGTTACCTGGTAGCTGCCTGGGATTGCTCCAGCTATTTAAAAGGTTCAAGGCTCCAGTCCCTGCTAAGGTAGTGCTGTGACCAGGAGTCATGAGTCATTTAAATAGGATCCTAGTATGTTTGCCAAAGCTTGGAAATGTGGTGGCACGGACAGCAGAATATAACTAGAAAGTGACCAGATGCAGTCCATGAGCTGGATCAAAGTATTAAGCAGGCCGGACCCAGCCCCTGGGCCACAGCTTGCCCCAGCCCTACTATACAGAGGATTTGCCTATACTAGCGTAGCTTTTCACTGGGAAGCCTCTGCTACAGATTTTGTACCAGTACAAACATTTCTATCAGCGGAGCGATTTTAATTCCAAAATAGTTAAATTGCCATATCCGCTACTATGGATGTTGTCATGTCAGTGTAAAGATACCTAGGACTGGCATCACTTCTTCCTTCTCCTACCGGAATAAGTATGGTGGTGTAAGACAATTTTAATTGAAAGGTAACATCGATAAGGATTTTATTTTCTGTTAAATTATTTGTAAATCTGGCAGTGCCCCTTTTAAAGCAGCATGGGTCAGTCTCCTTCATTTTCACAGACACAGTAGTTCTTGCTCGGTTTAGGAAGCCACTGCTCTCAATTTCAGGAACTTGTTCTTTCACAGTGTGAAAAATGCATCTCATCAATGGGTTTTTAGCAACATATTTAAAATATCAAATTCTTAGAAAAGAAACATATGAAATAAGAACTGATACTGGAAACCCATGAGTTTGAAAGACATGGTACAAGCATCTTTCTTCTGGATTAAGTTTTACAAACCATTTTACTGAAGGCTCTTTTTTTGAACTGCTGGCATAAAACAACAACTGCTACCAGACCATTTGTTGTTTTTTAAGTTTATAAATTGTCTGTTAGATTTCAGGTTCATTTAAAACAAACTCCCTTAATATTTTACGTTAAAATTGGAGCTCTTACTATGACTTCAGCCCTAACTATAGTTACATTAATCTTCAGAAAAATAATGAATTATAGCATTATTTAAATTATAAAATGTGAAAGTTTTGTTGCACTTTAAACATTTTCAGTTAACTTATTTGAAAACCAAAAACTAGTCATGTATGGAACAATTGTTTTTTCTTGAAGATTGTGAAAAGAGAAAAAATAAAAACAGTTTTGTTATTACAGTCAAATTTGAATTTATTAAATCTAAAATAAAAACTGTACAATACATAAAAAGTCAATGAAAATCTTAAACAAAATCTATAAATATGCATATAGTATAAAATGCAATGTTCATTGCAGATTTAAAAAAAACCCTCTGAATATAAAATATCTAAAGGCCACAACATACTATTGGACTTGGGAATTAAATCTATGACCCAAGCGTTTTATGTTCTCTTTTCTCGTTCCTGTTACCTGGCTTTATACTTTTGTTGTATTGCACTATTTTTGTTATGAAGTCTGAGAAGGGGATGCAAACTCCATTTGTATACAATGATCCATCATCATCATTACTTGTTAGTCTTTTCCAAAACCCATTCAATCACCTATAAAAATAAAGGAGAAAACAGATTTTCAAAGTTGATTTAATTTCAGGAACAAAAACAAAACTTTCTACAATGTTATAGATTGAGCAAGTATAATAAAGTTTACTGTTGGCAGATGCTTGAATAGATAATATTTTTACAAGGAGAAATCAATGTGTTCAGTATATAGTGCAGACACTGTTATTACTATATTGTTTTTTATTAAAATACAACTCTTGGAATTTTTCAATACCAAAGAATTTCTTGCATTTAAAAAGGGTACCTCAAGGACTCAAAAGTTAACACAGTATACTCCAATATCTCCATGCACTGGTAGCAAAGTATACACTCAATTCTAAATGCTCCATGTTTTCATTTTGAACAATTTCCTGTTTTATAAACTGAAGAACATATGTTTTGTTTCACTGCTGGACCTACGTCTGTAGCTGTTGCTATTCCTCCAACTGGATGGCCAATCATAACTCAATGATGATTCATTAGAAAGATTGTGGCACATTAAGGCCCTGTAAGTTGTTGTTACAGAGCAGGAAATGCAGCATGGCCTGGCAGACAGAACATCCTAAAATATAATGCTTGGTTCTATGACTGACTTACAATGAGGGCTATTTCCCAATCTGGGAAACTGAGATCCCCCTTTCCAAACAGATAAATTTGGAGGTATTAACATGCAGACTGCTGCTACAGCCAGAGCTAGGTTGGAGGTGCAAGGGTATGATGCATGAGTACCCCTGGCTTACTATCTATCCTTTACTATTTGTGTGCTTGGGGGTGAATCTGTTCTACATGAGGGCAATGTGGGGCAAACACTGAGCTTGAATAACGATCACGGAGCAACTCCATGGTGCAATCTTGTAGTTTTCCATTCAGTTAGCCCCTCCTTCTCCAATGGTTTTGTGATGGGAACAAACCAACCACACCCTTAAATTTTATTTTACAGTATAGAGAACAAAAAAATGGCAAAATTCCACAGTGCTAATCGTCAGTACAGCTTCTTTAATGAGGTATCCAGGATATGACTCAATAAACAGATAAATTTCTGGTCGGGGGAATATTTTCTCCCAGCACTTTTCTCATATTAAAAATCACGAATCCTCCTGACACCCAAACGAGCCCAATCAGCATTCCCTCAGGTGTCCATTTACAGTTATTCCCAGAGCTTTGGTCTACCATTTTTATAATTCTTCATTTAGAGCCACTGCATTTCTTTTTATAA
Source organism: Apalone spinifera (assembly GCA_030068395.1). Lineage (NCBI taxonomy): Eukaryota > Metazoa > Chordata > Testudines > Trionychidae > Apalone > Apalone spinifera. Next base: position 19,548,200 of record CM057846.1, read on the forward strand.
CATAATAGGCCCTTTATTGTTTCAGGATCCTTGAACAGAAAGAGACTATCCTAATCAGCAGAGGGAATGAAGACTGCCCCTCATGGTCCCTTAGTGTAACGACTCCTCTGAGACACAAAAGAGCATGTACACATTTTTCTCACGAATATGAAGGAAAGTTTGGAGTCTTTTTCCGTGCTTCAAATTTCTCTCTCTGACAGTGCCACCCTTATTAGAATAGCAAGTCAACATCTGCCACTGGATTTTGCACTGAGGGGACTAACCTCCAAAGGACTCTACATTGCATAGTAGAAAACATAGAAAACAGATGGTCTCCTTTGTTCACCCATTAGAGTTATGTGCCAACTCACAGTACAGTGAATCATATTTCACACAGCCAAATACGAGGAACACATTTCCAGAACAGAACAGGAAAAACAGGAGAACAGGAATAGGGTTACCTGTTTAGCATTATTGTTTGCTGTTTTCTTCATTTCATCAAAGAGTCCTCTGGAAGTTTTCAGATCCTAGATAGAGAACACATCATTGTACAGAACTGTAGCCAGACTATCTGGAACCTCTGGAATTGATGCTTACATTAAAATTACCTGTACAGACTTTCCCTCATTGAGGATCAACTAGGGCTCCCTAACTGTGAAAAAAAGATTACTTATTTCTTTTCTGAGAATTTACCCTCTCTCCTAATCCATTAACAATAGGTTGTGCTTCTCCCTAAAATTACCAGGGGCCATCCAAACTTGTCACTCAAGTTTTGGGGTTTAGACATGCCCTTTCTATCCCCTGAATGCTTCCAAAGCTGCAGAGATGCTATACATTTTTCAAAATTCTTATAGCCCTGAGGGTACATTTAATTGTAACCATACATACACCACACTCTTGCAAACAAGGGCAGAGCTCCAAAATAAATGTGATCAAGGTAGGTGAAATTGAGAGAGATCAGCTCCAGAAAGGAAACCACCACATCAGGTAAAATATTTTCTATTTTGGGGTCTGACATGTAGCAAGTGGGCAGGAATGCAGTAGGAGGGGAAAAGCAAATTAACCATGTTCATTTCCTGCATGCTTAAGGGGAAAATATTGTCTCACCCCCAGTTGAAAACCCATGAGAGAATTTTCCCTTTACTAGTCAGTCCCCTAAACCTCTGGTGTAAAATTTTCAAAAGTGCTTAAGTAACCTAGGAGCCTAAACCCCACTGACTTTCAAAGTCACTCAGGCTGAAAATTATGGGTAACTGAAAACACAGGTCTGCCTGGTGAAAGGTGTTGGATTGCTGTGGAGTTCTATAGAAAGTTCACAGGTACTTTATTGAGCAATGTTATGGTGTCTATATTTCCAGACACTTGCACAAATGCTCCTCCTTTTCAGCCAATAGATTTGGAACAGTTGAGAGAGAAAGGACATTACAGCAAGAAGTGAAGATTACAGACTCAGCATGAAGTTTATTGACATCCCTCTCTTCACCTTGAAATCAATGGGCTTTGTCCAGAACAATGACTGTGCTCTTCATTATCAGAAAATGAAACATAATGGTTTCCTAAAGTTTTATGTAAGTGAGGGAAAGTTTTTAAAACCTCTGCAATCAGTGTTTAGATTAGATTCTAAAAAGGGAAGAAAAATACATAAAGTGTTAAGAGACTGATTATTACTGCAAGTCAAGTCAGGAGAGGGCTTCTGATGATAAAAGAGATCTTTACAGTACTTGTCTCCAGACTGATGATTAGCTGTTATCCATTGAGGGAATCCAAATAAAAAGTACAAAATAACTGCAGCACAATATAAGACATTGATAAAACTACTTTTAAAACCAAGGACATGTTCAATAGATTATAAATAGCAGTGCATTTACTACTGCATTTACTATAGATTGGTATAAGTTGGTCAGAAAATGTATGCAAGTGCGTACAAACAGTAAAGAAGCGTAATCTGAATTCATTAAATGTCAAACAGGTGTGCAAAGCAGTTGCAATTTATATACAGAGGTGACAGAAATGATTGAAGGGCCATGTAGCAAAAAAACTAACAGAAGAATGTAAAATAAAGCATCTGCTTGTTTGTTGTTCTCCCACCCCTACAAATTCTCTCGTATGCTTTCTTCTTGGTAGCTTTTCTTACTCTCTCTCATTGTTCTGACTCCTTGGGATATGTTACTCCTACACAACATCAACTAAGTGCAAGCTACTCCACTTTACCATATGCACCCAATTATACACTGGGAAAACGGGCCTAACTTGCATTTCTGAAATTTCACTATCTTAAAAACAGGTCAAGGTTTGGCCTAATGGTCTTACTGGAGAGGGAAAATGAATTACAAAGAACAAGCCTTGCTAACCTGTCTTACGTAAAATAGAAACAACAGTTGGTCATGGGTGGTCAGTGGCTCTAGTGTGAAGTAACACATTTAAATAAGCACCTCACATGCAATTCAATTTACCAAACTAAAAGATTAAAAAGTGTTTGAAAAACAGACATGAGAAATATCTTGCAGTGAAGTGAACCCTTGCTCTAAGTTTGCTAGTGAAATTCAAAATTTCTTCCACAACAGCTTCCCAGTATATATGCCTGAAAGTATACACTAACTAAATGTAGTATATGGTCTTGATTAGTGAAGGAAAAAACTTTAATATTTTATTTGCTTAACATTACCAACTAGGAAATAGTGGCACTGTCAAGACTGGACCTCCTAAAATCAGATTTACCCATTCATTATATTTGGGATATTAGGATTCTTGTTCAGTTTTATAATTTTATTTGCCCTTCAACTTGGAAGCACAAAAAATAAGTTCACATGTCCAGTAGCAGACAAATTTAGTTCTGGTTCCTTCTACAAAAGTTTTACAAAAAAGTTTTCAGCAATTAGGATGCAAATAATGCTAAAATATATTTTAATATATTTTAAAAGGTATCATATTTGGACCCTTCAGTCTTAAACATCATATCCCTGCATTTAGGTTTGGTAGAGTAACTACATAAAACATTGAGAGCAAGAGGGGGAAAAAAAAAGTACCTTTAAATAGAACTTGGATATCTCAAACAGACGCTGGCTGCATGACGCAAAGCATTTGTGATTTTCTTCAACGCCATGTTTCTTAAGTGTTTTAGCAACCACTTCCCTGAGCATCTGAGAAACAACACAGGCACACTCAGGAATTAAGATCAATTATCTCCATAACAAGCCCACTTTTAAAGAATAAACCCATCTATAACTTCTTCCTCTTTTGCGTCAAAGATGAATTTTAGGGAGGGAGCTTGGTGAATTGGACTGAGTATGGAACTAAAAAGACAGGAAATCCTCAGTTCTAGCTTTGATTCTGTTACAAGTTCATTTTGCAGCATTGGGCATAGTTATTTGACAGAGTTTCCATTTCTGTCATCTGGAAAATGAAGAGAAGATCAACTTCACCTGAGTGCTGAGGATTAGTTAACATTTATATAATGTTTTGAAGATGGAACACTCTGTGTAACCTCTAGGCATTAATTAAAATAGTGACGTTAAATATCAATTAATTGAATAGTCGATTAACCTCATTACTCGACTATTCTATAGGCCCCGGGGCTGGGACTGGCAGCCAGTGCGCTCCAGCCTCACTTCCACAGAGCCCCCTGACACTTCGCACTGTTGCTTCTGTATCGGAGGTAGCAGCATGGGGTGCCAGGTGGGAGCTGGTCCTCAAGGGGGGTCAGTTTAAAAAACAGCTCCCTTCGCAGACCGGCTGCCTATCACCCCAAGCTACTGTTCAGGGGGAGGGCCAAACTCCCAGACCGGGTACAAGGCAGGCTGGCTCCTAATACACTTTAAATGCAGAGCCACAACGGGGATAGGTCCTGGACCCTGCACAAGCCAAGACTGAGCTGGGCTGCTGGCCAGTCTGCTAAAAAATTTACTGGCAGGGATGAGGGGGTGAATGTGTGTAGTCTATAGCATTAGCCTATAAGCTTATGCATATTGGTTAATCAGTTAATTGACTACACTATTACATCCCTACAGTGATACCATATATTGCATTTGCCTACTCCACATACCCATGAGGCTAACGGAAAATCCTCATTTTCATATTTTTCACAGATTTATAGGGTTGAAGGCCAGAAGGGAGTATTAGATCTTCTAGTCTCACCTCCTGTATATCACAGGCCATTACATTTCACAGTTACCCCCAATGTGTTTGGCTTTGAGAAAAACATCCAATCTTGACATCAAGATATGGAGAACCCACCTCTTCCCCTGTTAGATCGTTCCAGTAACTGACCACTCTCAGGGTACGTCTACACTGCACAGCTATTTCAAAATAAGCTATTCCAGAATAGTTATTCTGAAATGGTTAATTCGAAATAGCACGTCCACACTGCTGGGAAGACTCCAAATTAGTCCGAGGTAGGCTTCCCTAATGTAGATGTGCTATCTTGATTTAGAGCCCCAGGAGGCACTGGGGAGGAATAATTTAGAATGGTGATGGTGATGGGCTATTTAGCTGCAGTCGAGCATCTACACATGCCTTATTTTGAAATAGCTATTTCGGAATAGGTATTATTCCTCATAGAATGAGGTTTACAGATTTCAGAATAAGTCATCTGCTATTTCAATATAACAGAATAGCTGTGTAGACGCTCACATTGTTATTTCAAAATAATGCTAGTTATCTTGAAATAATGGTGCAGTGTAGATGCACCCTCACTGTTGAACATTTGTGCCTTAATTCAAATTTGAATTGTACTGGCTTCAGCTTCCATCCTATTCTCTGGTTCTGCCGTTCTCTATTAGATTAAAGAGCCCTTTAGTAAACAATATTTTCTCTCTATTACAATACTTACATGTTATAAGCAGGTAACCTTTCAGTCTGCTTTTTGACAAGCTAAACAGATCGGCCTCTAAGTTTCTCATTGTAAGTCATTTTCTCCCGCTCACAAATAATTTTCATGGTTCTTTTTGATCTATTCTCCATGTTTTTAATATGCTTCTTAAAATGGGATCAGATCTGTATGCAGTATTCTAATATTTATCTCACCAATGCAGATACAAATCACCTTCCTACTCCTATTTCCCTGTTCATGCAGTGTTAGCTCTTTTTCCACATCACATTGGGATCTCAAAGATATGTTGCCGGTCACTTAGATCCTTTCAGAGTCACTGATTTATAGGATCTAGTCCCCCACTCCATAGGTCTGCATTCCTTGTTTATAGATGCCTCACCTTGTATTTAGCTGTATTAAAACACTTTTTTAAAATTTGATTTGCTAGTTTACTAAGCAAATTTTAACATAATTGATTTTATATTTAGTTTCAGAGCATTAATGCAAAAGCTGAGTAATGCTGAGGCTAGGCCAATCCCTGTGAAATCCATTGGAGATAGAAACCTCCATTTGATGAGATTCTCCACTGATGACTACTGTGACCTCTGTCAATTAGCCTGCTTTTAATGTGGGCTTTATTCATATTGATAGGTCTTCTTTTTTCAGTTAGAATGTTGAGAAGTATTAAGTCAAACATCTTACATTTTTCACTGTCATTTATTTACCTTTATTGACTAACCTTGTACTTTTATCAAAGGATGATATCTGGATTGTTCAGCAAAGCCTATTTCCATAAGCCATGCCGACTAGCATATAATAAATAATAATAATTTTTTACAGCAATAATAATAAACCCCATCTTTTTTTTTTATTGAATCCCATACTGAGTTTTCCATTTATTTGCCTTTGATTGATGTCAGGCTAACCAGCCTATAGTTACCCAACTCATCTTCTGCTGATTTTGAATACTGGTACAATATTTGCCCTCTTTTAGCACCTCAGTACTTTTCCTGTCCCAGTTGCCCTTCTGGCAAACAGATTTGGGGGAGGCAAGGAAGCTGTACACCGAAGCTCTCTTCCTGCCCCACATTTTCAGCAGCCTAGTGTTCTCTCTGGAAACTAGAGGGTGTGGGAAATGATGGAAAATTGAGGTTCTCACTGTCTGGCAATCATCTGGGAAGGCTTGTCAATTTCATTTTCTATAGGCAGAAAGCCAATAAGCTACATTTTGGGTCTTACAAGATGGAATTTTCCTGGAAATCCCTTTCTATGAAAAAAATTCATGTTTTTAAATTTTTGCTGCTATTTGGAATGGATTTTTTTTTCAAAGTCGATTTTTTCCCACAGGAATGGATTTCCATTTCCAGGCAGCTCTAGTTACAAACACATCATCCTGCTTCTTTCCAAGTACTTATTCCTTTTCTCCATCTTTAACAAATAGCACCATCTCCTTCTATTAATTGGCCTATACCATTGCTAAGATTTTTGTTCCTGATAAACCTCCCCACCCAAAAATCTTATTGTCCTATGTACTGCCAACCATGGATTCTTTCCTGATATCTAGCTTCCCTTATCAATTATCTATATTTCATAATTTCTAATTTATATTAATTTCTATTTCACCCTTTTTACAAGTTATTTATTGCTATTTCTTTCTTTGTTTGGATACTGTATTGTATACTAAGTTCTTTTCCTACAGTCTAGCATTCCTTACTTATGCAAAACTTTTCTAGAAATCAAGAGATTTCCCTTGCACAGAGCTAAGCAATAAAGATTTGAGGATTTGGCCCACATTTTGAAAGAATGAAGCTAAAAATTGAGAATATTATCTTCTTTTTGGGAGGGAGGCAGAAGACAAATGTGTGTGTGTGCGCGTGTATTTACCCGTATATGTTTCTGAGATCTTGATTCCTTAATTGGCTTTGAAGTTTCTGACTCTTGCACACATCTCTCACTTGTAGGGCCAGCCTCTGCAATTACTTTGTGGTCCCGACGACTAGGCTGCTTAACCGATGCAGATGTCAGAGACAGTGTTCTGCCTGGCCGTTGTCTTATAGTATCTACTGAATGGTGACCCACACTATTTCCACTTGCCTGAGATAGGAGAGAATCTGTGCTTTCAGTTTTTATTAGTCTGGAGGAAAAAAAAAGAAAACAGATAAGTATTTATGGTCTACTTGTTTTGTCTCAACTATAAAGCATTTTAACTGCTTAAAATGTTGAAGACATGTTCTCAAGGCTGTTCCCCACTCTGGCACTTTGAGTAAAGAATGTGGGGCCCCCAAGAGACCTTAAATACCTTGCCTCTATAGGCTTCTGCTTAAAAAGCTCCCCAAGGTCACAGCTCCCTTGATGTTGGGAGGTAGGTGCCACCACCAAGTGAAACAAAAGAAAACCCTTTTCTTCTTGAACTGAGGAAGAAAGCACTTAGACTTCTTCCAGAGGGGTATCCCCAAGCTCTTTTACCACAAGAGAGCTGGGAATAAAAAGAGAAAACAAACTACAATCTCTGATAGCTGACCCCTGAGTCTTAGGCATGCATAGACAGACCTCCTATCATCTTCCAGGACACAAGAATCAACTCATCACCTTAAAAAAAAGTGATTTTATTAACAAAACAGAGATATACTTGATAAAGCATACTTGGTTGCTAGATGTTTCAGAGCAACTGAAAAAAGAACAGATTAAAAACACAGAGAAATTATATCTCTGGGATACAACTTAAAATACAGTGTACGGGGGCGGTGGGCACATGGACATAGCACAGAGAAGTTTAACCAAACAAACAACAAAACAAGGAAAATAATCTGATCGCAACTAAATAGATATTTTCCTATCAACTTTCCATGCCCAGTATTCCTTGCAGGCATGGTAGTTTTGCCTAGTTCAATTCATCTTATTCCCCCAACTTCTGGTTTAAAACTCACACAAAGAAAACAGCAGGCAGGTATATCTTCCAATTCAAATTTCAACACCTTTTCCCATTGGCTCTACACCTTTTCCCTGGCTCCCTGCCAACCGCCCTCCCCCCACTCCCAAGCTACCTGAGTTTAACCCTTTAGACACCAAATGCTGGCCAGAACTCCTCCTATCCTTCACAGATGCAGTACACTCAAAAAATGGAGGCTGAAAATGGTGAGCAGTAGCAACCTATTAACAGAATTTCCTTCCTATTGAGTGAGGAAGACTCTCTTCCCTTAGCTCTGACAGCTACACCAGAACAGAGTGAAGGGGGTCTTCTGTATAGCAGATGCTACAGACAAAACAAAGAATGGAACATATCACAGAGGTTAACTGGAGGAACAGAGCAGTTGTGTGTAAGCTAAAAAGTAGATAGGAAAACCTCCCTCTGCATCCATCCTAACTGAAAAAAAAAATCCTTTGTTTCACACATTCTCACATATGAATCATCTCCCTATTAAGCCAGTAAAAATGAAGAATTGGCCTTCCAAGTCACTGACTCCAGTGTTTTAGTCTCCTCATGAATCTAAACCAAGACAGGGTCAAGAAGAGAGTGCTTGAAGCTCCTAAGATAAGGGCTTAATTCAGGGAAGTGGGGAACAACCACAATTACACTTCTTTTTATACAGAACACTAGAATCTAGCAGGTTCTTTGATAAGAAAGTATATTAAAATCCGCACTTGACATAGTTCCTGCTAGAAGAGTGGATGTGTGGCACAAGAGAGTGTAACTAATAACTGAGGGGAAACGATGGGAAATATTATAGTAGTAAGATCACAAATTGCTCAGCGGTGGTATATGCACTTGCTGATGGTTCTACACTGATGCAAATAAAATAAAAACCCTTCTTATGGGGATTCTGAATAACTGGGTTTTTAAAAAGAGTTTGAAGGTCAGAGCTGGGTGAACTGAGACTTCAGAGAGTCTTCTGTAATTAGACTGTGAGCTCTTGGGGCCATGGAGTATATAATATTTTAGGTTTGTACAGTGCGTCGCACAATGCTACTGCAAAACAAATAATGATATTCAGTGGCTAATAGGCGCATTTTGGTGCCTTTCAGGAGACACTCAGCATTTTGTGGCTTAAATCTAATACAGTTAATGAGAGGACACACTCAAGAAATACGAAACTTAGGCAAGAAGATTATAAACACAAACATTTGGATAGCGCCTTTAAAAAAATCTTAAAATAAAAAGAAAGCTGTGCTCACATGAGTCTGAAATATTTCCTATTAAGATTTTTTAAATTTTATTTACTGCATTACCTCTTATTGGGATAAAAGCAATCCAAGTCTTTTGATCTGCGTTTTAGCTTTAATACTTCTGTTTTGAGATCACTTTGTAAAGATTCTCCATCAGGGACACTTCCAGGCTCTGACAAAACTGCAGGAGATGGAAGAGGGCTCAAGACACACGGTACAGGACAGCACTCTTTAGTACAGGTAGTCTGTGTTTCATAGCGAATAAGACGAGTCTGAAGTTCAGCAAATTTCACATCTCTCTCTAAAGATTTTCTGTTATCTAGACAGTATCTGAAATTGAAATAAAAAAACAACAGAAACACAAAGCCAGTGACCACTGTAACAAAGCTGGGGGATTTTTTTCTCATTAGAAAAACTGAATAATCAAACTTATTTTCAACAACAGAAACATCTCCAGTGCCTCTTTACTTGAATTATTAGGTTGCTTTTGACAACAGCACTGAATGACCTAATAAATTAGATTACATGACAGATTTTCTCATGGACTATGCTACAGTAAAATTAACAAGATGAAGTTGGGTTACATACTTAATATGGATCAAATTCCACTATCCATACCCAATTCTCTTTCATATAAAATTTCCACTGAAGTCAACAGAAAGTTTACTTGAATTATGGAATGCGGGACTAGGCATTATGGAAGTGGTATTTCTTCCTAGAGCACATACTGAGATGTTGACAATTGATCGTGTTTCTCTTATAAATTCAATAAGACTCTTGTTAAGTGTTTAAAATTATCAATCCCTTTGCTTTACATTTTACTGAAATTTGGTCATCAGATCAGGATGCAAAACTGATGGGTTATTGTTCAGCCCTTTCCTGTATTTTAGGATGTTTATTTCTCTTACAAAACGTATAAAGTCACATGTAAAAAAACCCCACCTAAATAGGTTTTTGTGTTGTAGTGAAGGACTATGTGCGCATTTTGAGTTATTTTGTGCATGGTTTGTTTTGTTGTGTGCGTGACTACGTGGAGTTGTGTGTGAAATTTTTGTATGCAAATGAACTGTAGAGTAAGGGTGATGCGTTGTCATAAACCAAATTATCTACAATGCTTGCTATGGCATAGAATCTTACTGTAGCTCAGAGATTCTCAATCCATAGCCCAGTTAACACACAGTTGCAGCTCAGCTGTGCGCTAAAGACTGCTGGGTACACACAGTAGGGTCCAGGTTCCTGGTTGCCCAGCATGGCAGAGTCCAGGCTGCCCATCTCGGCGTGGCAGGAATCTAGGGTCAGGTCTGCTAGCCAATCCGTAGGGTTAGGGCTGGCCAGCCTCACATCCTGGTGGTCCAGTGCTTCAGGATCTAGGGTCTGGGGCAGCCACCCAGCCCCACCAGGTCCAGGGCTACCAGCCTTGTGGGGCCAGGGTCCTGGAGTCCCTGCTGCCTGGCCTCCCTGTTGCTCGGCCCTCCCACCCAGGGGTCTGCTCCTGGGCCCCAGTCTGTGAAGGGAGACCTTGGGATAGGCATCTGTGGGAGTGGAATTCAAAGGGCACACTGTATATCGCAACTTGCGACCCAAGGTAACACATATATAGGTTGAGAATCACTGATGTACCTGTACATGACACAAGTGTATTTTGTAAATGGCTGAGAACTTAAATTGGACAGTAACAGACCACGATGACTAGAGCTGCTGATATTCTTAACAAAAAAAACTTTCAACCAAACATGCAGCTGTTCTTACAATTTCATACTGATTCAATAGACATGCTAGACTTCAGAGTGACACACACGCTCACACTCTTGGAATATTATATAGATAGCAATCTTCACCATAATTTTCATTTATATAAAAATATTATTATAAAATAAAACCATATTTTAATTTAGACATTTAATTATGCAAATGATGCTCCCCCCTCAGACGTTAAGGCCTGAATATAGCAACAGCAAAAGTTAAAGCAGTACAATATGCGTATGTATAGATAAGGCCAAAGTCACATTCTTCATTACCCTCAAGGAGACAGGAGTATAACAACTGATAGATACCAGCCTAGAAAGTGAGGAGATTTGGGGGCGGGGGATAAACTGGGAGAATGATCCACAAAAACCTTGCTATGTTCAGGACTAAAATCATTGAGTAAAACATCCCAGATATATTTGTAGATCTACTTTCTAGAAATAGTATGCAGTCCGCATAAAGAGGGCCCCATTTATAACATGGCTTTTATGCTAGATGGCAGTGTTGAGAAAATAATCACATTAAGCAGTGCAAGGAAACTTACTCAAGCCCATGATAATGGCACCCAGCTGCTTTTTCAAAAGACAGACCTCCCAGCTTCCGTGGAGTGAGCTCTGGTGTCAGAAGAAAAGCATTTTCGCTAAAAGAAAAGAGTATGTATTTTAAATTAGGTCTATGTTAGTATCAAAACTGCAATTTTTATTTAGTGAGCACTTTAACTGAAGCCTAGTATGAAGCTGTGTATTGCCACCTTGAACACTATAATTGACCTATGTGTAAGAGTCACTAAATTAAAAAACTATTTCAAATGCTCGTACTGCATGCAACTACAGATTAAAACCTCCTTACATTGTATGTACAAAAGCTTAGAAATATAAAGAATTAAACTAGAAATTCATGTACATTTATATTTACCCGTTATTGAGTACAAACTATGGGAAGGCAATCTACTGCTACCAATGCACAACCTTTGAGTATGAAACTAATGTGCTAGTATGTACATTTTAATTGAAAATACAGAAAAAATACTACAATCACTTGTGAGATATTTCATCAATTAAAAATATGCAATGTGAAAAACTTTCACATCAATATATTGCAAAATGTTGATATTTGCCATTTTTGCCTCATACTAAATAACTTCAGCATTAAGGAGCTGACATGGCAACTGTTCTTAGTCTCCCACAGGACCTGTCTCTAAGTCCCTCTTCCCTGATTTGCAACTTTTGAAACCCAAAGATTAGTGATTTTCCCTTTCAGGGCAAATACACTTTAAATTCAAAAGTTGGAATTTTCAAATAAAAAGCATGATAAGATGATTAAAGTTTAGAGAAAATATCTCTGTTAAATTTTAATATGGTAGAGTCTGTGGGTTTTTTTTAAAACCACCACAATTGCTACCTCTATTGATCATTACAAAAAAAAAGTCCATGAAGCGGCTCACCCGGATCAAGACTAAGCACACAGGCATGGTGATGAAGGAAAGCATGGTGTGAACAGAGGTTCTCAATCTTCTATCTTTCACATTTAAAAGAAATCTTGAGGGAGGGAAGGACAGAGAGTTTTGGAAAATCTCCACTGCTGTGCCTCCACTCTCTCTGTCTTTGGGACTGAGTGGGATGGGGTATAGCATAATCAGACCTTTCAGCCTTCCGGCCAAGAACTTTAGCCAGCCCTGCTTTAGTATCTGAGATCTCATACATTGGTTCTGCACTTCCCACAGTTACCCAAATTCTCTTGTAATCCTCTAAAAGATTTTCTAGTTACAGTAAAAGCACTTCAAGAGATAAAGTTTCATCGCAACCCTACAACTTATTTCTATGAGTGAGTTGGAGTAAAATCCCTTCAAATTCAGGGTTTCATGAACTGTGATTCAAAGCAAGCCATTCAATCAAATCAAACTACTCCACGGCTGGAGGTTTTTCAAAATTGGGGATTAAAAAAACCTCTTGTAATGAACAAAGTATTAACTTCTCTCTCACACAGATAATTGGAATGACAAAATTTTATATTTAATTTAGCCAAAATCCTGGAGACATCTGCATTGATTAACTAAAACTTTGTAAAAGACTCACATTGTTATGACTAGTCTTCATTTTAAATTGTCTACCATTCGTGTGCAATCAGCACATCTTTAAATTAGTTCCCTGAACACAGCAGCTCAAACTGCTTTTCCAGCAGTTTACCCCAATGATAACAGAATACTCCGCTTTCATGAACAATTTTATAATGTTATATATGGTCGCAGCTATGACAATTTCCTGCCATATTCCTGGGAGACCTTCCCATCTGGAGTCTATCGTGTTAAACTAATGGCTTTTGTATTATTATTATCTGACAGAATTGTATGTAATCTCTCAAAGGGGGAGACGTAACAGATATGAGATCCAGGGCATCAAAGGGCTATACTGAACAATGTGCAAGAAAAGAATGGACTCCTGGAAAAAAACATGTTCAGTGGTTTTCTCTAACAACATCTAGTGAGAAGTGAATACAAATTCCCTACTTCCAATTATGCAAAAACCCAGACTTTGCCCTGAGGAGTGCACATTGTCAGCAGATCACTTGTTAAATGAGGACAAGATCAAAGGCCTAAGCTGCATAAAGGAAAAGACTGCCTATTAATTTCATTGATTGACCCCTAGTTGTTATGTTACATGAAGGGGTAAATAACACTTCTTTATTCACTTTCTCCACACCCTTCGTTATTTGAATAGGCCTCCATCATATCCTCCCTTACTCATCCCTTCTCTAAACTAAACAGTTTTTGTCTTTTTAAATCTCTCCTTATATGGAATTTTTTCCACAGCCCTAATCATTTTCATTGCCATCTCTGCATGTTTTCCAATTCCGTTATATTTTTTTGAGATGGGGCAAGCAGAACTGCAGCCAACATTCAAGGTGTAGAGGTATTATAGATTTAGAGAGAGACAATATGACATTTTCCGTCCTATATCCCACTTCATTAATGATTCCTAATACTCTGTCATCTTTTTTAGACTGCTGTTGCACACTAGTGATGTTAAAATGTGGTTAATTGACTGGTCGATGGAATTTCCATCGACTACTTGACTAGATGATAGGCACTTCCACATTCTTCCTTTGAAATGTACAAGAGCCCACAGTGGGGCTCTTGTACATTTCAAAGGAGGAATGCAGACCTCTGCGCTCAGCCGGGGGCCAGCGGGAAGTCCCACTGACTGGGGGCTGCACACAGGTGCCTTCTTTCAAATGTACAAGAATCCCCAGCTGAACCTGGGCTCCACATGGGGGCTCTTGTGCATTTCAAAGCCATGGAGCCCGGGGTCAGCTGGGGACTCCCCAGCTGACCCTGGGTTCTGGGGAAATGCCATGCAGAGCCTAGGATCAGACCCCGGTTTCGCACGGTATTTCAATGGAACCCGGGATCAGCTGGGAAGTCCCCAGCTGATCCTGGGCTCCACTGCCCCTTTGGCACGCACAGAGGCGGCATTTCAACAGGGCAGCCGTGGAGTCCAGGGTCAGCTGTGGAGTCCCTAGCTGATCCCAGGCTCCGCACAGTATTTCCTCAGAACTTGGAAATTGACTAGTCAACAGACTATCTGATAAGCAAATGCTTGTCGGATAGTCAATTAGTCTTTAACATCCCTTCTGCACACTAAGCAGGTGTTTTCAGAGAACTATCCACAATGGCTCCGCAACCTCTTTTCTGAGTGGTAACAGCTGATTTAGACCCCATCATTTTGTATGTATAGTTGGGATGAGAAGGTTACTCACCTGGTGCAGTAACTGAGGTTCTTCGAGATGGCTGTCCCTGTGGGTGCTCCAGCTTAGGTGTCTGTGGTGCCAAAAACACCCAAGGTGGAGCACCCATAGGGACACGCTTCAAAGAAGAATCTTTTTTGCAATGTGTGTTCCTTTGCATTTGTCAACATCAAATTTCACCTGCTATCTTGCCACCCACATCAGTGAGATCCCTTTGTAACTCTTTGCAGTCAGCTTTAAGACTTAACTATCTCGAGTAATTCTGCTACCTTACTATTCATTACTTTTTCTCGTTCATGACTATGTTGAACAACACCAGTCCCAATATGGATCCATGGGGGATCATTCTGTTAGGAATACTGATTAGAATTATCTGACCACGTGGGAGGAAGAGGAGAGGAAAGGAAAATTTTGCTATCATAACTCCAGGCAGGAGAAGAACTTCATTTTCAGGCCCTTATCTTTTTTTTTTTTTTTTGTTAAGGGTATACAAGCTAGACCAAATGCTATAGAAATTACTAATGAACTAATATTCTCTCACACACATTAGGTGCTAGATATTATCATTTTACCAGTAGTTACAGGAGGCAGAATAAAATTGATGAGGTCTTTGGAAAGTGGGGGCTACTCCTTCATGAACCATCCTGTTAGATTTGATTCTGCCTCCCACATTGACAGACAGGTGACAACTCACACTGATGATCTGTGGATCTATCTCAGAAATAATTAATGTTTGCAATGCACTTGGAATAACACTTTCCATGGAGGTTTAATTATCAAGCTTCAGTTTTGATCTGACCTCTCCACTTATTGTTTCCGTCACTCTTGACATAGTTAGTGAACACCAATTTGGTTCTTCTTCAACAATGCCCAATTGTTCCTCCTCGTTATGTTGTCACTTGCTCTGTGTCAAATCTGATGATCCTCACGAGAGACCCTTTATAATCTTGTCATTACTGACATCTTTGCTCTCATGCACCTCGCTCTCTATCCTGTCACTGTTCATGTGGCAACTGACTATAGTGATCAGGAGCTACCTAACACAGGCGATCTGGATTCTACTCCTGACAGTCATTGGCCTGCTGTGTGACCATAGGCAAGTCATGTCACCTCTCTGTGCCTTTGCTGCCCCCTTGTCCTTTATAAAGTGCTTTGAAATCTATAGCTTAATGTTTATTTTAGAAACGTTTGTCTGTCTGTGAGTCTGGCTGTTCAAGAACTCCTCCTAAAAGGTAAGAACTAGAACCACCAACTTTGGTATGTGGCTTCCTCTTCTCATAACTTAAAGGTAAGGGTTTGGTTGTGTTAGGACAATAGGATGCGCCTGGAATTCGATTGTTTCTCATAAAATGAAAAGGGAGGGTAGAAGGGAGTTATACTCTGAAATGACCACGATGCGAGGGGAAGGGGCAGCAAGGGACTAGACATGAGGGCTGGGACAACCATACCACAAAATACTATGAGTATAACTCCACTGGGCCAGTAGACGGCAGGGGTGGAAAAAGAGACAGCTATCTACTATATATTTCACAGAGTTTGTCTGTGTGCATCTGTCCCCGTCCTGGGGTCATGAACCCTTGCCTAGGCTGTGCCTGCTGCAGCAGCCATGGATAGGTGCTTCTCATCTGACCCCAAGTTGCTGCAGTGAGAGTGGGCTGAGGTTGTCCTCTTTCTGCAGGGCAGTGTGCATATTGAACCCCTCCATCCTCAGCCCCACCCAGAACAATCATTTAAATGAAGAAAAACAAAACTTATTTGAGTTAAAGACCAAGCGACGCTGGGTAAATCTTCTAGAAGAGTGCTATATAAGAGCTAAGTATTATCTTGTATGGCTTCCACCATTATAGTCTCTACAAGCTTTTCACTTTGCTTCTTTATTTCTCTCACCCATTCACATTGTTGTGCTGTCCCCTACAAGTAGTACAGTCCCTCTTTTCCTATCCACCCTGTGCTCTCTGTCAAATGCTAGAAAGTGACCCATCTATAGGGGATAAGATTTAAAACTTCTCATAGTGATGGCAAAACTATTTTGGTTAACCATTGGTGCTTATTTGGGATAGCTCTGACATATCTAAGCCTATTCTCCATCATCACTAATAACATAAATGATCATTTACATCAGGAGAGTCTGAGAACTAAATTCATTCCTAGCAATGAAGTCGTTAGTTGGACCTGCTTACATCAGTTTAAATTTGGCCCTGAAGTTTTGTACATTTTGAGTCCTTACCTCTTTTGAATTTGTAACGGCTGAAGATCCCCAGTTGGTAATCCCTCTGGAGTGAAATATTTCAGTAGCTCTTTAGCATCTAGTAATGTCAGTGACTCCCTCTGACCATCTTTATGGCCCAGTAATTGCTCAGAGGAATGTGCCAACATAGAAACTCTGGAAAAGAAAAATAAAGTAAATCTGTCCTACCAAGAGTCATTGTTAGTTTGGAGCAATTAAAATGGTTTATCGCCTGTAACATTTCTGGAATTATTCTTTCAAATATTTATTGATAACCTCATAATAAAGTAGTTGCAAAGTCAAGGCTCTACCAGTTTTCCCAATATAAAGTATTATTAAGATTTTATAGTTCAGCTGAGAAATTTAACACTGGGATGGAAAGCAGACAGATTCTCAATCCTGTGAGCAAATTTTATGTATCTGAAGATTAATGTAATTCTCATGAAAGAGAGATTTATAGCTTAGTTAAAGATAAGAACCAAAAGGCAAGTATTGTACAACCTTCCCTTCATAATTATCTCTATATAGCTCATTCAAGGACAACAAAGTGTCTTCTCTTCTAACACTGAGCACCTTTGCTATGCTGCTTTAGGAAGAGTAAAACTCACCAATGAGGAATAGGATAAAATAAAATTATTTCACTTAGGACTCATGCAACCTTCACTGAATCTAAGAGACAGAAAGATCCTTGAGATGCCTGTCAAAAGGTATGCCTAGCAGAAAGATAATTTTATCTGGTTTGAGAAGCAAGGACAGTGCTTCAAAAAAAAGCACAAGAAAGCCGAGATCTAAGTTGAAGCTGCAAATAAGATATTCCTCCCTGCATTCTGATGTGGGCCATGCCACCCTGGGACTCTATAAATTGAAAACTGATTGGAAGCTTATCCAGTAAAATGTTAAAGAGTCACAACAGAACAAAGAACTACGATGATATTAATCTAATTATAAGAATAAATTAAATACCTAATCACAGGAGGCAGTAAAAGACCCAAAGGAGCAGCATTTCAACAAAAGTCTAAATAATGAACATTTTTCAAATCTCTTACGCTTTTAAAATGTTTATGTCCCTGGCTTTAAACAAGGGGTGGGGAACCTGCAGGCCAGGCCAGCACTCCCCACAGTTCCCATTGGCCGGGAATGCTGAACCAAACCAACTAGGAGTGGCAGGGCTCTGTGACTGTGGACACACAGTAAACAATCTAGCAGCCCGCCAGCAGCTAAACCTGATGAAGTGCATGCGGTCTGTGGGCCAGAGGTTCCCCAACCCTGCTTTAAATAAAGCAACACAAAAAGATTAATGGTTTATCTATATTGGGACAGGGGCAAAAACGGCTTCTCTGGGCTTACATTATACTGTGACACTGTGCAAATTTGACTCATTTTTGCACCAATTCCTAGTGTGCATGTGGTTTAATGATGTTTTATCTTTTGCTCATCCAGTGGTGCCTGCTGGAGCTTCACAAATGGCTGCATAACAACACTCAGTCATAAATACTGGAACATATTTTTAAAAGATTAACAAAACCTGCCAGCATTTACAGATCCTGAAGAATAATGTTTATCACCATCTGTTTAGAAAATACACAGTATTTATCATTACCTCATTTTTTGTTTAATTTTTTCTACATTTTCCAAGTTCTGAAGAACATTTCTTTCTGGCCACTCCAAAGGATTGGACCCTATTAATTCTGATTCTGAGAGGGGGGGGAAAAAAGCAGAGTGAGATTAATAAAAAGCTATTACTGCCACCAGAAAGTTAATAAATGGGATGTCATTTATATTCAATCAAAGGCACCAGGTTTATTAATATTAATTGGAGGATACTGTGGCTCTAGAGACTCTTGGCAAGCATTCAGGGCACCAAACGAGTCTCTTATGGAATATACAGTTCTAACTGAATCTGGGGTAACAGGAAGAGTACTGAGGAAATGAAACAAACAGTCTCAAGGACTCCTTCCAATGTTACAAATGGAAGGAGGAGAGAGCATACAGTAATAAATTCTGTCCCAAAAGTAATACTGAGGCAACAGTCTGATATTTTCATTATCATGTGGTAGCAATACATACTGAGGAGTAATGAGGAAATGTTATGGTGCAGACATGGTAATATAGTGTTAGAATATCACCTGGCAATCATATTGGAGTTATCTATGACTCCACTGTATTATATTCTATTAAAATTATTGTTCAACAAAGATGGAACAACTTTATAAAGTCTACATGAAAAGGTTATTACCTACATATGTTGCTGGCAGTGCTACAAGTAAATAATGCCAAGGGGGAACATCTTACTCGGTTATATACTGAAAAAGAAATTCTGCATATTTGTGTGTGGTGTGTGTAGTGGCTGCTTCTAGAGAAGTCTCCACACACATGAAAACAAATTTCATACTCCCTATCTGCATGTACTAGAATCACCTCTCAGGAAGATGATGTAATGGATTTAGCATATACTGCTATGGCCTAAATAGATGCTGCTAGCAAACAATTTTCTGACTGAAGAGCTAGGTGTTAGGTATGCCACAAGAAAATAGCAGTTATAAGCCTCGGAATACTTTTTCATTAAAATTGTGATATGATTTGGTAGGTGCTGAGTCATCCATAGAATAATCTTGCTATTCTACTACTGTGCCCACTATCTCAGGAAAGTATATGCACTTATGCTTTCATGGGAATTAAACAGATGAATAAACGGGGTAAAATATAAATAAACTACTTGGATAGAATAACACTATAGTTCTTCAACGAAAGCAAGAAAACTACAGAAACAAAGAGGATATAAAAAACCTGTACTACTTCTCACAAATGAACAGTTTTGTAGTGAACAAGAATACCTTAAGAACATAAGATGTGCAATGATTCAATGAAAAATGTTCAGTATCATACCAAAACAATAATATCTTTATCAGCAACACTCAAAAAGACATAATAGTCCAATGATGAGAACAATTGCTATATGAATGTACAAATGCTCCAATAAATATAGATTTCCCACTTTTCTCTTTCTGGATTAATTCCTTTAACCTTAATTTTAATGTAATTGTAATATGTGAATAAAAAGTCTTGTTTGCAGATACTTTTTCAAAAACCAAAAACACAGAAAGCAGTGGTGAATTTTTTAATACACATGCTTACCATAAGTCATTGTGCAGGGGCTAGTTTTGTTGATTGCTTTGTCCAGAATAGTTTTTGGAAAGCTAGTGTCATTCAAATCTAAAAAACGTTCCCTGGTAAGTGTTAACAGGGTTTTGAGCTCATCAGCAGAAACAGCTGAAGGCTGCTTGCCTGATTCCTGCCTCTCTGCAAAACAATAAGGAGAAGAAAAATAATTACTATTCAAAGTGCTAAGCAATGAGGAAAGACTGGACTCAGGTTGAGAGAAATTTGTAGACAAGGCACATAATGCTGTATACTTTA
Organism: Apalone spinifera; assembly: GCA_030068395.1. Taxonomy (NCBI): domain Eukaryota; kingdom Metazoa; phylum Chordata; order Testudines; family Trionychidae; genus Apalone; species Apalone spinifera. The sequence goes on from CM057846.1 coordinate 19,568,284, forward strand.
GGGATGTGTCATTAGTTGATTCCATCAGCACATGTAAATGATTTCTGAGACTTCCCAATGTTTCACAAGTCCTTTTTATGATGCAAGTTACTTTTAGTCTAGTGACAGCCTGTTAATTACAAACTATTTACATTAAGATCAGGCTATTAAAACTGTAGTCTCTCCAAGTCACATTTTCATTTAATTACATCTGCTCAATGAATCAAACTAGATTAAATATCAAGGGACAAAACACAATGTTCCTGACCCACCCAAAGTTGAGGCACTTAGAGAGAAAGACCTTCCAGCTCAGTTTATGGGCACTTATAATAAACATGAATCTTTAATAGACCTTCAACCCCCACCATTAAAAAAAGAGAGAGACAGAGAAAGAAACAGAGCCATGTATTTACAAAAGCTACAAAGTAGATGAATACTGAATTGCCACAAGAGTCTCTTTCTGAAATCATCTTTTCATCAATAAAAGCTAGTTGCATTCCAAAACATATTTAAAAAATATAGACTCTAACACACCAAAATAAAAATCAGAGCTCTTTCAGATCTAAGATGATTTCAGACTCATTGCAACAAGTCACCACAGATGTATTACTATTGTTTGCAGTTAGGAAACAATTAGTAAATGTTTCTATTCCTTTTTCATAAATTATCTTCCTTCAACTTTATAAAATAATCACTGTCACATTAAATACAAAATGAAAATATATTTGTTGTATATCAATTGAGATCCAATAGTGATTTAATCCCATATTCTCTCCATCACTTACTGAGACATTCTTTCAAGGCAAATGCTTGGATATAAGCCAGTTTCTTTTCTCTCTGTAGTATCTGCTCGCCATAGAAATGTGGAAGAGATCTGATGAAGTCATCAGTACAAAAGTCTGTATGGATTATGAGAAAGCCATTCTTAGGTATACCTTATGGCTGTGTCTGGACTGGCGCGATCTTGCGCCAGAGCTATGCAAATGAGGCTCAGTGTGGAATATCGCTGAGTCTCATTTGCATAGCTAATGAGCTGCCATTTTCACGGAAGAGGCTCTTGCGCAAGATGGAGCTGTCTACACTGCCCCTTCTTGCGCAAGAAAAACCCTCTTGCGCAAACCGTTATGCCTGAAAATAATCAGCAGAACGGCTTTGCGCAAGAGGGTTTTTCTTGCACAAGAAGGGGCAGTGTAGACAGCTCCATCTTGCGCAAGAGCCTCTTCTGCGAAAATGGCGGCTTATTAGCTATGCAAATGAGGGTCAGCGATATTCCAAGCTGAGCCTCATTTGCATAGCTGCGGCGCAAGATCGCGCCAGTCTAGACACAGCCTATATGGTTTAGATAAACATATTTATATCTTAACGGCGCTATCATTGTGTATGAGTCACGTAAACACATGACTACTTATTTCATATTAAGAAAGCTAGAATTTAATATTTGGCTGAATCCTGTTAAAGCAAGGAAATTAACATCAAAGGCTGAATATCCACCCAAAAATCTCCTTAAGTATCAAGAACGTCTCCACGTGCTTGCAGTTTTTTTCCATATTACATGCTGAAATAAATAAGTATGGTTTGGATGAAATATCTGTGTATTCCTTAGCTTTCAATTTCCATGCTCTTATGCACTAAAGTCAGACTTAACGTTGATATGCCATTGCAATTAATGCAATTAACATCATAGGAAGTAAACAGGCTATGGCATTTGATGTTTGAAAATAACCCATTGTTCCCAATTTATATAACACATTGGCAAGGACTTTAGGGCTTTCCCTGCCACCAACTTTTTCATCAGACTAGGATGAACTATTATGATCAGGCAGTCAGTTCTACTCCACTTTGATTTTGTCCAATTACAAGGGAACGAGCTTCTTCATCTAAATCAGCCTTGCAAAATTGGACTTATCTATCCAGAAAAAATATTGTTTTAAATGAGCAAAAGAAATAATTAACTAATACAATGAAATAATTTTGTTTTGTTTCTTTCATCACCACCTCAAGGTTAGGCAAGGAGAATTTGGGCTGGTCTGGTCAATCTTCATAATAATTTTGCAAGTCTAATTTAAGTATTCATTTTAATTGGAGTTATAGGCTGCGTCTAGACTGGTGCGCTTTTGCACCAGAGCTATGCAAATAAGGCTCAGCGTTGGAATATCGCCGAG
>CM057846.1:19570524-19588006 GCA_030068395.1 Apalone spinifera
CTGAGCCTCATTTGCATAGCTCTGGAGCAAAAGCGCACCAGTCTAGACGTAGCCATAGAGTAAAGCATTCTATTTGCTCCAGGTGCCAATGAAGGTATCAAAAATAATGGGCTGTGCATCTCATATAGAATATTTTAAAACCACATGTATTTTATCTTGAACTTAAAGATTTAGTTTAAAATTATTTGAATTTTCCCATCAACATGAAATGATTTTACAAGTCTTAATAAAAAGCATTCTGCTGAAACAAAAATATTTTTATTAAATGTCACTATTCCCCTTAGCCTTCCCACCTTCTTATTGTAAATAAACTGAACATTTTGTCAATTTCTTCCACCCACCCCCAGACACCCTTAAAAGGAGTTTAAGTCTTACTTGACAGTGTTTTTTCTGTGCTTGTCTTTAGTTTTCCATTTAATATAGCCAGAGTGGCTCTGCCATTGATCTGGTTGGCTGAATGAATCAATGTTGCTTTGCACCCTTCAAAGCCATTGCTTTGTACCAAGAAATAATATCGGCAAGACTCTCCTTTTAGCTCAACTTCTGGAACTAAGCAAATACCAACAGATAATTACAAACCATTCTGAGAAAGTATTTGAAATAAGCATAACATTTTCTAGATTCTATCACTTGAACAGCCTCTAGCTTCACCATCAACAGTATCACTTGAACTTCACCATCTGAAATTGCATCAGATCACATTAGCTAGCCTATCAAATGTGCTCCATATTCTGATGAGAGAGCTCTAAAATATTCTACACAAATCAGGTAGAGTTAAAAAATTCAGATGTGCCACTAATTCCTTCACATTAATTTTCAACCTGTGTCCTAGCATGATATTTATGGAGAAGAGATAAATATGAGGTATTGACCACTTGTAGTCACTAAAAATCCCAGGCACATTTAACAAGATTAACATGGTTAATTCTGGCATCCTTGCCAACATTTGGTTGTATCACTGTATTCTGCCTAAAATATCACTTCAATTTCAACAGGATAAGGTTTGGGGATTGGGGTTTTTTTTGTCTGTTTGTTTTAGTTTTATTTTCTGTCTTGAACTACTGGATAACATAGGTGTGTGTTACTGCCCTATACTCATGTATGAGGCAAGTCTGCATACAGTTGGTAATTAACTTTGTAAAGCACAGTTGAGATTTTTGGGTGCTCCAGGAAATGTCAGTTATTATTAAATAAGAAAGTAAATACCTGACTTTGTTATGAGGCATAATTTTTATCCTAAAACAGGAACAAAACTGTATGCTTTTTGGACGGGGGCATGAGGGCAGATATTATGTGATGATAAAGAAGCTTATCTATTACGTTATCTCTAGTGGAAAGACATTATATACTATTTTCTCCAAAGCCTGTGGATAGCCTGTATATAGTGAATTTAACAGGTCATGGCCCACATCCAGGGGAGATAGAATCTTTGCTAGTGGGAAACCCTTCTTTTAATATTTTTAATTGAAAGTCCTAATTTTTTAGAAATGTTTTATGAAGGGGTAGACACCTTATGCTTCCCCAAAGAAAGAAAATAGAATCATTCATTAACTATGTAAATTACTGAAAATGCTGTTTTTATTATAGGCAGATATTACTCATAATATTTATCCTAATAGACTAAAGAAATTAAAATCTTTATTAAAAGTATAACAAGAAAAGTCTGCTGTGAAGCATATGAAAAATACTCCATTCTATTTCCTACCAAAAGCTTGGATCATGTGGATTGTACTAGAATAAAAACTATCACTATGAACTTGACTGTAATAACTTTAAATAAACTATATTTTTCAAGCTGTATACAAACTATTAAATTGACAGATGTTTGCTAAGATGAGAAGTTCAGAAAGACAGCACTTCATAATTCTATACTAAGCTTTGAAGGACAAATCACTTAATACCACCTTCAAGCCTTGTTATCCTTCTTGTATTGAGAAATTTAAAACACTGTCTCAACAGACAGACAGAATTAAGCATTGAAAATTCAGCAAATAATTTATATCAAAGTATAAAATAATCAAATGATTTCTATAACAGTTTTAATATAAAGTAAGGGAGAAAAATCAAGCTGATATCTGTAGCTGTGCAAGAAAAAAATAAGGTCATCCATTTTTAACACTCCCACCCCCCCCTTAATTTGCTTCATTTAAGACACTTGTTTGAGATGTCAAGAAAATAAAAATGGCCACATTGGGTCAGACCTAAGGTCTATCTAGCCCAGTATCCTATCTTCTGACAGTGGTCAATGCCAGGTGCCCCAGAGGGAGTGAACAGAGCAGGTAATCATCAAGTGAACCCTCTCCTGTTATCCAGCCTCTGACAAACATTCCTACCCATTCTGGCTAAGAATGATGAGGCATTGTATGACTGCTCTCACATAATTAAGAGATTGTGGACCAGTCAATCTACTATAAACAGGCTAGCCACAGGCTTTAGAGAAAGTAGTATACAATATACTTCCACTAGAGCTAACCCAGTGGCTAATCATCTATGATCACATCACATCTGCCCTCATGCTCAGTCCACGTGTTCCAGGCATTAAGCTGGAAGGCTCTTCACAAGCCTGCTCCTCTCTACCTGTCATTTATCTCCATCCTCTTCTCTGCCAATTATGATAAAAGTGTAGATAAGGCTACTTCTCATGCAAATGTCACTGTGCCTATTCTGTGCTTGCCCCACAGAGAGGAATGTCTTCCATTACCAAATTTGTAAGTCCAGTATCCTTTCCTATTTCAGTCTCTTCCTCAAGATACACCTTTCACGTAACAGGCAAAGGCCAGATAAACATAGTTGACACTTCATTTATCATTTATCTTGCTGACTGCAACTCTATGTATCTGACTATATGCCTCCTCTCATAGCTTTATATCATCTGTCTTAGGTTATAAACACTTCAGGAAAGATACCATATTTCTGTAAATGTTTGCACAACATAAGCACAATAGAGAGAGTGGATTGGGAAAAGTCCATGATAATCTAATTACAGATATATAGAGAGAACGGCCAAAATCTTGGGGGATAAGTAGTGTGTTCAATTATGCTGATTGATTATCTGACAATTTCTACAGCTATCACCATTGTTATGTCACTACAGTATATCATAACACTATTAATATGAAATAACGGCTTTGAACTAATTTGAAAAAATGAGGCTTGCCTCTTTTTAAAATAAAAAGGAAAGGGAGAGACATTATAAGCTGGATCGTCAGATGCATCTGAAGACTGACACACAATGTTAGCTTTAAGCCACATTTACATTCCCTTGATCACAAGGCTGGCTTGACCCACCACATAACTTGCACAAGTTATTTTTAATTTTTTCTCCACTTTGAGTTAAGGATGTTAACTAGCGGTTAATTTAATTGTCAAGTAGTCGATGGAATTTCCATCAACTACCCAATAGGCACTTCCGCACTCCTCCTCTGAAATGTACAGGAGCCCCAGCGGGGGCTCCTGTGCATTTCAAAGGAGGAATGCAGAACTCTGCGTGCAGCCTGGGGCCAGCGGGAAGTCCCGCCGACTCCGGGCTGCATGCAGGCCAGCTTTGATATGTACAAGAGTCCCCAGAGGGGGCTCTTGTGCATTTCAAAGTGGAAGCGCCCTCATGGAGCCCGGGGTCTGCTCCATGCTGTGCTGCTGACTTGAAATGGGGAGTCCCCCGCTGATTGAAGGTTCCATGTAGCATTTCCCCAGAATCTGGGGTCAGCTGGGGACCCTCAGCTGATCCTGGGTTCCACGGGAATGCCGCGCAAAGCCCGGGATCAGCTCAGGAGTCCTCAGCTGACCTCAGGCTCTGGAAAGCGCTGCCGCTTTGAAACAGAGGTGGCATTTCCAAAGAGTTCAAAGGAACTATTCAATATTCATGCTAATAAAAACTTTATATTTAGGCATGAAAGGATTAGATTTTTATTGGTAAATGATAGTAAAGATAATTTTCACACTAATTTAAATAGGCAAAGAAAGAAAAATGTTGCTTGAGAGCTTAATATCTATTGTAATTAACAATTAGTGTCCAAAATCTTCCCCCAATTTCCTGCAACTGCTACAATTTCAATCAATAAAAACAGAAAAAAATGCTTAAAATTAAACATTGATATTGTCTGCTGAAATAATAACAAAATAAAAATCAAACTCTGCCAAGGTTACTGATATTATACGTTCCGGAAACACACATAAACATACCCCTTAACATACATTACTTACTGGTTATGGCTTTAGGTTTTTTGGCCATGTATTCCTTCCATTTTTTTGTACTCAGCTGGCTAGGAGCTGGAATCAACATGTTGCTTACATTGCAAGGCAAAACAAATAAGGCTCCTATCTGTAGAAAGAGCAAATATAGCGCATTCACATTACTCAGATAGTCACAAAAAATATCTAATGTGACCTTTTTGTGGACCACAGGTGGCTATCATCATCAACCACATCTTAAGCCCAACATCAAAAATGAAACCAAAGTAAATAAGACCACACAAAACTAGACTATTACATGCCACAAGCAGAGAAGACAGTGCACTCAGGTAAACCAATCCTGATACCTCCACACTGGCAGGGATATGATTATGTGAGATATACCCAAATAATCATAGCAAGTGACTCACCCTCACCTGCTAGAGAAGAGAGTTACCCAAGGTCATAGCCAATCTGACCTGAGGAAAAATTCTCCCCAACCCCAGTTACGGCAATCAGTTAGACCCTGGGCAAGAGAGCACAAACTGGACCAAGTGCCTGAGACGGGACACGCACAGCACCACCTCGGAGCCCTGTCCTATCCAGCCAAGTATCCATCTCCAGCTATGGCCATCCCTGGTGCTTCAGAGTAAGGAGATTTTAAAACCTCCCAGAATACAAGAGGGGGAGAAAATTCCTACATAACCCCATGCTGGTGGCTGGATGAAACCCTGTAGTGTGAACTGATTAGATATGGGGTCAGCAACCTTTTCAAACCAAAGATCTAAACTACATCAAAAATTCAGAACAAGTGGTCAACAAAGAGCCGTATAAGAATGCCCATTTGCATGACTGAAAATATATAATTTAGTATTATTGATAATTGACATCATGATTAATATTAGCATAAATGAAACGTGCTCACAGACTATTTTTAATGGGTCTTCTGTTGCTGTATTTTTTCACACATTTCTTTGACATTTACAACATAACTGGTCAAATCCAGCTTCATGCACGCATTTAGGTGGTCTTCTGTCAATCTTATGTCGGGGGGTGAGGATATGGGTATTTGAGGTGCTCAGTGCAGGGGGTACAGGTGTATGATAAGCTCAGTGCTGGGGTGTGGGAGGGTGCAGAAGCTGCAGCCAAACGGAGGCTGGGCCCCAATTGGGGGCTTGTTGGCAAGGCTTCATTTTCAAATAAAGTAAAATATTATATCCAACACAAAAGGTTTCAACATTGTCTTTATTTATGGCAGGAGTGGGGAACCTTTTCTGGGTCAGGAGCCACTGACCCACAGAAAAAAATCTGTCAGAGACCACACAAGTGAGAAGCAAAAAACAACCCTTCCAAAAAAACCACAACCATCATTGATGTGGCCCCCAACTGAGACCCCTCACTCCCCATGGGGGGGCATGGAGGGACAGAGAGGACTGAGGTTCAAGGCCTCAGGCCTGATTAACTCTTCTGAGGTTCCAGGATTAGTTGATTTTGTTGCCTCCCCCCTCCCCGGCTCTGGGGTAGAGCCAAAAATGAGGGGTCCAGTGTGCAGGACAGAGTTGCTAGTGAGTGGGATAAGGATTGGGGTGCAGGAGAAGGATGGGGGTAGGTGTCTGGCCAGGGGAAAGGGGTAGGAGCAGGATGGGGCTGCAAGGTCTGAGCATGGGAGTGCAGGGTCTGGGTGGCACTTACTTTTTTTTCCCGGTATCCGTAACAGGGTATACTTATTGTAACAGATGCAAGTCACTCCCACGTGGCACCCAGCCCCTGCTCCACATGGGAGACAGAATAAGTTAGCGGCCCAACGGCCGAGTGTGGAATGGAGGCCACGCCTGCCAGGAATGCAGGGAGTCCAGCTGGCAGGTCCGAGTGCTGATGGGAACTGGCCCACTCAGTGGCACTTCTTGTAGCTCTCCAGGCTGGCGAGAATCCAGCCCACCAGTACCAGGAAGGCCAGGAGGAATGTGCTCAGGCAGATGATGGACTCCAGTGGCCCCACAGGGCTCTCCAGTGGGAGTAAGTGCATGGCGCAAGGAGGTGAAGTGTGGGCAGAGCAGTGTGTGAAGCAGCAGGGACATGGCCATGGCAGCAAGGGGTCCTTTATAGGCAAGATGGCAGCTGGGTCTGCTTTTGCACCCTGTGCTGCTCTCTGACTTCCTGTCCCAGGCACAGCTTCCTGCTGCTCCACTTGCCAGATTCTGGCCAATGCAGCAGCGAAAAAAAAGTCTCCTGGAAGCATCTGTTGCTTTCTTCCTCCAGCCAGGGCAAGGAGAGTGCACACACACGGAGCCATTTATAGCTCCGGCTTCTTTCCCGATTGCACAGCAAAGCCCGGGCTTCCCCTTCGCCCCCACAGGAAGCCAGCACTGGCTCCAATCTTGCGAGGGGCACAAGGCTGGATTGCCAGCACGGGCTCCCCTTTGCGGGGGAGGAAAAAGGGGCAGAGCTCGAGCTGCAAGCCATATTTGGCTTAGATGATGGCTGATCCAGGTTCCCTTTTATTTAGCTGCTGATTAAAGGCTCATTAAAGTACATTTCTATTAAAGACCTACCTTTCTTTTTTATTCATTGTTTTTCCTCTATTCATTGTCAAACACTAGTTGTACCTACTGGTTTTATGCTGAGCAGAGTTAGCAGAAGCAGCCATCCCATCAATGAAAAGTTTGGTTTTCAGAATGAAGGGAAAGTTAAGACATGGAGTATTGCTGGATTCATGTTTACTGTATTTTCTGTTTCATACCTCAGTGGTTCCCAAACACGTGATTAGTCCGTGGACCAGTGCCAGTCCACGAACCACTGGCTGCTGGGCTGGGGCTGCTCTGGGAGCTTGCAGAGCCTGGCAAGTGAGGTGAGGGGGTCACGTCAGTGGCTGGGGCAGAGTGCGGCACACTGGCGGCTTGAGGCCCATATACAATGGGAGCTGCTGCAGGTGTCAGGGACCTCCTTGTCCACCCCGCCTGTGCGCTGCCCTGGCCAGCAGGGGAGCCCCAGCTCCTGCTGGGTCCAACCTGGACCCAGAGTCTATGAGGGATGGTAGGAGCAGCCCTGGACGTATGCCAAGATTCTCCCATGCAGCACTGCCGCTGGGGGCTGCAGCTGTGCAAACACCCCCACATGCTGCAATTTGCCATTTTCCACCCGAGCAAGTAGTGGGGGAACTACTGAGGCAGGGTGGGCTCTGGGGGTGGGACTAATATTGGAAGTGGAGTGGGGCTCTGGAAACAGGTGGCTGGCATGGGGGAGGGGTCTGGTGGGGAGTACTCTAAGTCTTAAAGAGCCAGGGGCTGGTGGAGCTGAAGCCAGCTATTTGCAACAGCTCTGGCGGCCAGGGTTTTCATAGCTACAGAACCAAAAATATAGTAACAAGCTTGTAGCTGTTTCAAGAACTATTGAAATGGTGGGATGAAGCTAATCACCAGTTCTTATTCCTATTCCCCTAGGAGACAAGAATGTCCAACACTTCTAGGAAAGTCACTGCAGTGACTTTGGGCAGGTCTACATTTGAAGCACCACATCAGCTTATTTGAACTGTGCTCCATATACAGGTAATTAGATAAATGGAATGGCCTGTGGCATACCATTCTGACCATATCATCTGGTCAGAAAAGATGATCTAATGGTGCCTTCTGGCCTTAAAATCCATTAATACTGCATATACACTGATGATATGACTGGCCCAACAGCATAGAATATGTACAATGTACTGCCTTGCAGAACATAAAAAAATTACTTAGGCCGCATCTCCAATTGCAGGAAGATTGATGCTGTGTCATTCAATCTGCCGGTGATCCATTTAGCGAGTCTAGTAAAGACATGCTAAATAGAATGCAGGGGGCACCCCCCATTGGTGCCGGTACTTCTACTCCTCACAAGGAGTAAGGGAAGTCAACAGGAGCATTTCTCCCAACAGTCTCCCACTTTGAGGACAGCAACAAAGCTCATCTTAAGGTACATTGACTACAGCTATGTTTTTTATATAGCTGGGATTGCGTCCCTTAAACTGATTTTCCTCTGTAGTATGAACCTGGCTTCAAAGTACTCTGCTATTTGCGTTTAGGAAGGCTGGCAGGGAGAAAAAGGTGGACTCTTACTATAAAAGGACTTATTTGTGGGAACAAAAAATACACCAAAGATGGTGCAGTCAATAATTTTTGCAAAAGGATTGAACTGAATTATGAAAATGAACAGAAAAGGACAGCTGTTGGGATGGGATTCATAGTGAGTATCAAGACATGCTATGAGGTCAAAGCGTGGCTGAAGTTAACAATTTAATGGGCATATGAGCTCTGCTCTTGGAAACTGTACAGTGTACACATCTAACAGCAGATTGTGACCCTAGAAGAAAATTTTGGAGAAGGCTACACAGAGATTAGGTGTTAAATTAAAAGTACACAAAAATAGATATGGAGAAATAATTTTGAGGAAAAAAATGCTGCAAAGTTGAAAAAAATATACCTTTCCACTGAGAGAAGAAATCTGGTCAAAAAGCAGTGTAGACTTTTCTTTGATATTGTTACTTGCCAAGTTCCTGTATAAAAAGGTTTAAGGAACCACATCTTTAAATATTTATACCTATTGCAATTTTATAAATCACAGTATTATATTCTGCATAAAGAAACATTTCAACCCTCCTAAATAAAAGTTAAACTACCTCACTTCTCATAATTATCAAAGTATTATAATGAATAAATTCTCTATATCAGATGGGGTGGAGCATGAATTCATGAATTTTGTAAATATGTTATAAACATACAGCATTTATTGAAAGCTTTCAAGTGACCATGTAGGAATTTATATGTATATTTTATTTAATCTCTTACCATTATGAGAGTTAACAACTTAGATCAGGTATATATAAATGTGAGTGAGAGTGAGAGAACATGAAGATTTTAATCAGTTGGTATAAAATGCTACTGCTAAAGCTTCAATGACTTCTCACTGAATGTAGCTTTTATTGATAACTTCTACACAGTATTAATGCAACAGACATACTTTCATCACTGAAGCCATGTCTACACTAGGGGTCAATGTCGAACTAAGGTATGCAATTCCAGCTACATGAATAGTGTAGCTGGAGTTGACTTACCTTAGTTCAAGTTACCTTGGGTCCCCACTGTAGAGGGTAGGTGAGAGTGCATAACACAATATCTTCTTCTCCTCTTCCTATAAATAGCAGCAGGTGCTCTTTTTTTCCAATCTGCTAGCCCAATTATGCGTGCTAAGATTATTTGTTTAATTTTATCATGGCATCAGATCAAAGACAGTGGTTACATCTAGTGCAGTTTATACCTCCACTTACAAAACTAAGCATAAAAACTTCATATACCTGTGAGCCCACTTTATTTTAAAAGGCTGTAAAGAAATGGCTTTTTGCCTTTCCTGACCATGCCATTTACACACTAATCCCTGATCTTTTTCCTTTAGTTGTATGTAAGGCTAATTACTATTATTGATGGAGCTTTTTCTATTAGATAAATGTCTTTTGAATTATGTAATACTGCTAAGAACAGTCTATATAGAATATTACGGTCTATTAACCCAGCACACAAAAGGGTATGCTTAATTCTTAAATAAAAACAAACAAACAAAAAAACCCACCCACAAAATTTAGAATTAAAGGTAAGAGGAGCTCAGTATAATAATTTAAAAGTAGAGCATTTTATTGTAAAGTAGTTAAATTTAAGAAAGAAGAGAGACCCTGAATAATAAATAGTTTGATTCATGCTAAAATAAAATAAAGTGCAGTAAGAACCTCTTCTACCCTGAAGAGCCTCCGCTTACATTACCAGCTGCTACTACAAGATAAATTTAAACACAGATGAAAACTCTTAACTCCAGCACTCTCAGGTCTGGTAACATCTGGACCATGGATGTTATTGGACCAGAGAGCCCGGCTGGGAGCAGGGGCTGGCCAGAGTCAGGAGCGAAGCCCCGGCCAGCGGCAGCAGGTCCAGCAGCTGGAGTGCAGCCCAGGCTGGCAAGGTGTGGCGTGCACCCCCAATCGGGGCCTGAGTCAGCAGGACTGTTGCGACAAGGAGCGTAGCCCCAGTCAGGGGCAGCAGCAGTGAGGCCAGCATGGGGGGAGCGCAACCCCAGCCAGGGCCATCAGCAGCGGGGCTGGTGCAGCAGAGAGCAGATCCCAGTGGCCAGGGCTCGGAACAGAGCCAAGTGTCTGTGGCTGGTGCCTGGGAGAAAGCCATCAGCCAGGGGGAGCCCAGAAGCTGGGCTGACAGTCGGGAGGGGAGTTTTGATTTTGTAGAAGTGCTAAAAGGTGCCTGTTCATATCATCTTAGCATCTCTGACATAACTTAAATACACATCTTCAGCGTACCAAATTAAGGTAATCCACCATAGCCCCTGTCCTCTTCCCTCCATTTGTAAACACTTGGGGGAGAGGGGGGAGAAATAAGCTTTGAAATAAAAGGATACAGCTCAAATTCAAGATCTGATACAAAATGGGATGGTAGATCTGAGAGCACCACCAGCTGCATGAATTCTAACACAGGACCATAATAATGAAAAACCTGAAAAGAAATTCAAATGAGAATATGTAACTTATACTTTAGATAGGATTTTAAAAAGGACTTAATCACTTGCTTTAAGTACTTTGCTGAAATGGGTCCTTAATTTAGGAACGCATTTGGAACAGGAAAATGAGGTTGAGAAAGAGACAAAAAGATTTTGAAACATAGTCAAATAAAAATGTAATTAAACATCTTAAAAGAGCAAACTTTTGGAATACTTTTAGATACCTTACATTTGATTCCTGAAAGTATGCATATGCATATGAAATATGTGTGGGGCTGCTTCTAAGCCCATCATCTCTCAGATACTACAAATACAAATAATCTAATACCAGACAATTCAGGACAAAATATATTTAAAAATTGTAATGGTAAAAAACTATTACAATTTAAATATGTAATTCAATTAAAGGTCTTTTCATATTATTTTCCACCCACAACTATGGATTTCAATTTTTAAACTTGAGTCTTCTTTTAATTTCCTCAAAGCAAAAATGGTACACTATGAGTAAATTTTTAAAAAAGTATTTAATAATAAAATGTATTTGTACAAACAAATAAATGAACAGATGTTTCCAACACGCTACAGCAATATTTAACATTGATTTTTTTCAAAACTAAGAAATCATAATAAGTTTTTCATTTTTATTTTGAGAATGTAGTATCACATCCTATTTTGAAAACATAGTATCATGTCATTAGACCAAGTATCACTGATACTATCCAGAAAAAATATGATCAAAATAAGCCTTAAAAATTATACATTATGGAGTTGCTACTTTTACATTTGTTTTTGAATCCTGATCACCCCGTCTCTATTAATTTTCGCAGGAAAGTAAAAAGTGAACTATTATAGGTCAAAAAAAGTTCAAACGCAGACCTTACCTCTGGCAAAATATTAGTATTTTCTGATTGTGCTGTTTTCTTGGCTTTGAAGCAACTATTTAAATGCGATGTGCTGAATGGCTTTGCCAAGACACCCTTCATACAAAACTTTGGAAACCTAACTTCAAATCCAAACTAAAGAAAATAGACAGAATATTAAAAGAAGGCAGATACAAAGGCTGATATTAATAGGATAAATTAGGTTAGAAAACTTCTCATGTTCTTGCTTATCAAGCATTTGGAGCAACTAGAAGATGAAGAATGAAATAAAGTTTACGTAAAGCAAAACATTATTTTAATCTATTCATTTTTTTCCTACAGGCAATTAGATACTTTAAAACAGTGGTGGGCTCCATGCAGTTCATCCATCTTCTAAGTGTGGCCACAAGACATTTTGTTTTCCATTTCCCACATACATGGTTGCCAGATTCTGCTGGTTTCCATCCACGTAGCTTTTTTCTTACCGATGTTATTAAAGTGATACACATGTAAAGCAAGAGCATGTAAAGTGAAGTGAGATGTGTGCTGATTGCACAGAACACTGACTGAGAGCCAAGTGCTCCCTCTGCATCCAATCAAAGCACTGCTATGGTTCAATTGGCACATCCCCCAAATTCTAGGTACACAAGTGCAGTTAGCAAAACTACCCTATCCTGGGAGACCATCTTGGTTAGGAAAATCTTGTGGCCCACTGAGATTATTGTGGGCAACTTACATGGCCCACTCATTAGCCTAGGCTGCCCACCACTGCTTTAAAAGGATATGGACTTATTAGAGGTGATGCCAATGGATTTCAACAAACATTTAAGTATAAATAATATTGGTTTGAGTAATCTGGTAACATACACAAAATTAAGACATTGCAAACACAAGTGTTGTCTTCTACAGCTGAATAGTCGCTGCTTATTGCACAAGTGCTAGACATGGGTTTTCATTTGAGTATTAAAATGTAGCAAAGGAAGAGGATAATCGCTTGCCATGAACAACAAAAGATTTGACTTAAAAAACACACAAACCTAAGGTAGCGAGGGGTCCTGTGGCACCTTATAGACTAACCGAAGTGTTTGGAGCATAAGCTTTCATGGGCAAAGACCCACTTTGCCCACGAAAGCTTATGCTCCAAACACTTCGGTTAGTCTATAAGGTGCCACAGGACCCCTCACCGCTTTTGCAGATTCAGACTAACACGGCTACCCCTCTGATACTTGAAACCTAAGGTAAAGAGAGTAAAGGTCTGGTATCTAAAGTTAGGTCCCTGAATATGAAACTCCACACTTTAGCTATAAACTTATACTTTCTCTGTTTAAAAAAAAAGTGTTATTAAAACTGGTTCCTATATAATTAGATTGTTACAAAATTCAAATGAAAGCACGAAGATTAATCATTTATAATACAATATGTATCTCATAACAATTTTATACAGTAAGTATACATAGTGAATCTAAAAAAAGATCACCAAAACTAGAAAAAAAACCCGTACCTTTCTTTCCCATATTTGAATCTCTCCTCTCCAAAGCTCTTTTGAATCAATAATATTCATTAGATTATCTGAAGCCACAACATCTGCTGATAAGTACTCTGCAATTTTTTGCCAGACACTGTAAAAGTAAAGAAAAATAATGAATCTCCTATTTCAATTTGTTTTAAAGATTACCATGCTATGTGTGGTAATCCAATAGATCTATTACACCTTAGCACTAAACACAGACTTCTGGAAATATGTAAATTCAGACAAAAATATATAACTTTGTACTCTGAAAAGTACACTCTTACAGAAATGCTGGCTCCACCACCTGCAGGGAAAGGTATTTCTGTGCTCCACCAAGATGACAATAGAATGCACTGGCATGTAGCAAGCAATCACTGGCTTGGCAAACTGAGTCAGACTGTAATTAGCAGTCTTGCGATATGCATGTCCAACTACTGCCCTTCTTTGTGTATTAAAGGGAATAAGAGGCATGGATGGAAAGAGAACACATTGGCTTCTCTTGTCAACTACAGGATTTCCCTGTTCATCATTTATTGGTTTCTATGTGGTAAGAGCAGGGACAGGTTGCCTCATTATGCATAAAGGATATGCAGCACAGCTATTCAGGCTTATCTGCAGAATGAGCAACGAGCAAAAAGTTAAGACCCTGGTATTTGGCATAATGGATGGTCTGAATAGGAGAGGCAGACCCCACAGAGAATGGGTAGATGATATAGTAGATTGGTGTGGAGCTAGTCTACAGAAACTAAGCCCCTCCGCACTGGACAGGGAAAGATGGAAGGAAGTAGTGAGGGAGGCATCGGACACCAAAGGGAGTTGAGCCCATGGTTGTTGGTGAAGATAAAAGCACAAGACTGAGCCTATTTGATCCAAAGAAGAGATGTGTTGATTGCCATACTTAAATCAGAAAGGAATCCTCCATCATGATAAATTGATCATGATAGTTTTTCATTTCCCTCTGTGTGTATTAGCAAATATCTTATTACAAGTAAATATTTTCTCTACCTATAGGGGTTTATTTCAAGACAAAACATTTAGTTTCCTTGTCTTATCACAATTTTACTGATGAAGTCAAGGTCATTCTACACTTTATAGAGCTGACTAGGTGGGAGGGAAATAGGCAATCAGCAAACATGTTTGTAAATAAAAATATTCAAGTCAATAGCCTTAACTTCAAAAGGCAAAAACAGCAACTTGATACCCATTTTACAAAAAATTACAAAACCAGATTCAAAGTAGGGATGTTAGTGAGTAGTCCACTGAAGTATTGACTACTCACCTTCTACTCTTGCTGCTTCTCTGAGAGGCAGCAAGGTCAGTGGGAGGGACAGGAGCCAGTGCTTGGGGGAGCCAGCTTAAATGCCGGTTCCCCCGAGCAACAGCTCCACAGTGCCATCTGCCTCCCCCTGCCTCTATTAGGGAGGCCACCACAAACGGGGGCTGGTGCCAGAGCAACCTCTATTCATGGTGGACAGGGCTAGCCACAGGCAGGGGCTGCTTCTGGAGCAGTCCCTGGCCACAGCCAGTCCTGGCTGCGGTGAACAGAAGCTACTCCGGCAGCAGCTGGGACCAAGCATTCCCTGCTCGCGCTGATCCGGGACGTTGCACCTCTGCATTTCAATGTAGTAAGAGTCCAGCAGCTCTTACTACATTTAAAGTGCAGAGAGACAGTGCGGGTAGCTCCTGGAGCCAGCACAATCTGGAACTGCTCAGTCCCGGCTCGAGACAGCTCCTGGAGCTACCCCCGTTGTGGCTCTGCAGAGCGATCCTTATCGACTAATCGTGTAGTTGATACAAAGTGATTATTACATGATTAGCCAGATAACCTCAATTTAACATTGCTAATTCAAAGTAATCAGTAATAATTACTGAGCTTTGTGATATATTACCTTTTTAAAAGGTTTTGTGTAAAATGAAGCCAGGCTATCAGGAAAAATGAAATATATAAATTAATGTTAAATAAAATGAGATGTAATCAACCTCTTTGCTGAAAGCATGTATTGAACAAAATTATCTGGATAGCTCCTCCTTTTCAACAATGATAAAAGAGAAATCCATACTTTCCTAAAGAATAACTGTCAAGCACTAAGACACTTCATAAACTTTATTTAAAAACATTAGTGTATGTTGATGCAAAACAAATAACGTCCCCACTTGTACAACTAAATAAAATCCTACCCTTTACAGTCATTTGTTGCGATAGTGATTTTTGCAGAGTGCCATTCTCTCAGATGTTTCAGGGCACCAATCACAGGTAAACAGTCTTTTAACTTGGGGGCATCTCTTTCAGCAGACTGTAGTATTACATCAACCATAGCTCTTCCTTAAATAAAACATAGTTTGTGTAAATTATTGTAATAGTATAAAATTATACAGCTAAGCACTGATCTCATTTTAAAGAGCAAGCCAAATTTATAAAATATTCTACAAAAAATATGGTTTAAGGCTGACTGTGATCAGGAATGTTAAAGGGCAGAATCAAGAAATGTAGGAACAAGATTTGAAACATTTCTATAGGAATTTCAGTCTGTTTATTTAGCAATTCCTCTTGGATATCTTGTTATCAGCTTATGCTACACAGGAAAACCAAAATACATTATCTTCTCTTCAAAACATACCCTTCCCTCCCTTCTCTATCTTCAACAACTCCACCCCTTAAACTCTGTGACTGAAGTTAATGATTTACAGCAGTGGTTCTTAAAGTGGGGTCCACGGACCACTAGTGGTCTGCCTCCCAGGTGGTCCATGGCTCGAGCTCAGCCTCTCCCCTCCTCCCCCATGAGGCGGGAGGCCTGTGCTGCCTCCCCACTGTGTGGAGGAGATGGGGAGGGCCGACCTCCCCCCATCCCCACCCCACTGGAGGATCAGCAGTGAGGCTTACCCGCTGCTTCCATTGGCCAGTGCTGCCTGGGCAGTGGTCTTGGCGGCACCCAGCAGGGAAGCCCGAGCCCACGTACCGTGATGCTGGGAGCCCTTTAACACTGCTGCAGCCCAGCATCCAGCCCCACCCACATGGATCTGGCTCCGCTAGTTGGGCAATCGGCATCTGCCTCCCTGCACTGCATCGTGGCATCTGCCCATGGGCCCTCAGCCTCCAGGTACTGCCTGGGGGAGGTGCCGTGCTGGCTGCTGGAGAAGCCCTGGAAGCAGTAGTGCTGGTGCCATCATGCTGTGGGCTGGAGAGCATCCAGAGGAACCCAGAGGTCTTTCCCCTGTGAGACGTGCCCATCCTGCCTTCAGCTCAGCGGTGCAGGCAGCTGCATTTCCGAGGTGGGGAGGGCTGCTCTGTAAGGCAGCCACACAGAGCGGGGCTACTCCAGAGGCCAGGAGAGGAGACTGCCTGTCTCCCACCTTCATCCCTCACCAAAGAGCTGATGTAAACCAAAAAATGTTTCTGTATTGTGTTGTGCCCTGTGGACTCCCCCCGCTGACTTACTCTATACCACTGCGAAAAACTATCTGGAATCTCAGGATTTCCTGTGCTGACAAGGTACCATTTGGGTTGCCATAAACACAAAGCCAGTGTAGAGGACAACAGAGGAGCCCCCCAGCACTGAAACAGGCAGTAATTCTAAACATTTGGTTTTCTGTTTAAAAACAATAGCCTCTAGGATTGTGCTACTTCTGGTAGCAATATATTATAGAAGCAGTTCCTGCTACTGGTAGCACAGTCTTACAAGGGAGCAGCTCTTTACAAACTGCCAGCCAATGGGAACAATGGAGGTGTGAAGCCAAATAAGCATCCCCCCTCATGCCCAAGCCCCCGCATCCCAATCCCCATCACTCACCACCTACCCCGCCAAGACCCCACACCCCCAGCTTGCTCCTGCACCCTCCCTTGCTCCTGCACCCTCCTTCCTGGCCAGACACCCTACCAAAAGCCCTCTCCTGCACCCTCCCTCCTAGCCAGGTTAGGCTATGGTGGGAGAAACAGCGCTGCAGCTGAGGCTCCTCAGAGGTGCCTCCAGCCTCTGGGGCCGGCCCAGGACTGCATGGCCATGGTAGTGGTGCCTCCGGCATCTGGGACCAGCCCAGTACTGTGTGGCTGCAGCAATTGCTGCAAGGGACACATGCCCAGAACCCCACGGCCTAGTACTCCTCACTCACTCCTCTCTTCCCACCAAGACCCTGCACCCCAAGTTGCTCTGACACCAGTGTTGCCTCTAAGCTGTGTGGCAGTACAGATTGTTAGGTGATTAATCAGCCCTGCCCAGTCAGAGACTCAGGGCTCCATGTACCCTCCCTCCTGGTCCTGCACACTCCCCTTTGGCCTGGCCAAGTACCTACTCTCACCCTGCTTCTGAACCCACCCTTGCTCCTGCACCCTCCCTTTCTCTAGCTTCCTCCCCGTGGGCCAGACACCCTACTCCCAGACTGCTTCTGCACCCTATTTCCCACCAAGACCTCGCACCCT
>CM057846.1:19595905-19633181 GCA_030068395.1 Apalone spinifera
CAGGCAGTTCCCAGCTAAGGACTAATACATCTAATTATAATAAAACTTACCTAATTAGAAAATACCAGACATTTCATATGTCTGGTAATTTCTCAATTTGTTTCCCGGACAAAACCCTCAAATACTGGACTGTCCGGCACAAAACCGGACACCTGGCAACCCTATTCTTCCTTGCACCCTCCCTCCTAGCCAGATACCCTACCCCCAATCTGCTTCTGCTCCCACCTCCTGGAGTGTCCATGCGGCACCGGGTCCCCTAAGTCCTGGCCCAAGCTGGGTGGAGGATGCAGCCGGGTGAAACACTGAAAATGTATTCATTTTTAATATGCGTTTATATTTTTGGGCTGCAAAAAACAGTACTAAAAAAAACGGGTTCCAACTAAAGTAAAAAGTTTGGGAAACCCTGATCTAGCCAGCTTTCTATCCATCTAACAGACCATTTATCCAATCCATATTCCCTTAACTTGCTGGCAAGAATATTGTGGGTGACCGTATCAAAAGCTTTGCTAATGCTGGCACTGGGGGCTTTGGGAGGACCAGAAACAACTTATTTGAATATTCATCATTTGCTCAATGAATATGCAAATATGCATATGAATGTTACCGGTCCTCCAAAAGCTTGTGAATGGATTTACTGGTCGCCGTGTCAAAAAGTTTGGGAATTCCTGGACAAGATGATTACAATGGTTCTTTTTAGCCTTGGACTCTATGAATTAATAAATGAATGAAAAAACAAAACCACAAAAAGCTACAAAGTCACAAAAGACCATCTTTTGAGATGTGCTATGGTGTACCACCATCACGAGTATGTCACTATTCACTGGTGTGATGGTGCAATGCAAACATGACTACCACAAATGTCAACATCTCAAGCCACAATTTTGCAGATTTCTTTTATTCTCTATGAAAGGCCAGGCTGAGTGGCTGGCCAGGAGCAGCCTGTGGTAAGCACCTCCTGGACAGAGTCTGCACTTCATAGGCCCGCCTCCACCCAAAACCTCTCTCTGAGTTCAGAGGCCCCTCATCCACTCAAACTCCCTCTTAAAGCTCACACCCATCATCCCCAACCTATGCACCAGCCCAGAGCTTTAAGTGTGATGCAGCTGTCAAAATATTTTGGTCAAAGACAACAACAAAAAATGACTCTTCTTTGAAAGGTTGCCATCTCCTGGCTCAAACCAATCTCTTTCAGAGCCCTCCGAGTGGCATGAGCGCATAAGGCACCTACAAAAAAGCAGCTGTAATCACCGCGCCACACAGCCCACCTAAAACCTGGGACTCCTGCCAGAAATGCACACCTCAAGGGGGAAAAAACCCCACAAAAAAGTCTAGAGCAGGAGGTCTCCAATTTCAGTGCACCCCAAAGCCCTTCCCACAACAAACATTATTTCACAACCCCAGAATCGAGGACTGGAGCCTGAGCCCACCGAAGCCTCACTGCCCCTTGAACGGAGGAGACGGATGGGAGAGGGAGGAGGGAGGGCAAAGCTCAAACCCCACCACTCTTGGCATGGGGGCAAAAGCTGAAGTTCAAGGGCTTCAGGCCTTGAACTAAGTGCTATGACCCAGTTCCCTTGGGCTTTGGCTTCATTCCTGGGTTGTGGGTAGTTTCAGCCCCAGGCCCCAGACAGTCTAAGCCAGCCCTGGTGCCCCCTTTCACAGGTGGTCATGACCTACACTTTAAGAACCGCTGCTCTTGAGCCACAGCTAGAAAACCACCACAGCGAAGGGTGACCGCTATAGGAAGTAGTGCCAGGACTAGGGATGTTAACTAGCAATTAATTTACTAGTCGAGTAGTCAATGGAATTTCCATTGACTACTCGATAGGCATTTTCGTATACAAGAGCCCCGAGGGCGCTCTCGTGCATTTCAAAGTCAGAACGCTGTGC
Source organism: Apalone spinifera (assembly GCA_030068395.1). Lineage (NCBI taxonomy): Eukaryota > Metazoa > Chordata > Testudines > Trionychidae > Apalone > Apalone spinifera. The sequence goes on from CM057846.1 coordinate 19,597,796, forward strand.
ACAGCCCAAGGCAGGTAGCCCCGCTGGCCCTGGGCTCCATGCTGAGCTTCCTCTTTGAAATGCACAAGAACCCCGGCTGGGGACTCTTGTACATTTCAAAGCTGGCATGCTGCACAGAGCCCGGGGTCAGTTGGGGAGTCCCCAGCTAATCCGGGGCCCCAAGAGGTGCTGCTGCTTTGAAATACCGTGTGGCGCCTGAAGAGTCCCCAGCTGAGCCCAGGCTCCACTTGGCATTTCAAAGTGGCAGCGCCACACTGAGCCGGGGGTCAATGGGGTGCTGCCACTTTGAAGTACCCCCCCCTTTTCCCTTCCCCTCTCGCTGCCTCTATGTGGGGGGAGGAATCGAGTAGTGGACTATCCTGCTGACAATCCTATCGATAAGCATTTGGTCATGGGATAGTCGACTAGTCTTTAACATCCCGAGCCAGGACCCATCCAGCACCCAAGCACCTAATCACCCCGGCCTCCCTCCAGCCCCTAGCGGCAGGGCCAGACCCCTGCTCGGGCTGTGCCTGCAGGAGCGCCTGGCACCGCGCTATGCGAGCGCCTCTCCCCCGAGCCCGGAGGGCGGGCGGCCACTCAGCGCCCCGCTGCCCCGGCTCGGCGCCCCCAAGCCAGGCGGCCCTGTGGTCTCTCTGCCCCCCGGCACCTGCTCCGCGCTCAGCGCCGCCGGGGCGCCGGGCTCTCCGCTCCTCCCAGCTCACGAACAGCAGGTACCGGTCCATGGCCGCGCCCGGGCGCCTCTTCCCGGGACGCTCGGCGGGCCAGTGGCGCCGCCTCCCGCCCGCTTCCGCTTCCCGCCGCCGGGTCCGACCGCCAACCCGCTCCCCCGGCCCGCCGAAGCGCCGCGCCGCCATGGCCAGCTACACCAAGGCGGCCCAGGTGAGCGGGCCCTCCGCAGGGCTGCGCGCTGCGCGGGGGAGCGGGCGGTGAGGGGGCCGCGGGCTGCGCCCCTCACTGGCTGCGCGTCCTCGACCTGCCGGGCAGCGGGGCCTTTCTCCCCGCAGGCGTGTTGGCCGCGGCCTAGGGCGTGAGAGCTGCCTGCGTCGTCCTGGCCCGTCCCCGGGCCTGGGGGCCACGTTCTGGGGGCTGCGGAGAGGGGAAAGGAAAGCAGGGTTGTCAGGTTCCGTTGGGGGTACCCCCGGAGGCTGCAACAACCTTTAATTAAGCATCAGTCTTTAAATCCTGGGGGCTGCAGGACAATCCTGGAGCATAGATGCTGGGGGTGCTGCTACACCTCCTGGCGCAAGGTGGATTCCATCATCTGCAGGGTTTACAGTTTGGTTCAAAGGCTTTCCGCACTCTGACTATATACACTGTTCCAGCACCACTGTCCCAGAGGATTGGCAACCCTAAAAGGACAGGCTCTGCACTTCCCTCCACCCCCAGGCAAAGCTTCCATGCGTTGCTATTGTTACGCTCCTGGCCTGGAGAGATGAGTGAAGCTCATGGTGCCTACATGCAGCAGCTAATTTTGTAGGGCTGCAATCCACAAGGCAGGTATAGGTTGCCACAGACCACAGATGTTCCTGAACCAGAGAGCCCCAAAGCCAGTAGCCCTCTCAGGGCCAGAAGCCTGATGGCAAGTGGGGACCGGCTGGCTGTACAGGAATCTTCCAGCAGCCCAGCTGGAGCAGAGGCAGAGGGGCCAAAGGAGAGCCAGCAGCAAGGAGGGACAGTAGGCTGGGGGCGGGTGACAAGGACCTCCCCTGGTCCAGCAAATTCCCTCATTTGGGACTTGTTAGGTAGACTAGGGAAGTCCAACCTGTACAGCAGGAAGAAAGGATCAAATAGGCTTTAATCTTACAAATGCTTACATCAGGATTCTGCCAACACTCAGGCACTTCCCTTTGCACAGCATTGAAATTAAAATTCTGCATAAATGTTTGCAGTATGTGATACCTACATGTCTGCAAGATAAGTATGTAAATACTTACAGGCTTAGGATGTTAAGATATCGCTAAAATACCTAATGTATTATCTCACAAATATCTAACATAAGTGTGGTTTTGTTGAGTTATATTTATTTTGCTGCATTGACAAAGTTGTGGTTAATCTTCTCTAGCAATGGGCTACTTTTGCCAGAGCCTGGTATCTCATAGATGGGAAGCTGCAGCCACCTGGAAAACTTGCAGCCATGAGTGTAATCAGACTTCAGGGGAAGCATAAACCTATGTATCATGCACTAAGTAAGTATTGTAGTAAACTGAGAGAAACTTGATTTTCTTCACTTGCATGTTTCCATTGATTTCAGTTTTATTAATCATATTTGGTTTTATGATTGTGGTTTTTTGCATTCTTTACAAACTTTAAGACTCAGCATTTTCTCCTGCCTTCATTTTTTTTCTCCCTAAGGCCTTGTGTCATTAATATAGTCTTCCATAGCCTTTGCGTTACTTAATATTGAATAATTGCAATAGCATTTTTAGGTCCCATTATTCTAGATGTTGTATAAACATTTGGTCCCTACCCTAAATATGTTTAACTTTAGCTTTTCAGGGTAGGAATTTTGTATCTTCTGATGCCTTTGTACTAGGGGTGTCCGTGTGTACACAAATTCACGATTAACCAATAAGCCTGGTCTTATTGGTTAATCTTGTCGACTATACACATTCCTTCCCCCTGTATCAGAGGCAGCAGCACGAAGGTGAGGAGGGCATGGTGGAGGCCATACGCACAGGGAGCCAGCTCCATGGACCCGTTTGCTCCGCCCTTGCTGCCTCCTACAGGAGTGGAGGAGAGGGAGTAGGCAGAAGCCAGTGCTGGGGGGAGCTGGCTTAAACCTGGTTCCCCCCAGTACCAGCTCCCCAAAGCAGCCTCTGTCTATGGGGAGTCCGAGTTTTCGTGGACAGAGGCTGTTCCACATCTCATGGAGCACCTTCTGTCCGTGGTGACTCTGGGTCTGCCACAGAGAGGCTGCTCTGCGATAGCAGCCCCTGACCATTGGGGTTCTGAGCAGGTTATTTAACTGGCTGGTTTTTAAACTGGCTCTCCTCATGGATCAGCTTCCCTTGCCACTTCATGCTGCTGCCTCTGATAGAGAAGCAGCAGCATAGGGTGTCAGGGGGCTTCCCTGTTTGTTTACCTTGAGTGTCCATAGCCTGGGAATGGTGAACTGCAACCACTGGGAGCTGCGGGCCACCATGCCTGCAGTTACTCAATGTAAACAAACCATCTTACAGCCGCAAAACTCCCTCCCCACCACGGTGCTGAGTCCCACAAAGCCTCCTCCACTCGCGCTGCTGCCTCTGGGAGGCAGCCCGGAGTGAGAGACTGTGTGTAACCAGGAGGGTTAATCAGTGAGCCCAAGCTCATCAGTTAACCATGTACATGAGTACACATTCACATCCCTACTCCAGGCCTGACCATTGCCGAACCAGAGAATTTTCCAGATAACGGGAGGTCAATATTGTCTAGCAGCATTACCAGCACTTCCACTGCTTACTGGGCTCTTAGAAGATAATTAGGGGTAAATTAGAGCTAAATAACAGCACAAAACACTGAGAGCCAAAACAGGAGGCTGTAAATAAACTTTATGGGACCACGGGAAACTTGGCCACACCCATGATAGGTGGACATTTGGCTAAATAAAATCATGCTGAACCAGAGATGTTGCTGGACCAGAGAGTGCTGGACTAGAGAGGTTCATCCTATAGCTGTAAGCTTGTGTTGTTGCACAGTTATGATTTGTGAAGTTGTGTGTTAAAAAAGCAGAAAATAGCTGAGAACTTAAAAATTAGATAGTAACAGACTGTGAATCTGGTGATATTCTAAACAAGTGATGGGCAACGTAGGGTAGCGAATGGGCCAAATGAGTGGTCCTCTTTCATCTCAGCAGGCCGCAAGATTGTCGTAACCAAGACTGTCTCCCGGGATAGGGTAGTTTTGCTAACTGTGCTTGCATATCTCAAATTTGCAAAGTGTGCCTGTTGAACTGTAGCAGCGCTTTGATGGGATGCAGGGTGAGGGCATAGTTCACAGTCAAAGTGCTCTTGCTTTACAAGTGTGTTACTTTAGTAACGGTGATAGGTAAAAAACTACATGGACGGAAACCAGCAGAGATTTACAGTCCTGTGTAATGGCAACGGTAAACAAAATGGCTTGCGTGCCACATCTAGAACCCTGGGGTAATTCTAAACTACATCCCTTTTTCGATAAAGGGATATAAATTAGACGTATCAAAATTGTAAATGAAGCAGGGATTTTAATTTTCTGCGCTTCGTTTACATAATGGCGGCTGTGGCCTCTTCTCCCTCTCCCCCCCCCCCCAAAAGCCGCTTTTCGGGTGGTCAGTTTGCTCCAGGGATATAGCAAGAGCCTATTCAAGGCTATGGGTGCCATTCGTGGAGCAGCTGCAATGGTGGAGTGCCACTTCTGGGACTAAGAAATGAGCATTTACTGGTGGGGGTCCCATCATAATGTAGGTTTAGGATGATGAACAGTGACTGCAGTACTTTCGGAGACATAAGGCCACATTCCTGGATCTGTGTGCTGAGCTTGCCACAGCCATTGAATGCAGGGACCACAAATTGAGAGCTGCTTTGACAGTGGAGAAGCAAGTGGCAGTCATACAATGGAAATTTGCTATGGCAGATTGCTACCAGTCAATGGAAGCTCATTGTGGAGAGGGAAAATCTCTGGGGACCATTATCATGCAAGTGTACAGAGGCATTAATAGTCTGCTATGCAGAAATGTGAATCTCAGCAATGTAGGTGGTTTTACAGCTATGAGATACCCAAAATGCAGAGAAGCAATATATGAAAGGCACATCCTTACTTTTGCTCCATAGCACATTGCTACAGAGTACCTCAACAGAAAAGGCTACTTTTAAATGGTTATGTAAGTGCTCATCAATCATGAGGAATCTTCAGTTACATCAGTGTTGGCTGGTAAGGGAATATGCATGGTGTTCACACTTTAAGGACATACTGTAAAATCTCGAGTATAATGCGCACTTTTTTTCTGATTTTTTTCTGGGTCAAAGTCGGGGTGCGCATCATACATAGCAGTTATTTTTTAAAGTTTATTTTGGCTCCTGGTCAAGGCGAGGAGCAGGCAGTGCCGCCAGGCTGCAGTGCCCTGGCTCCGCCAGGGGGCCCCCGTGGCAGGCTGGGAGTGGAGAGCGAGCCGCAGAGCACGCTGGGCACTGCAGGGCACCGAAGGAGAAGGCTGCGAAGCACTCTGCCAAGGAGCCGCCAACTGCCCTGGCCCAGGGGTGTCCTGGCTGGGCCGTCCCCCTACTCTCGGCTGCAGCTACTGCTGATGGCTGGGTCCAGGCTGCGGGTCTGGCGGAGCCTCCGCTTAGAGAGGCTCTTGGAGGACGTATCTGTGCCCGGGGGCCCCTGTTGCAGGCGCAAGCTGGGCACAGCGTGAGGGCAGCTGTCCAGGAGGGTGGGGGGCCCCCACGGCAGGCGCGAGCTCAGCGCTGTGCACAGGCAGCCCGGGGCCGGCTCTGGGAAGTGGGCGAGGCTGGCCTTGGTGCTGGAGGACCTGTTGGCAGGAGTGCAGATATATAAGGTGTGCATTCTATATAGGAGTTCAGTTTTTTCCATGATTCTGACATTGAAAAGGTAGGGTGTGCATTATACATAGGTGTGCATTATACTCACGATTTTACGGTAATATTGTTCAGAAAGCTACAAGCCAGAGTTTTCTTTTCCAACTGACAGATTATCTTTGGCAATATTGAAATACCAATAGTGATCTTAGGGGATCTTGCCTAAAATTTAGGAACCTTAGTAAATAAACAAGGTTCTTTGTACCTACACATGAACCTTGAACCTGTATATGGTGCCACCCCGATAGCATCAAAGAAAGATTCAGCTACAGGGTCAGCAGATGCAGAATAAGAGTTGAATGTGTTTTTGATATATTGAAAGGATGTAGTGGTGTTTACTCACCAGATTGGATCTCAGAGTGAAAAATACCCTAATGGTTATAGCTGCCTGTTGAGTCCTGCATAATATGTATGAAACAAAGCAAGAAACCTTGCCCCAGGAGAGGAGGTGGTGCTATCTGCTGAGTTTGAACATCAGACAAGCTGTGTGACTTACGCTTTGAAAAAACATTTGAGCAGTGAGCTGTAGTAATGTGTGTGTTGGTGCACTCTGCTTCACCTCATGCCACAGTTTCAGACTTGTTTCAGAATTGTGTGGTGTTAGCTGCATATCTCTGTGTTTATCACTTGACAGTGTACCTATTAACACTGGGGTACACCTTTTCCCGTTGTTATGACTACACTGTTTGGCACTGATCCTGTTTAGGATCCTATTCAGTCCTATCCTGTTTTTTAGCTGTAAAAACGCTAAAAGCCCTTTAAATTCTTTGGCTTTAACTAAAATTTAGGAACCTTAGTAAATAGTAAAGCTAAACCTTAGTAAAGGTTTTTTTGTAGCTACACATGCATCAACTGAAGCTCTCACAGATCCATGTAGGTGAATCTGTGGTTGTCAATGCCTTTCCCTGGTTTGGAATGGTAAGGATAGGTATCCATGCCTTAAGGAATGCAGGTACAGGGGGTTGGGAGGCTTTGTGCTGAAGTTCTCCACAAACAGCAGTAGAATTAGGGCCCTGGATTGTTGAACCTGGAGATCCACAAAAGTCTGCAGCAGCTGAGTTGGCTGCCAGAGAAGCCCATTATGTCCTGGTGCATCTCCCTCTCTCCTGTTCTGGTGCCTTTCTCCTGGTGCACTTCCTTTTTCCATGCATTCTGCAATATTTACCCTCCAGGTCCATTATTCAATGTCTGATGCATCACTGGCTTACAGAATCTTGCAGAACATATCCTTCCATGTCCCCTTTTTTTTCTTCTCCTTATCTGGGTGAGTCATTCTGCTGGTGTGGAGGTGAAACCATTTACCACGGCACCAGCTGCAGATACAAATAAAACACATTGTCAGTATAGATAGAAGGAATAGGAAGTAAAATTTGATTCAAAACTTCCTCTCTGTCTCTTTCTGTTGCTCCTCTGAAGTGTTAAACAAAGCTTGTTTATTGACACTTGTATCTTAATTTAAACCAGGAGATTGTCTCCCTTCATCCAGGCTGACTAATCTGCAGTGAAAGCATTAGAGTTTATTTCTGTTACTATCACACTTAGGGAACCATATTAATGGATTAAAACCCTTTTGTCCCAGGTAATTTTACAAAAAGGTGGTTCGTGTCCCCAATGCTGATTATGACATGGAAAATCTTTCCATGGTGGTTGTGCAAATTCTAGCAAAGATTTACTAAGACTAAAACACATTTTTAACCTTGTGTACACTGTTAGATCATAGTCTTTTATTAAATATGAATATGAACAACCCTGTTCCAAAACGTTATCTGTATTACTAAGCTGGTGCTTAATATTGTTTGTTAATATTATGTTTGAAATAATGACTTTAATATTGATTTGTGGTGGGTAAAATTGTTTTGTAACTAATTTTCCTATGAAAACTTGGATCAGTTATTTTACGTAGTAGAAGATATAACTTACAATATGATTGTAGAAATGATTTTAATAATGTGTATTTTAAAGCTGCTAAACATCTTTTATCCACAAGATGTCAGTTGAGACCAGACTTTCCTGAAAATTAATGGTTTTGATCTTTCCCTGCAAAAAGATCTTTTGATGTTTCACCTTCACGCTCATTTAATTTTTAACTTTAGGGCAGGGAAGAAAGGTTGTTTCTAGAAGGATTTTATTTGGTTTGCTGCTTCTCATGAAATAGGTTACATATTTTTAATAAGATAACAAAACTTTTAATCTATAAAGCACTACTTAAACAGTATTGCACACAGAATACTATATTTAATAATTCATTTATTGTGTAAGTAGCATTTGTGGTAATGTCCTAAATGCTGTTAGTTTTTTAATGTAGTGATAACGAAAACAGCAAATAAATTGTCTGTTTATGGAACTATTATATTATGTTAAAGGTGATGCTAATTAGCAGTTGTCTCATTTGAGACTATAACTTGGCAGCACTCACCTTTGGTGGGCCATCCCAAGTGCATGTGCCTGCGCCGTCTTCTATTTAAAAGTCTCTTTGGCAACTCAACCCTCTGGCTGTCTGTCACATCACCCTGTGTGCGAATCAAAACAGACCTCTTTTAGGGTACACATCTAAGAAGGGCCTGTCTCGGTGTCCTTTGTAGTGTCCCTTTGAGTCCATTCCCCACTCGGAACAGAGTGGTGTCCCTAGGGCTTCACTTTCTGGTGACAAGGTCTTCGCCCTCACCTCAGAGCTTTATTTCCAAGTCCCAGTATAGTCCTCCCAGCTACAAAAAGCTCTCCACAGGGAGAGCCATTCCATTCTAGCCTGTTTGGAGAACATTCTATAGTCTCTTTGGGAAGAATGTGTCAGGACCACAAGGCCTCCAGCAGGGGGCCTCAGGGTCTGGTCCACCCCATCACAGATGCATTATAATATGATATTTGCTTTATTTCTGTGAATATTTTTTGTGTGGACATGATAGCTCCTATTGAAATTTCTGTCCTTTATAATCTAGGTGACTGTGGAGACCATGTTGTCATAATAAATACAAGACACATTGCATTTTCTGGTAACAAATGGGAGCAGAAAGTATATTCTTCTCACACAGGGTAAGTGTTCCATGATATGATAGTAAATGCTCAAAGAAGTTAGTCATAGAGATTGATGCTGAAGTCTGTTTTGTTTTTGAGTAAATTTAAATATAAAATGTGAATTCAAAGGAAATTCCTTCTGTATTGTGTTATAAATCTTGTGTTGTGTTAAATTTCTCTATCCATCCTGCCTGTGGAAATAATCTGAGAACAATACATCAGAAGAAGGCATCAGTTAAATTTCCCTAGCAAAACAATCTTATTGGATGGCGACGAAGCCAAAGAACAGGAATATCATTTTGGTTAAATAGCAAAAGGTTTTTGTTTTCTAAAACACTAAAAAAGTCAATTATACAGAAACCAGCAATTTAAAAGGAGTCCAGAAGTAATCTTGAGTTATGTCAGTAGGCCAAAGGGCAAATAGCAAAAATGAAATTATCATTTTCCAGTGCAAAAGGTTTAACCAGATTAAAAGATAAAAGAAGGCACTTTGATGTGACATCTGAGTTGATTTAATTCTTTCTAACATTCACTGAGAGAACTTTTAAGAAATGACGTGCTATGGAGATAAAACTGATGTAATGGTTACTTCCCAACCTTCTGTATGGAGCACTGGTAGGTAAAATTTGTTTCTGTCGAATTATAATCAGTCAGTCAAAGCAAATAAGAACAATTGCTCCAATGTTTCTAACATGACCACATAAGTTGGATTATCTCTAATTATTAAAATCTGTTCTGAAAATGATTAAATTGTATGGAAAACATAAAAGTGGAGTTGAGGGTACTAGCAGAGAGAGGGAATTATAATGGTATTCAAATAACTGCAGTTATAAGTGAATAGTCTAAATGTATTATATGTACTGAAATTCATATTTTCAGTTTTGAAGATTTTATAAAGTTGAAGCTGATCCATTGAATTCAGGAGGCTTTGGAACAGATACATAGTTCAGATCAGTAACTGGAAAAAATACTAAATTTGTAGGATCCGTGAGATTTATAACAGCAGTAAAAACAACATCTACCCTCATAAAGCTTACAATCTAGGTAAATAACTTGTAACAAGTAGAAAAGACAAACAAAAGCGGATTGGGGAATGGAGAACAAAATAATGATAGTAATAATAAGCTGTTTGTTGGGATAATAGCTTGTGCACAGTGTAACTTGCTACCTACCTACCTGTGATCAGCTGACCATATTTAACCCTTTCAGCCTTGTGTTCTGTTCTGCTTAAAATTTATAGTACTCAATTAACATATTATAAATAATAATTTTTAAGTGCTTACAGAATCAAACACTGTATTAGAAAAAATGGTGTCTTTTTACTGTCTTATTTTGTTTCACTGTTTTAATATTAAATATGTTAATCTCTAGATTGTGACAGAAATTGAATTCCAGTTGAAATCAATACATTCTGTCCTCGCTTACATCATAATTTGTTTCACAGTATGTCATGTCTTATTACAATAAATATGCTATATTGTGCTAATATGCGGATAAAATGTAAAGAACAGAGTAACAGTCAAGTTGTAAAAAAACCTAGTCCAGTCTTATGTATACGAAAGCCACTGACTGGTTAGCAGTTGAACACCTCAAGCAACTAAATAGTTCAGCACATTTTACTGAACTATTTATATGTTGATATGTCTTGTATAATTATTATTGTGATGGTTTACCTATATCTTTTCTCCTGTCCACAACCATTTGTGAAAGGGCTACATGTGAGTACTCAAGTGAGCAGACAAGAAAGTACAAATACTATTAAATGCTTTTGTATGTAAGGCACTTCCTAGAATGTTTCTACATTACAAATGTGTTGTCCTAGTGGGAAGCACTTCTTCGTCTGTTTACAGGTTTAAAATAAGGCTGCACTTCTCAAGATGTTACATGTTCTGCCACCAACTTCTTAACTACACACAAGCAAAAAAAATTACATTTCTTTGGGTGTTTTTAGTTACCCGGGTGGCTTCAAGCAAGTGACAGCAGCTCAGCTTCACATAAAAGATCCAACAGCAGTGAGTACCAATATTTCATTTTTACTTTTGCTTTTCTTAGTTTAGGGAACCTATTTTGTCATATTGATTTGTTATTCTGATGGACAAAAAACTGAATCAAGCTCTTCCATTTCACCTTTTACCAGACTTTTCTTTAAAAAAACCAACAACCTAGGTACTGCAAAGGTGGAAAGTAGAAATGTTAGTGTTAGCTTGTAGTTGGGATCCTCTGACTGACCAGCTTCTGCATTATATCACTCTCCCCTCTTCTTTACGGTTACAGTGAGTTCTTTCTTCTCCTTCCCACTTTTTTCTCTCCACCTGTTCACTCTTTCACCTTCTTCTCTGCTCTTTCTCCTCTCTTTAGTCTGACTCCAGTTCAGCTCATGCTATAATGCTCTACTGAATAGGGAGACTTTACTGAAATGGTGGTCTAAATATGCTGCACTGTCGTTGGTTTTTTTTCTCATGATTTATCTTTCTATGTTCCTTCGTTCTCCTTTGGTTTCTGCCCTGTTCCCAGATTTTTCTCTCCCCCACTTGTTCTGTGGTGGCCTCCCTAACCATATGGTATAGGAACACTGTTTATAGTCTTCTTTAATACAGCAAGTTGAGGTGGTTGTATGAGAGTGAATAGGGAGTACTCTGCTTCTTGTTCTTACATGCACTTTAGATAGCTCAAGAAAGGGAATGCAGACCAGAGATCCTTCCCTGGAAAAACTAATTGCTGTGGGAGTAGTGCTCAAACACTGTAGACTACCATTTCCAACCCACTATTGTGACGTAGTGTGAGTGACCTCCACTGGCTGCTACCTGCAGCACGGCCCAGCAGGGCAGAGGATGAGTCATTATGCAAAGGGGGCTTCAAGCTCCTCAGACAGGTATCTCCCATGGAGCGGAACAATGGGAAGAAGGGGAGGCGAGCCCTGGATGGAGGCAGGGCTGGAAGTGAGTGAGTGAGTTTCTGCCTGGGTATCATGGAGGAAGCAGCCGAGCCAGACTCTGGGATTTGAGGGCCCAGTCCCCCCACCCCATCTCAAGGGGGGCTGAGGCATCCTGGGCCTGGCCCAGTTAAATGGATTGCATCTATGCTGTGCTGTATCCTGGAGAAGCAATAAACTCCCTCTATTCTACTGGCTGGTGGAGTCTGTCCGTGTCATTACGGGGGTGCAGGAGACGGGAAAAACCCAACGCATCGTCACACCTACATAAAACTAGAATAACATATGAGGAACTTGTAAAGAGGGTAAACAGGCTCATCTAATCATAAAATAAATGAGATGGTAACTAATTTGTTTTGTGTTAACCTTTAGTTAATGTGACAATTTTAAGGACAATTATTTCAACAAAATATTTGTAATTCTGTGCTTTGTGGCTAAAACTGTGTTTCACATTATGCTATTCAGAGGCCAAAACAAGGTTCTGAACTTGGTTCACTTTTGATATACTGGCTCCAGCTTTAGAGCTTTGACCTTTTTTGTAAATCAACCACCCCAAGATTGTCTTAGCAAATCTGTACATAGCTTAATAATCCTTGTCCCTTAGCAGCCAGAGGGAATAGTGGTGATTTTACTCTTGCAGTGAAATTCAGCAGTGGATTCTATTGATTGACTTATAGCTGTTTTCTGGTGGTATATCCTGAACATATGAAGTATCCAAGAAATGAAAAATGTTGATCATATTGAACTTGCCCCCTTGACAAAATTTGTATTCAGGATGTAATATATAAACAGGATAATTCTACTTTTGCTGATGGAGAAGATTAACAGGTATTAATCAATAGCTTAATACAGGTTGCACCTCTATAAACGGGAACTCTCTGGTCTGGCAACAGCTGTGGTTTGGCAGGACCACAGATGTTGTAGGATCAGAGAGTCCCGGTGTGCTGCCAGGGGAGGGGGCTGGGAGCCTAGTGCGATGCAGGGAGGAAGAGGGGAGCGCATGGCCCAGTTGACCTGTAGTGGTGGCAGCAGCCGGTGTGTAGCTCAGCTAGGCTGTGGGAAGGTGGGCGCACAGCTCAGGGGCTGCGGGAGCTGGCACACAACTCAGCTGCGCTGTGGGGGGGGCTAGAAGTTGGCACACGGCTCAGCTGGGCTGTTCAGGAAGAGGGGAGGTGGGAAGCCCAGCCCAGAACCCAGCTCTGGGACCATTCAGGTGCCAGACCAGGAAGGTCCAACCAGTATTATTGATTGCCAGAATTTTCAAAAATGGAAACCTAACTATGGATTTAGGCATTTAACTTCTGATTCCTGTTTTTGAAAACCTTGCCTGCTCTGGATATACAGATATTAGCTGTGACACACAGACTTGGGAAAAACACACTGGAATCCATTCCCTGGCTTTTACTGCAAGTTGTGGACATGCAGCAACTCTGAGGATTAGATCCTGAGGGTATGTCTACACTGAAATTAAAAGCCTGTGGCTGGCTCACACTAGCTGGTTCAGGCTTGTGGGGCTTGGCCTGATGGGCTGTTTAATTGAGATGTTTGGGCTAAGGGTGTAGCCTGGGCACTGAGACCCTGTGATGTGGGAGAAGCCAAGCTGGACATTTGCACTAATTAAACAGTTCCCTAGTCCAAGCTCTGCAAGCGCACTTCAGGTGCCACTGACCAGCCACAGGCGTCTAATTGCTATGTAGACATGAGGGGTGTTAATGGTTAACCAGTAAGCATCACCCGTTATGGTGAGGCTTACTATGTACGGTTAATAGCCCCCTACCCACCGTGGCCAGGGGGCTGCTCCAGCCCCGTGGAGCCAATCATAGGCAGGGACGCTCCAGCCTGGCCAGCGCATCCCCCCGTCTGCAGCAGCGCACCCTGGCAGGGATGTTCCGGCCCCTCTGCCCTAATCCGTTTAAGATACAAATCCATAGGGCCTGGTTAAAAGCCCATTGTCTTCAAAGGAATTTGGCTGAAGGACATTTATATAACTAATTTTAAAACACTTGGTTTTATCCACACCAGATTATGCATCTGTGAAATGTTATTGTTTGTATTACAGTACCACTTAGGAGTTATAGACCAGGATCTTGTTGTGTTTGGCACTGTAAATATACAGACAAAAAAAAGAAAAAAATTGCTGCCCTGAAAGAGCTTTGCTTCTTGTAGTCAGTTGTTTAATCATGCTCAACTAAAGCAAAACAAAAAAGTACTTAAAGGAAAAGCTGTAATGTGTCTGTACTGACTTCGTAAACCACTAATAGTCCCTTGTCCAAAATCAGTTGTCTGTCATTTTTGTTTGACCCTCCGATAATTAGTAACTGTACACTAGGAGGCACTATAGCCTAATTTATTTGCAAGAGCCTAAGATGTGGAAGCTTTATAAATTCCCTTCTGGCATTCACTCAGAGTTTTATTTTTCTTGCCAAACTCCCATTGATCCCAGAGAAATTAATTTAAGACAAATCTCTCATTTCCATTAGTTAAAACATGTTAAAGAAAGACTCAGCAAATGGTGATAGAGTTCAGAATTTCATCTTACTTAGTGAGAGAGGCTTTCTTAATCAGCAGTGTCTCAGGAACTGTGGGGAATTACCTCACTCTATGTTCAAAGCAAAAAAATCTAATTTGGTGGTTAGAGAGATCAGAAAGAGATCTGATTTCCATGTTTTTGTCACAGTAATGATTTAGAAATTGTAGACTTAATGTGCCAAATATTCTGTCTGTCTAGATATTATGATCTTCATACGTGTAGTGGACCATGGTGGCACAACAAGCAGTTTGTCTGCACCCTGTACAAAGTGACAAGACAAAATATATACAGTTAGCAGAATGTGCATGAAATTGTTTAACATCTTGGATGAATATTCTAAATTTCTTACCTGAATTTCATAGACAACAATATTTTGTAACTACATGAAATGGCAAGGATGGCTGAGCACAGGGCCTGAATAATAGGGAAAACTACCAGATTATACTCCATGTATAGTTATGAAACCATCAAGATTAGCTTTATTGTCTCTATAAATTCAACTAGAACAGTATGTTTGCAAGCGGAAATATATGCTAATCCACCATTTATTTTGCTATAGGCTCTAGATATGTAAGTGAAAACTTCATACTCTAGATGTAATAAAAACAGCTAAGAAAGATTTTTGTCTCAAAGGAGAGTAGAAACTATTTATTTCACATTCTATTAGCTGTCTTTTTTCTTAAAACTGTATTCCTGTTACATTCTCATTTCTTTCTCTACCTGCTCCTCCCTGTACTTCTCTGTTCTTCTCCCTCCTCTTTTTCCTAGCTTTGATCCCTTATTTCTTTCACTCTTCTGCCCATATATTTTTCCCGCTACACTTCCCCTTCTCTCTTTACTTAAGCATGCTTTTAAAAAAATTGGATGGTCCCTCTACCACATCACTCACCCCAGTATTGGCATTCTTCATGCTGCTTCAATACAATCGAGGGGAGGGGAGGGGCAGCAGAACACATACTGCCTGTAAGTATGCATGCTGTGCTAATCAACTGGGTGGGCCAGAGATAAATGCTTGGTGGGCTGGATTCCGCATGTCACTGTACTTTCTAACTGAAAATATAAGCAAAATTTAATTGACAATTGCTTATTTAGTTACTTCGGAAATTCCACAGGAAAATTAGTGAGCATAAAACTGTTCTAAAAAAGTGAGAAATACTGTATGTGAGTTGGCCATTATTTTTAAAGATTGTGTTGCCACTTCCAAAGAATTAGTTATTGACAGTTACTCAGATTGCACTTCACCTACTACGAATAATTATAAAACAGGACAAGATTTAACATTGGCAGTGTGCTGTGAGGAAGCCTACAGTGTAATCATTGCCCTGATGTGTGCAGCTGCAGGGAGTGTAAAACATTCTTACCTTTTGAATGTTATTTAAAAATCACTTACATGCATAGACTTGAATTGCATCTGTATAACAATTACCTTTTAGCAGAAAAATCTGGGGCAGAAAACATGGTAAAAACCTTACAGGTGGTCTTTGAAAGACTATGCAGTTTGGGTTAGGGAATGCAAGGAGTAATTTTAGGTTGGTAATGCACGTATCAAAAGGCCGTTTGTAAAACATCAAACAGAGGGTTTCTTTTAAAATGATGGGAAGGGGTAACAGTATTTAATCAACCAGAGTAAAACTTCAAAGTCTGGATTAGTAGAGGCATAGAACTGAGTATGCTATGAATTGGGAAGAATATTGGAACAGGATCAAGTATCTTAGAAGTTCTAAATACTCTCAGCAAGACTTCACACGTGGTTTGATCTCAGGTTTGGTTCTGGATGAAAAAAATTGCTTTTACTATTCTTAATCTGTTTCTCATTTTGAGCCTAATCCTGCAAAGTGTGGAAGGCTCTCAATACTTTTCAGGATTGTGTTCTCTGAATGATATCAGTTTAAAGTACTCCAGTAATTCTAGAGTTTTAAATAGTTGTGCAGAGCAGTAATGGAGAGTGAGAAGGGGTGATTGGGAATGAAATGCAATTAATATACAGTACACAAATATTCAAATTGCAGGGAAGTGTTAACAAATCAAACTAGGGAAGCCAGAATGATGCAGCTTCTCCTGAGTCATGAAATACTCTCACTGTAACCTAAATAATTAGAAGAAAAGCATTATAATTAGGCCCTACCAAATTCATGGCCATGAAAAACATGTCATGGACTGTGAAAATGGTCTTTTGTGTAATTTTATCCTGTACTGTACAGATTTCACAGGGGAGACCAGCATATCTCAAGCTAGGGGTCCTGACACAAGAAGGAGTTGTGGGGGGTCACAAAATTATTGTACTGGGGTCATGGTATTGCCACTCTTGCTCCTGTGCAAAAATGGTGGCTGCTGATCAGGTGCTCAGCTCTGAAGGCATTGTCCCACTAGCAGCAGCACCAAAGTAGGGATGACAATACTGTACCATACCGCCTTTACTCCTGCACTGCTACCTTCAGAGCTGGGTGGCTGGGCAGTGGTGGCTGCTCTGAAGGCAGCAACAGCACAGAAATGTGTGTGGCAATACTGCAACATTCCTACAATAACTTACAATGCCCACCTCCCCCAAAACCCTATTTTGGGTCAACTCTCCTACAGTTATACCACCATGAAATTTAAGATTTAAATATCTGAAATCATGAAAATTGTTATTTTTAAAATCCTATGACTTTGAAATTAACCAAAATGGACTATGAATTTGATATTGCTTTGTTGATATCCACCTTTGAATTTGTTTTACTTATTCCTGTAATTTTCAGACATGGAAACCTAACTATGGATTTAGGCATTTGACTTCTGATTCCTGTTTTTGAAAATCTTGTCTGCTCTAGATATAAGCTTTGTGAAACAGACTTGGGGAAAACATATGGGAATCCATTCCTTGGCTTTTACTGTGAGTTGTGGATATGCAGCAACTCAGAGGAATAGACCCTGTTGTTTAAGGGTTTTTGTTAATGTAATCTCCATTTGCACATAAAAGATATCATTTTAACTGGAGTTCTGTTTATTGGAAATGTATAGTTAAAATATAGGAACATTTTATTTTACTGAAAGAAATTGTCAGATTTAATGAAGTATGGAATCCATATGCATATCTTCTATGAACTAGAGACTAGCTTTCTTAGAATTCTGTAGTCCTCTATTCTTTTGTTCTTTTGTTGTAAAATTCAATTGAATATCCTTTGTTTTTAGTAGTAACAACATCACACTCTTCTTACAGCTGAAGTATCACCTTGTAAATGTCTCCGTTTGGTGCTGCTTTTTATGTTATGTCTTTTTATATTGCAAAACTAGCCCTAGTTCAAATTCTGTTGAGCTCTTTTTTAATTTAATTTAAACTTCTGTGTTTTCTCATCAAAGCAATTAGCGCTACATGGTGTCTTCAGGAAGGGTCCTAAGCAAGTAGACTATCTAAATAGCTCCACTCCAGGAGAAGCTGTTACTCAGACAGACAGACCTTGGGGTCTCATGGAACCATATTGGCCTCTTGATTAGTCTTCCTGTTTTTCCTTCATGCTAGGATAGTTTGCACTTTGCTTTAATATTGTTTCCTTGAGAAACTGTCAACTCTTCTGAACTCCTTTATCACTTATTTCTTACCATGGTATCTACCTATCACTTCTCTTGAGTTTTGTTAAAATGTGCTTTTTTGGAGTCTGTTGTTCTTATTCTGCTGCTCTCACTGCTTCCTTGGAATCATGAAATCTATTATTGTATGATTACTTTCACTCAGATTGCCCTGAACCTTCAGATTCACAATTGCTTCTTCCCTATCAACATATCTAGTCCTCCACTACAAATTAGCTCACTCTGGAAGCTTTCATCCTGGGAAACATGATATGTATCTGTTAAATTAGTAGGAAAGTTGTAAATGCTCTTTAATCTTAAGCAAGTATAGTATTTAGAAAGGATTCTGCCCATTGAGGTGGTTTGGGTGGTCACAAGAGCTAAGATTGTGTAACGGTTTCCCTTCTGTCCCATCACAGAAAGTGATGGGGACTTCACTGTACATGTCTGTCTCTGAACAGGTGTTGTGCTACTAAGGCTGTTGAGTGCACAGGAACTCAGCCTTGGCCCCTCCAATTTCTGCTGCTGTTCTCACAGTTGCCAGAACATCTGACCTCTTGGAATGGTCAGGCTCCACCTCCAGATGTGGAGTTCTGGCCTATGGGGGAAGTTGTTGAAGCAAAGTCCAGGATATGGAGGAATGTACAGGAAGAAGCCCAGCCTAAGACTTTCTTACTGTTTATGCTCTTTTGGCATTTCTGCTTCATACATAGATGTATTTTTTCATAATACATATATGTCTCTTACAGATTGTTAAACTGGCTATTTACAGAATGCTTCCAAAGAACCTGCACAGAAGAACTATGATGCAGAGGCTGCATCTCTTTCCAGAAGATGTAAGTCATTAACTGTACTTGGTTATATTTTGATCTTTCATGCTGTGAGGAAATACAGCTTTGGTTATAGAAATATCTCCATGAGAAGACAGATAAATAAAAAGCAGCTTGTTTCTATGTATAGCTAAAAGGCAACTTGAAAATATCGTTACACAATAGAAGGCTTATTGTTCTGTATTTTGGCTAAAACAAAGGATCTTTTAATGTTCAAGATTATTTCTAACTGGAAATCAAGATAGAGCCCGGTATCTGTAAACTTTGCTTCCATGAACTGATTTTCCACATTTAAGGCCTGGTCTACACTAGAAAATTAAATCAGTTTAGTGTGAAAAATCCACATCTCTGAGTGGCACAATTAAACCACCTATCCCCCAGTATAGATAGCACTAGGCTGACTGAAGAAACCTTCCCTTGAGCTAGCTGCCAACTCTTCAACAGGTGGATTACTTTCACCAGTGGGAGAACCCCACCTCTTGCGGTAGGTAATTTTTACAGTGAAGCACTACAATGGCGAAGATAAGATTTCAAGCATAAAAATGAGCCTATGAATTCACAAGCCATAGGAAAAAGCTTCCCCAAGTTATTTCCAGTGCCCAGAATCCTCCCCCCTTCCTCCCCCCCAAAAAAATTTCCATGGGCCACTAAGAATCTTCACTATTGAAGGGCCACCATGCTTGCTTCTCAAGGAGGGACAGAACTTGTTAAATTACTTTACAGAGCATAATGCCTCTATATAGAAGGAAGTTTGAGCTCTACTGTTCCTAAACCAAATGGTACTCATTCATCAGACTAGTCCACATTCTGGAGTGTAAGGTTGTGCCACTGCCTGATGTATAACCCCGAGTGCCTCAAAATGCTCTGCTGCTGTAGTTTTCTTGGCTGAACATTTCCAGCCAGTATACAAGTATTCCCTGAAGGTACGTCTGGACAGCAACATTATTTCGAAATAACTAGCATGTACACTAAAAGTAGTGTACTTTTTTGTTGCACAATCAGACAGCAACATAGAATATTGATACTAATAACAGTATTAACCTCTTGAGTTTCGTTTCTTGGAGCAAGCTTATTACTTCTGAAGGATTGCTGAGTATGATATAGTACATACTACTAACTGGCTTGGCTCTGATTGCCTTTGAGACTACTTCTGCCCTTCGGCCTTTAACCTTGCATTTCATCAAGTCAGTTACTTGTGTCTGAAATTACTTTGAGATGCTTTGTTCTTTATTCCCAGGTCTGAACTCCAGTGAATGGGTAACCAGGGCTCTTTTTCTGAATAACTCACTCATGCTTTTGGTAGGAGTGGAGGGTTAGTCTGGTCTTGTAATTGTGCTTGAGGGATTTATTTGCATTTTATTGTTTATCTGTTGTCTTTTTTAAAAATATGTCACCGCCTTGGGTTGGTGTATTGTCAATATTTATATATTTAATTATAGTCAAGACTGGATATATATTGTTAAATTATCTGGTAAGATGATCTATATTATATCTCTTCAAAATCCAGCTCAACTAGTGGTACTAACATTATTTTGTAATAACCTCAATTATGTTGATTAGATGGGTTGATTCATTTAGCACTAAATCCACTGACCTGATGGAACAGTGTTCTGAAAAGTGTAGTTACACACAGAATTTAGGTTTCTTCTTCAGAATATCAATGCTTTCAGGAAAGTTGTATTGGTTAAAAGCTAGAAAGCTGAGAATTGTTTATTATTTACTACCTCAGGTTATTCCAGAAGACATACGTAATAATCTTGTAGAGGAGCTTCCTCAGCCACGGAAAATCCCCAAGAGGTTAGATGAATATACACAAGAAGAAATAGATGCCTTTCCAATACTCTGGACTCCGTAAGTATATTAAAAACCCTTGAAAAGGACATTTCTGACTCTAGATGCCATGCATCAATCTTTAAGGAAACATGAGAAAAAGGTTGATTATCTTTCTGGAGCATGTTACTTTTTCATATATACATAATATATAGTTTTGTATACAGTTCATACTTTCAAGTTTGGCTTTTTTTAGGCATGCTGCTGGAGAAGGAAATATCTGCAATAAACTTTCCCTTCTCTTTCCCTTCTCTTTGTTTTTAATATAAAGAGAAGGTGAGTCTGAAAATTGTATTTTCCCATTCCTTGTATATGATTATCAGATGTAATGGATTTTCATTCATAGAAAGAACTTCCTTAAATTGTGGATTTGCATTACATTATGCAGTCATTAGGCTTAGCTGAAACAAGTCTTCACACTTCATCCTATAAAATGAAACCATTTATACAAATACATTATTATTTCTTTGTAGATATTATATGAGAGGGAAATTAATTTTACTAAACTACAAACCTTCAGACCAAATGTTTGACAGAAAGCATGTCATTCATTCACTTTGATGAAAACTTTCTTTTACCATGGAGAGGTTTTTATTTTTTCTTTTTCCCATAAAGCTGCAGTAATACGTATATTGCATGTCAATTTACAGTATGTTTTAGTTACTAGATTAAAACTCTGATGAGAAAATTCTAGTTATGTTGCAGGGAAAATCATCCCTCCAACCCCATGTTCTCTGCCTCTTTTTCCTTCATAACACATAACATAATTGCCCTAATTGTTTCCTCAGACTTTTTGATCGCTGTGCAAAGAAGTACTGTATATCAGATTAAACTGTATGACAGCCTCCATTTTCAAATGTTATAGTAAATAGTCGTTAACATGCATGAAATTCAAAGGGGAAAAAAGTATTACCAGGAAACTGTGCTTTGTGGAAACGTGATGACCAAATTATGGCCTCCTGTCCTGTAGCCTGGGAACGGTGGGCAAAGAATCCCAGGAAACGTGGGGAGAGAAACATGAAGTATAACTTTTGCAACACTCCCAGCTTCCTAAAAATCTCAAGTGTTCACATTCCCCAGCTCCCGTACTACCAGAGCTTAGTTACAGGGGAGGTGTTCAGCACCTTGCTCCCTGCCCCACCTAATGTAATGTCTTGTACAGTTGATTTGAATATCCTGAAAGGTGCATTTACTTAAAGCACTTATCTGTGCTCATATCTGCCCTAAAAGCAAGTAGAGATTGAATTTATCCCAGAATTAATCCTTGATGTGTCCATGAGCATACTAAGAAGTTGGGAATATACCAAAACATAATGAGACAAAATATATTTAGGTGTATGTATGTATATATACAAGGTGTATTTAGTTTAAAAAAACTCAGGTCATCCTTTAATTCAGATTTAAAACTGGTGAATTTTAATATTGGCAGTGCACCACTAATTATTTTTTATTAGTGTGCTTTGTGATTTATGAAGTGGTATGATCTGGGGGCAATCAATGAGAACAGGTTCTGTGGTTTGAAATGTAATTTTTTGGGAAGATCTAGACTACCAAATGCAATGTAAAGACAATATGGAATTACCAACGAATGTGAATATCACTGTTATAGTCACAACCAGTTCTACTTATTATTATTCTTAATATTATGCATTTGTGTTGTATTACTGAGTCAGGATTAAAATCCCTGTGTGTTAGGAACTATATAGGTGTATGTGCAGAGACAATACCTGTATTGGGGAGGTTACAATCTAATAATAAACAATAGATGAAAATGGGGAAAACCATATTTATATAGGCTAGCCGTGCAAATGGCATGAGGGTTCCAAATAATTTAAAACGGCAAGGGTTTTCAGCAAGCAATACAGGTCCTTTAACTAATTAGCATGGAATGCTGGGATAGGATTTGCTGATGCTTATTTGTATCATCGTAAAATTTATATAATTTTTAAAAGATTGTATTGAGAGGCTGCAGGCTGCCAGTGCTCTTAAAAGGCTAAGAGCCCAATATTGAAAACAGTTACTCCTCTGCATTAACCCACACTTGGTCTCATTGATTCTAGTAGATGAAACCCTTAGTACTTAATGCTTTGATGCTAGCATGTAATAGACTTATTTTTTGTCTCTGTGTTTGGATAATTGCTGCAGATTCTTAATACTGTAGTGTATATGTGATTTAGGTTGCATTTAGTAATGATAAAGTATTGGGTAATAAGCAAAAGGTCTTTTCAAACAAAGCAATTGATGACAAAGAAAGGAGGAAATATTTTTTAAAACACAAAGTTCAAAAATACGCGGCGGCACAAAATTTGGATTATTGAACAGAAGAGAACATTTTACATCATAAAAATAGTCCCATTGATAGCTTCTTAGTAGAGAAAAGGAAAAGCAAAATGTTTAAAAATATTTTATTTTTTACAAGTAAGAAAAAATTAGTTTTTAACATTAATTTAAACAAGGAAAAATCACTGGGCTCCTATTTAAAATTTATTCAAAGAGGGTTTGCCATCCACAAAAAATAGTATAATCTTTTCCAGTGGTGGCCAATGTCAGGTGCCCCAGAGGGAATGAACAGAACAGGTAATCATCAAGTGATCCCTCTCCTGTCACCTATTCTCAGCTTCTGACAAACAGGCTGCAGACACCATTCTTACCCTCAGTGGCCAGTAGCCATTGATGGACCTATTCTGCATACATTTATCTAGTTCTTTTTTGAACCTTGTTAAAATTCTGGTCTTTACAACATTCCCTGGCAAGGAGTTCCACCGGTTGACTAAGCATTGTGTGAAGAAATACTTCCTTTTTGTTTAGTATCAGAGGAGTGGCTGTGTTAGTCTGAATCTGCAAAAGTGACGAGGAGTTCTGTGGCACTTTATAGACTAACAGATTTATAAGAGCATAAGTTTTTGTGGGCAAAGACCCACTTCGTCAGATGCATATCCTTTTGTTTGTTTTAAATCTGCTCCTTATTAATTTCATTTTGTGACCCCTAGTTCTTGTGTTATGGGAGCAAATAAATAACTTTTTCTTACTTACTTTCTCTACACTAGTCTTGATTTTTATAGACCTCTATCGTATTCCTCCTTTGTCTCTTCTTTTCCAAACAGAAAAGTCCCAATTTCATTAATCTCTCCTCACATGGCAGCTATTCCAAACCCCTAATAATTTTTGTTGCCTTTTTCTGAACTTTTTCCAATACCAAGATACCTTTTTTTGAGATGAGGTGACCACATTTGCATGCAGTACTCTAGATGTGGATGTACCATGGATTTATTTAGAGGCAATAAGATATTTTTTGTCTTTATTTCTTATCTCTTTTTTTCATATTTCCTAACAATCTGTTTGCTTTTTTGACTGCTGATGCACATTGAGTAGATGTTTTCAGAGAACTATCCACAATGACTACAAGATATCTCTTAAGAGGTAATAGCTAATTTAGTTCCCATTATTTTATACAAATAATTGGGATTATGTGTTCCAATGTGCATTATTTTGCATTTATCAGCATTAAAATTCAGCTACCATTTTGTTGCCCAGTCACCTAGTTTTGTGAGATCCTTTTGAAGCTCTTCACAGTCTGCTTTGGACTTAACTAGCATGAACAGTTTATTATCAGCTGCAAATTTTGCCATCTCACCGTTTACTCCATTCTACAGATCATTTATGAATATGTTGAGTAGGACTGGTCCCTATACAGACCTCTGCGGGACACCACTAGTTACCTCTCCCCAAGAGCCTTTGGTGAGGGACCTTGTCAAAGGCTTTCCAGAAATCTAAGTACACTATATCTACTGGATCCCCTTGTCCACGTGCTTGTTGACCCCCTCAAAGAAAATTTGCCCCATACTGAAATTAGATTTACTGAGCTATAATTGTTAGGATCTCCTCTAGAAACCTTTTTGAAAATTGGTGTCATATTGGCTATCTTCCAGTCACTTGGTACAGAAGCTGATTTAAAACATAAGTTACAAACCACATTTAGTAGTTCTGCAGTTTCACATTTGAGTTCTTTCAGAACTCTTGGGTGAATGCCATCTGGTCCTGGTGATTTGTTACTGTTTAGTTTTTATCAGTGTGTTCCAAACCATCTCTAATGACACCTCAGTCGGGGATAGTTTCATCACCTAAAAAGAATGGCTCAGGTTTGGGAATCTCCCTATCATCCTCAGCCATGAAGACTGATTCAAAGAATTTATTTCATTTTTCCACAATGACCTTATCATTTTTGAGTGTTCCTTTAGCATCTCAGTTGTCCAGTGGCCCTACTGTGGTTTAGAAGGCTTTCTGCTTATGATTTATTTAAACTAAATTCTATTACTTTTTGAATTTTTGGCTAGCTGTTCTTCAAATTCCCTTTTAGCTTTCCTCATTATATTTTTACACTTCATTTGACAGGATTTCTGCTCTTTTCTATTTTCCTCACTAAGATTTAACTTCAACTTTTTAAATGAAGTCACTGCTTCTTTTACTTGGTTGCTAAGCCACGATCACACTTTTTTGGTTCTTTACTGGGTCTTTAACTCTGTCGCTCTTTTAAATTTACCATCTACAAATATGTAAATTTTGCACATAACAGTGCCTTTTTCCTATCTGAGTCAGAGGTGTTCAGTACAGTCTCTGCCTTTTTAGTTTCTGTGACATACTACACTAATGTCTCTACTTCTCTTCCTTGTCTCTCAAACAGCTTCATTCTCAGGAACCCTTCAGTAATTTCAAATAGTGATAACTAGTCATAGCCCTGTTACGCATTAACTGAAAGAACTGAGCCTCCCTTCTTAACAAGGCCTTCTTTAACAAGAAGAGAATTCAGGTAGTTTTCCTTCCTGCTGCTAAAAAAGGAGCAGAATATGACCCCATCAGGAGAGGACCTCAGAGCAATTAGTATAAAAAGGTAGGCTTGAGAGACAGCTTGAACTCCTGGAAGAAAGTAGACACTAGAGCAGTGGTCCCCAACCTTTTGGGGCTGCCATGCACCCGGGGTCGGCACTGCCCATGCGCTGCGCGCCCGGGGCAGGGCTGGCCCTGATCACTCGGCGGGCGCATATAAATGCCCCGGCAGGCACCGGGGCACCCGCGGGCACCGTGTTAGGGACTACTGCCCTAGAACATGGGGGGCCAACCTGAGGCTTGTGAGCCGCATGCGGCTCTTTGATTAAAAAAATGCGGCTCCTGCTGGTACCACTCAGGCCAGTGGCTCTGTGCCACATTCCAGCAAGCTCACAGCCGGCCGCTCAGCACACACGCCCCAGTTGGAAGGAGACGCGCATGGCTGTAGTGGCAGCTCTGGCACCGGGCATTGGGTTAGAGCTATGCTGGCAGTCAGGGAGCTCAGCTATGTTGTGGGACCAGGAAAGTGTCGGGAACCAGGCGCGGGGCTCAGCAGGCTGCAGGAGGGGGAAGATGCCAGGCGCCGGGACTCAGCAGGGCTGCAGGAGTAGGGAGGTGGTGGGATCTGTACTCAGCTGGACTGCGAGAGGAGGAAGGTGCCAGGTGTGTGGGGCTCAGCTGGGCTGCGCGAGGTGGGAGGTTCCGGGAACTGGGTATTGTGTGTCAGCTGGGCCGCCCAGGGGCTGGACTCAAGGGGGAGGAGGGAGAGAGGGAGGAGCAGGGAACCAGCTCTGGACTCAGCAGGTCTGTGGGGTTTGCAGGGAAACAGGGCTCAGCTGGGCTGACGGGGTTGGGATGAAGGAGCAGACAGGCAGCTCAGCTGGGCTGCAAGGGGGTGGTGCAGGGAACTGGTGCTGGCCTCCTCTGAGTTGTGGAGGATGGCCTTTTGGGGAGGTTCAGGGAAGGGGTGGGTCTCAGCTGTGTTGCAGGGGATGGTGGTGCAGAGAAGCTTAGAGAGGAGGGGGTAGCAGCAGGAGGCCTGAAATGACCTCCCTGGTCCAAAAAAATCCCTCATCTAGGACCAGTCAGGGCAGAGGGTGCCAAACCAGAGCTGGCTCTCGGGAAGGGGAGGGGAAATGGGTTAGCGCCATGGTCACCAGCCTGTCAATCGCGATCAACTGGTCGATTGCGGGGGCATGACCAGTTGATCGCGAGGTGTTCCAGCCCTCCCCCCAATTTCCTCCCACCCCCAAGAAGCCCATGCTGACACTATCTCACTCCAGCTTCCTGCAGCATGGAGGGGAAGTCCTGAAACTACGAGCTAGGTTCTCTGTCTCAGGAAGTGTGTGGGCTGCTCTTCCCCTTCCCTAAACAGCTGGCACGCCTCCTGAAAAGCCAGGTCTATGGTATGCCAGCGACTTCCTTCCCCCTGCTGCCTTCCTGCATGGGGGAGGGTGAGGGAAGGCAGTCCCAGGACCGCACCAACTCCAACTGCTCAGGAAGCGTGTGGCTGTCGCGGGGAGTGAGAAGCAGGGCATGTGCTTCCTGAGCACTTGAAGCTGGCTCAGTCCCGGGACTCCCACTCCCCACAGGCAGGCAGCAGGGGAAAGAAGTTGCCGGTGCGCCACAGACCCGGCTGTTCAGGAAATGTGCCGGCTACCTGGGGGAAGGGGAAGCAGCGCCTGAGACCCCAGACCTGGTGCACAGCTGCAGGATCCCAAGGTACTAGCCCCAGCTGTCCCTGTCCCCTCCCCCTGGCCAACCCCCCCACGAATACCCTGTCCCATGCCCCCACCAGCACAGTTGGGGCCACATAAGTGAGGCTTGAGGTTTTTTGGAAGGCTTGTTTTATTGCATCTCGCTTGTGTGGCCCCGACTGACTTTTCTGTGGCTCAGTGACCCCTGACTCAAAAAAGGTTCCCCGCCCCTCTTATAAATAAAGACAACGCTGAAACATTTTGTGTTTAAGATAATATTTTATTTAAAAATGAAGCCTGGCCAACAAACCCCCAATTGGGGCAAAGCTCCCATCTGGCTGCAGCATCATAACACTCCTGCACTCCCCAGACCTCAGATCTGAGCCCCCAGACCTCAAACCTGAGCCTACACTGGAACCCCCTGTCCTGAGCCTCTCACATCCTCAAACTGGTGCACCCCCACATCCCCAGTCTTCTGCCACAACACTCCTGCACCATCCACACACTGCAAATCTGTGTCCTGAGCCCATCATACTCCCAGCCCAAATTCCTGCACCCTCACAGCCACAAACCTGCAGTTTGCTCAGCACCCCAACCCTCTACCTGACCCCAACACTCTCCAGCCTGGAGCCCCCTCCCTGAGCAAGCATCCTCTTCTCTACTTCCTCGTGCACCCAAATTCCCTCCCAGAGCTTGCCCCCTCACCCCTTCCCAGTGCTTTTTTTGTGATGGTATGCCCCGGGACCATGTACCGGCACCTATTTTCCCCTGGCGTGGCTTTTTTTTTTCTCAACAGCTCCCCCTTGATCCTCCCCCCCCCCACCACCACCGCCCCGGTACGTGGCTCTTTGCACTCTATTCACTGCTATTTTGGCTCTGTGTCTCTAATGGGTTGGCCACCCCTGCACTAGAGGATAACGGTGACTAAGCTGGAAAAGGGAAGCTGAGGTGTCCTAAATGGAAAGTTGTTTCCCATGCCCATTGTAGACAGTGATTTAAGAGTGTGATTTTTTTTTCTTAAAAGTTCTATAAATTTCAGATGTTGTCAGGTTTATGATGTGAAATTATGAGTCTGTTACTCCTCAAATGAAGCAGCTACACAGACATCAGTTATTTGGCACAAAGAGACACCTTGTGTTGTGTTAGGTATGAAAATGCTATTTCAAATATCTTCAGGGATGTGTTGCATTACAAGGGGTACAACCCACAGTTAGTAAAGCATGTAAAAGGCCTTTTATTCTAAAATGTAGGTATAAGGGCTGTTTATTAAATGGAAAATTATAGGTCGTCTTATTTTAGCTGTCAAAAGAGGATCAGAAACAAAGTTGTAAAGATAATTCACTTGAGAGATTAATAGGCTTTTAAATACTTTTGTGAGAATGTATTAAGGTACTATACTGTCTTTAGAAAATTTTTAAAATGTCTGTCAGTTATATCATCTGAAACTTGTTTTGCTGCCCTCAGCCATTAGTAAGACTGAAGATCTTTGGATCAAGGACCTTCTTTGTTCTGTATTTGTGCAGTGCCTAGCACAGTGGAGTATTCCCGTAATACAAAGAAATAACAATTTTTGTATAAATAATAATTTTGGGCTGTGGTCTCTTCAGATCTCATTAAGCAGGATCAGGCCTTATCAGTATTTAAAACCAGGTACAGGTTTTAAATACTGAAATAGTGTTAATTCAGTAGCACTCCTTTTGTCAGTCCTCTTTCCTTAGAACGATAGCAGACAGACGGTGAGTGAAACAGCTACTCCACACTACCCTTCCAGCAAGGAAGGTGGCTGAACTTGGGAATGGGGGAGGGAAGCCTCAAGCCCCACCCTTTCTGCCTGAGACCCCACCCTTGTTGCTTATGGCCTCTATGGGAGCCAAGACCCCCATCACTGTGGGGGCTGCCCTCCCCCCCCAGCCTGGGCAGCCTGAGGCCCCACCTCACCCCAAGCATTGGGAGGGTGATCAGCATGTGGCCCTGGCCTTTCTCTGGTCCCTTCTCCTCCCCTCTGCCCCCCACCCCTCCCGGGACACAGGGAAGGTGGGCACCCCAACCCCAGACCATGGGAAGGACTGAGCTGAAACCCAAGCTGCCACAGGAGGTTGGGGGAGCCACGCTAAATGGGATGAGATGGGATGGGGTGTGGAGTATGGGCAGGGCCAAGTGGGCAGTTTGGGAAGGCATTGCCTTCCCCTGCCTCTTATACCAGTTGCCCATGCCTTCCAGTGTGGCTCAGGCCTGTTCTAGAGAGAGGAAGGAAAGTTTAGTTTCTGAGACAACTTAGTCCTGGGACTGTTGAAGATTTCAACAAGAGTTCTAGTGGCTTTGATATTAAGAAAGTAAAACTATACTTTTGTATGTTGAAACTAGCTTAACAAAATATTCAGAAAATTAAAGTGATTTAATTTTGTGGTGCAGACACTAGGATGGAATTTCCCTCCTCTCCACTCACCCGCTCATTGTGCAGTTAGCTACATAAATTTGAGAGGGGTTTTCTCTGCAGCATTAGGCTTTGAGCTAGGGATGTAAAAAAGGTTAAAAAACAGTAACCGTGTAATTGATTAAAATCCCATGGGTTACATGGTTAAATGCTGCAGGCTCTCCTGGGCTGCCAGCCACGCGGGATGCCAGCATTGCTGATCTCATGGGCTCCCGGCACTGCGGGCTGTCAGCTCCCTGCACTGTGGGCTCCTGGAGTTTAAGCGTTAACAAGAACCAATGAGCTGATGTTTATCGGTTAACTGGTTAAACTTTTATAACCCTACGTTCAGCATGACGGTGCCAGACAAGATGGACCAGTGGTTTAATGTGTGCGCGCATTTGGCTAATATGATTTTATTTTACCAGATTGAAACTGCAGCTGTACAGGTCAATTTTCCTCTCCTCCTCTAAGACATGCATGGCACACATGCTAGTAAATGAGAGATCCATTAATATGAAGGTAGACTACAGGTTGGTGTCTCCCTGGTCCAGCACCCTTAGGACTTGATTGGTCCCAAATGAGGGAGTTTGCCGAGGCAAGGGAGGTCAATTTCATCCCTCTGCTTATGGGTCTGCGGGTTCTGCCAGGATCAATCTGCAGACCATAAGTCAATCTCTCTTGTCCTCAGGCCACTGGCTCCCAGCTACGCTGGCCAGTCCCCACTGCTGCAGCTCTGCTGCCCTGGGGCCATCAGGCTCCACTCACACTAGGGCTGCCACAGCTCCAATGTCCAGGTACTGCCGGGGCTCCACTGTCCCAGGGCCATTGTGGCTGGGCTGTCATGGCTTTCAGGCACTGACACTGCCATAACTCCGGAGTCCTTGGGCTGCTATGGCTCTCGAGCTGCTGGGGCTCTGCTCCCTGTGGCTGCTGGACTTGGTGACTTCCCAGGACTGCCGTGACTTCCCAGCTCCAGCACTGCCAGGGCTCAGGGCATTGGGGCTGCTGCAGAAGCGGAGCTCCGCTCCCCAGAGCCACCAGGGCTCTGCTCCTTGGGGCCACCAGGGTTTCCTCACCTTCACTACCCCAGGGCCAGTGGACCTGCTGTGGATCCGCTGCTTTACAGCCACCAGGGTTCCGCTCCTCGGGGCCGTGAGAGCTGCCGCAGCTCTGCTGTCCCAGGGCTGCTACGGCCAACCCCATGGCCACTCAGCCCTCGGGTCCAGCAATATCCGTGATCCTGCCAGACCACACACATTGCCGGATCAGAGTGTCCTAGACAAGAGAGGTTCAACCTGTAGAAGGGTGAAAATTGATATATTTTTTGCAATATTTTGAAACCAGAATATTGTTGAGATACACCAGAGTAAATTAAAAAAAGGGATGTCAGCCATAAATCTGAATATAATTTCTGTGTTATGTTGCTGCACTATTTGTCCTGACCAAAATAAAACTAGGGAACTTGTTTGCTCTTTAATTTATAAATATCCAATCCTATTTTATTTTAAATGTATATTTATTAATAATGCCTTGTGCAAAACGCTTCATAGCTTGTCCCTTCTTGTCTCTTCCTTCTACTTACTTAAACATACTTCTCTGAGTGTAGGAGTTTGGCTGAGCCTGTGCATAATTCTCTCCATTCCAGCACTTCTTTGATGGCCCCATTAACTTTTGCCAAATTTATATAATTTTTTAAAAAGTTCCTGTGGCTTAAAAAAAACCAAACCCTTCCATGTGTGATCAGAATTGTCTTGCTGAGGTCTTGTCTACATGCCCCTGTCCAACATAGCTATGCTTGCAAAAGCCTCAGTTATACTGGCAAAAAATCCTTTCTTGCTTACATAAGTTATTTAATTTGTGAACAAAAGCACTCTTTTGCTGGTATAAACTCATTTATTGCAGTCCTTGCATACACTTGAAAGGTTTACTGGTATAACCATACTGACAAACCTTCCTAATGTAGACCAGTTTATATCAGCAAAAGCACTTTCCTTTCAACAGTAGGGTTTTTGCTTATATAAAAATGTTGGCCTAAAAATTAATGTCCCTGTGTGAAAGCACTATACCAGCAAATTTTCTACAGTTGATCAGACCTCAGTGGTCAGTAACTTGGAAGCCTAATATATTGGTATCATGAAGTGTGAGGGAGTCACCAGCCCCTGCACTCCCATTTGCAGTCGCATGTGACTCTTAGCTGGCAGGTAGTACAGAAGGTTTATTCATTGACAGGGGACACAGCGTAGCTCAGATTTGTTGTTACAGGAACCAGGAGCAGTCAGTTTTTCTGCTGGCTGGGGGAGAAGGGAGCCTAGCTGGCCTGAAAGGGCCATGGCAGGGGCCCAGAGCTGGGACTCTGGACCCCCCTTTCCCCCAAGATGGATTGTACTAACTCACATTCTCAGCCACTGCTCACCGCTCCAGGCAGCCCTGCCTCCTGCTTTGTCCTGCTTCCAGGCCCAAGGTGTTATTTGCTGTCACCTGGTCCTGAGGATGTGAGAGACTGACATACTTCCACAGTGAGTCATTCCCAGCCTCCTCCTCCTCATGCAGATAGTGCTGCAGTGCCACACACACACACTCTCTCTCACACACTCACACACACAAACACTCTCTCTCGTTCTCTCTGCAGAGCAGCATAGGACAGAAGGAATGGCAAACCGTGAATGCAAAACCAGTGTGAACTAAATTTGAGGTAAATTAGAGCTAAATAACAGCACAGACCTCTGAAAGCCAGGACTGGCAACTGTAAGCAAACTTTATGAGACTATGGGAAAGCTGGCTACACCAATGATAAGTGGGCATTCAGCTAACTAAAATCATATCAGACCGCGGATGTTGCCAGACGAGAGAGTGCCAGAATAGAAAGTGCAATCTGTATTTGCATAATCACTAATTAATTAATAAATGGCACTCAAGGAAAAGGTATGCCCTGAACGAGTGCAAACTTAATTCTGTATATCTTGAATATAAGTATATACAAAAACAGTTAAATCAGAACTTTTCAGTACTACGAAGATAAAAACAAACCATTTCAATGTGGTAGTTTATTAAATATAAATGAAAGATAAGTGGTGACATTTTATTGTGTAATGTTCTGTCATCAGTTAGTAATAATGCCCTGTTCCTGTGCTTCTGATTTTCTCAGAGATGCAGAAGAACACCATTATAATTCATATATATATATATATAGTATTTGTATTGGTTAACAGAATTGAAACAAAGAGTGACAGACAACTATAGAGGAAGTGGCCTGATTGTCTCATCAGGACTTGTAACTATTTGAGTTGCATTTATCCATTATCTTAAATTAGAAAGCTTATTTTAAATTTGCATAATAGAAATACAGACATGTTTGTCAGCCAGTAGATAAATCTGTTTAAAATCTAGCTTACTGCATCTTAAACTACACTTGGGGGTTGTTGTGGGTTTTTTTGGTCTGGAAGCCTGAAAAGAACATGTACGTTTTGAAAAGCCTTGCTTTTCAAAAACATACATGTCTTGTGATCTGAAATCTACACAGAAAAATCATACAGTGAACAATTGGCCTTCAGCATGACTTACTCAGCTCTCAAAATGAACTCTCCATGGGTATTCAGGAAGGAGGTTCAGAAGATAAAAAGGAGCCAATGGAAGAAAACTCTGTCCCAGCAAGAGCTAATCATGAAACCCACTGTGATGAGTCACAAATCTTAAACCATTTTGACACTTGTAACTTATAAGATTGGCATCTTTATTTTTAGTAAATGGCCCATACAAGTAGGAATTTTTACAGAGATGAATTCTTGTGGATTATAAGTAACAGGGAGCATTCCATAGACAGTGCACTCTACTAAATTCCTTTTCTTCCCTGAAAATCTTGGGGCAAACCAGCACAAGTTAATTCTGCCCAAGCCACATTTAACTTGTGTTGGTTCCCCTTCCATTCTGTCATACCCCCTATCTCATAAATAGTTCAAACTAGTGATGTTAGATATCAGGTAATTGAATAGTCATGTAACCTCATAAAATCTTAGCGGTTACACAACTATTCAGTGGTCCCTGGGAGCAGGAGCAGCACCCAATGTGCTCCCGGCCCTCTGCCACCTCACGCTGCTGCCTCTGTCAGCTGCAGCAGCACGGGGTGGCAGGCAGGAGCTGGTCTGCTAGGGGAACCAGTTTAAAAACTAGCTCCCTGTGCAGACCGGCTGCCTGCCACCCCCGTGCTGCTGCCTTTGATACAGAGAAAGCACTACAGGGTGGCAGCAACCCCTGTCCACAAGGGTCTGAGCTTCCCATGGACAGGACTGCTGGGAAGGGGAGCGATGGAGGAGGCTGCTGCAAAGCAGCCTCGGTCCACAGTGATCTGGGCCCACCACGGACAAAGGCTGGTCCGGTAGCAGCCCCTGTCCACGGGGAGCAGCCCCTGTCCACCATGGGCAGAGGCTGCTTCGCAACAGCCGTCCGGTAGCAGCCCCTGTCCACCATGGGCAGAGGCTGCTTCGCAACAGCCTTCCCTGTCCTCCCCCCGTGCTCCTGCTTCTGATACAGGCAACAGTATGAGGATCAGGGGCAGGTGGCACCACGGAGCTGATGCTAAGAGAACTGGCTTTTAAGCCAGCTCTTCTCCCCTGCCCCCCAGCACCATCTCCTGCTCTCCTCCTTGCTGCCTCTGATACAGAGGCAGTGGGGGGTGGGAAATGCAAGCCATTAACAAGATTAACCGGTAAGCCTAGGCTTATCAGTTAATTGTATAGTCGATTACTCGATGACATCCCTAGTTCAAGGGCTAGCAATCAGAAAAGCACTTTGTTGGGGCTGTGTTGCCAAGGAGCTGGAGCTGTGCAGAAAACCATGCACCTCTATAGACGGCCTTTGTCTCTAGAAGTTCCACCAACATCCCCAAGCTGTGCATGCCAGGCTATCCAACCGCTACCACAGAGGAGCAAACATCTTCCTTGTCCCTGACAATATAATTAATTAACTATACAATCTCTAGTATAGTTAATGGTTTCCTACTTGGGTTTTCCCCACAACACATTTGCACTCAAGAGGCTGATGTGATTTATGTAAGCAAGCTATCCATAGAACCTTGTATTGCCCCTAGGATGAGTCCTACTCCTGCAACACTTTATACTGCTGTGAAGATACAGACAGATATTGTAATAATAAAAAAACTAGGAATTCTGATCTGGAATTTAAGAAGTTGTTGTGCTCAAATAGCATACTTTATCTGTTTAACTTTTACAGTATTGAATTACTAGGTGCCAGGGACATCAGTATCTTGCATATTGGAAGCTTGCAGACAGGTTGTAATTTTTCTGCAAAAAAAAAGGTTTACAGAATGGTTGTAATTATTCTGCAAAAAATTCTCAGTGTTGATCACATACAACTATTACCAGCTGCCTTTCATACTGAATTGTTATTAATTCTTATGGGGTTTTTATGTATGTGGAAACTTTTTTGTTTCCTTATTCATACTAGCAAACAAAATCTAAATGAAATCATAACCTGTAAATTCCCTTTTCACCTTTGCCATTCCATTAATCTTTGTGCAAGTATGTTAGCTTTAAGGCATTGACCCTTTATAGTGCTGATATGAATTGAATTCCCGTTTGAAAATTCTTGCATGTCATTGGTAAGCCTGCGAAGTTATCTGGACTTTCCATCTGTTTCTTGGTCACTTTCCTCAACTATGAGGGGGGATGATTGCCTGCAGGCGCAAAGAGAAATGCGGTTTGAATACTTCAGAGTTTTCAAACCAAGTGAGCACTGCTGACTCAGGAGCAGGCACTGACAGGTCACTTCTGTAGGAATATTGGCAATCTTCGTATTTCCCCATTTAGTAAAGACAGTTTTAAAAATCATTGCTTAGAAGACCTGACGATAGTGGCAAGTGAGGAATACTTTTAGAATATGTGTGCCATTGTTCAGGGAAAATCAGTAGATGACTCCGTTAAGTTTGGCTTCATATCAGTTATTTGAAATTCATAAGACTGCGCAAAAGGTGTCAAAACTAACATTGTGATTTTGAAAAGAGGTTTTATGAAATGATGATTCTTCATTACTTTTTTTTTAAGCTGGGTTGGAGAGAGACTTGGCTCTCCTCAAGAGCAGCATTTAATTGGCCCCATGGGTGTAGTGCAAAAACTTGGCAAACATGTAACTTGTTCTTTTTGGGGAAGGAACATTCATTTTGCTAATCACGTTGTGAAATTAATCTTGTTAGAACATA
>CM057846.1:19640446-19654166 GCA_030068395.1 Apalone spinifera
GGAGTCGTGCTGCATCGTGGGGTGCAGAGAAGAGGGGTGCGGGGGCTCTTGTGAGTGGCATGGGAGCCACGCAGCCTCGTGGGGACTGGGGTAGGGGCCTGCGGGAGCCGCAAAGCCTTGCGGGAGTTCAGGTGGAAGGAAGGGGAGTGCACAGGACATGTGCACCGTCGCCAGGGGTGGGGGCACATGGGAGCCGTGTGGCTTCCCCCTCGCAAACAGAGCCGTGTGGCCTCCCTCCCTTGTGGACAGAGGGAGAGGGCTGGGCACCGTGCCCCCCTTTTACTCCCCACCAGAGGGAGAGGTCTGGCCCAGCTGCGGCCTCGGCCCAGACCAACTCCCCGATGGCTGGAGGGGAGAGAGCTAGGCCAGCCTCGGTCTGGACCAATTCCCCCTCCCCTTGGGGAGAGCTGGGGCAGGCCATGGCTGCAACGCCTCAACCTGACCCTCCCCAGTGGCCAGAGTGGGGAGGGCTGGGGCTGCCTACCCCGGTAAGGGGGGTTGGTGAGCGTAGTGAGCAGGGGGGTACTGCCCCCAGTAATATTGTATTAATATTAATACCAGCTTAACCTAAAAGTTAATCAGTACTGTAAGGCATGCACTTAGTTTAAGGACATTTAAGTAATATCTAGACAGACTGGAAACTACTAGTCTAAAAGTTCCCAAATTGTAGCTCATAGATCACTGTTAGTCTGCTTTCACTTTCCAGTAGTCTGCTAAGAGCTGAAAGGTGGCAAGTGCTGATTCTTCCTTACTTTTACCTAATAAATTGTGTTGTAATTGTAATGACAACTGAGTGCTTTCCTAATATTTTTTCAATACTACCACCATTCATTCTAGTGGGAGGTTATATCATTACCAATTGTAGGGTGTGATGGGTTCCACAGACACTTCATGGTGCAACATTAGGTTAATAAAGAGTACCTCACAGCTGGAGGCAGGCCAGAGAAGAGAGCCTGCTTCCAATCTTCAGCTCCTGGAGGGCTGGCTGAAGGCAAGATTTTCTTGGGTAATCAATGGGTCTCCTTTCAAAAGGAAGGGAGGTCCAGGCACTGAACCACTAGTGTGGTTTAGCTTCTGTGCTTGATTAGGGTCACAGCTTACCAGGAACCCTCTGACAAAAGAGCCCTACCACACCTTTGAAACAGCTCAGGTGTTTTCATTTCTTTGTGTTTGTTGGGAACCCTGGAGAGGGTGGACTGTCTGAGAGTCGGCTAGGGGTATGATCCTCCAACAAGAGGATCAGGATAACAGAATGTCTGGGCACTGAAAACCAGAGGCTGTGAGTGTATGCAATGGCTCCATATTGGCCCCCGCATGCCCTGGGATATTTACGCTGTGACAGAGAGGTGGTGTCCATCTGACCCTTGCTGCCTTAAAAATAAATGTTGATACTCTGAAAAATTTGAGAAACCCTGCATCTGGTCACAATTTTAGTGCAAATTGTCTGTTCATTGCTCAGTACTTAGTTATCCAGGAAAAAATATTAAGATCATGCACAGCCCAAGATGTACATTTCTGTGGCTTAGAAAAGGGCAAACCTGGATGACAACTCAACACTGGGTCGAATTCAATAGAGAAAGAGCCCACTGCTACAACAGAAATCCTACATAGGACACCAACTTTGAAAACCAAATAGACTGCATAGAATTATTTCTCTATCCCTTCAAACCAAAATCTGCCCTTCAACTATATAAAGAAGATTAGGTTGTTTAACTTAACCTACATAAATGTAGCTTTTTTCTTACTGATCCCAAACAATGAAGCTGAAGATGAGCAAAATTAAAGCAAAAATTCTAAGGGTCTGTTGCAGAAAATATTTTATTCCCGCAAACTACCCCTTTGAAGCCAATAGGGCTACATGTGTACACAATGCTCCAAAGTGAGAGCGAAGGGTGGAATTAAGCCCTTAATCTAGTGTTGCTATTGGGGTCGAGGATGCTGAATTGTATGAACGCCAATTTTTATTCCTTTAGTATGTGAAGGAAATTTTGGCTCTGTTGTCTATAGCCAAGGCATAAGTGAAAACACATTTTGTTTTGGTTGAAATGTATTTTTCACAACAGCCATTCCTTTGGCATTCAAATGCCATGTCTATATTCCCAGGTTATTTTGAAATAAGTTATTTTGGAATAATAACTCCCAAAATAACTATTTTGAAATAAGCTTATTCCTCTTCACAAGCAGGAGTTATTTTGAAATAACAGGCTTGGTAGTGTGGACGCTCGTCTCGTTATTTTGAAATAAGGAGTGGAGACCTACTCAGAGGAACTTATTTTAGGAAACATTCTTATCCAGTGACCTGCAGCCTAATTTCACAGTCCATTACTGCATAATAAAAGTATGTTTTTTTAAAAAAGCATCAGACTTCTTGAAATAAGCCTTTTTTGTGTAAGGATAAAGTATATATTTTATAGTTAGGCACTGGATGTTTCAGCCATTCATCCTGTATTAAATACTTCACAATCAGCAACTGTAATTTATTAGACCGTCTGGCAAATTCTGTAACTCTCTTAGGATTCAAATGGATTTTGGAGGAAACGGTGAGCTTGTGCATCTGTCTTTTACTTTTTTTGGCAAGTGCATAAATTTAAAATAAAATATTTTTATACCTTGTTAGATGGACACTGCCATTTATTTTATCATCAGAAAACATGCTAGTTTACATATATTAACCTGTGTGTATAGGGTACTTTAATTATGGTAAGCCAATAAATCTCAACAATTTTAACATGAGGTATGTATTTAAAGGCTCAAGTTGTAAACTACAATAAATTAATTCATAATGTGATACATAACCAAAGTCATCCTCTAACTTGTATATTAAAAGGATTTATGTGCAGGGGCGAGCTATAGTAGTTGATGCTACTATTTGAAGAATATGGAGCAAGAACATACCTAGCACAGTAATTATATTGTAACTGTTAATACCATACATGGAGCAAAAAGTTCTGATAAATCTCCTCATTCTGAGGGAGTCTTGAATCTATATCACTATTCTGAGATAGTTATTTGAATTTACATAATAGTAGGGTTATTAATATAAGGGCTTCAATAGTTTCCCTTGCAGTGAAATTGAAATACATTCCCCCTTTCTCTAATATATATGTATGTATGTATGCAATGGTTTGAGTTTATCAAACAGATCTAAGGAGTTTAGACACATCTATTAGCATTAATGGACAATATGTCTAAATCCCCTAGACTGCTATCACAAGCACAGTCTATGCATGTAATATGTTTGTACATAATATACACAACTAAATACTTCACATTAAAGACATCCTGAATCTTTTATTCATACAGCTCTTGTTAACCAGTTAGAAACAAACGTTTCGGTTTTATTTTAGGAAAATCCCAAGTAGACCTGAACCAATGATAGAATATTACCTACTGCCAGTCACACAGAGGAGCTGTCTGTTTCAGTTTGGGGTATAATTTTGCGTACATTTAGTTAATGAGCCAGTTTCAAACTGGTGTAGCTCCGTTAACTCCGAGGGCACCATACAGGTTTAACCCTCTGCAGAGCTAAGAAAGATGGGCTGCTTATAAGCAAAGTATATGCTGTAAACTATTGGTAACATCATACTGTATATGGCTTTAGATCTACTTGTCTAAATAACACCCCTTTCAGCAACAACTGCAAAATACAGAACACATCATTGAGCTTGTGGAAGGTAGACAAAGGTAGTTTTCTGGTCTTTTCATAGTTTCTGTGTCTGTGGTTTTGGAGCTTACATCCCAAGATACAGGCAGCTGGGGCAGGTAATTAATTCCCACTGTTTTAATATGCATTCTTTGAAGAGGTGGGGAAAGCTCTTTCGAAAGGCAAATTTGTAGGCTGGGATTTAGTTCACTGAGGTGTACATTTGAGTTACAGGAGTGGCAATGCAGACCAGAAAAATTCCATTTTAGGAAATGCACTTGAGTGGATTTCAGCTTATTCTACAACACTGAATCCACAGTTTAAAGCTGATAAATAGCACTCTACCCTGAATCTTACTCTACATTTTACTGTTCAACCATTCTTTGTGTCGGCAACAGTATATTGATTCTCTAGCCTTGAAGCTACAGTAGCATGAATTTCTTTCTAACTCAGACATTGAAGGCTGTGGCTTTAAGTAGATTTATTGGGTCCTGCCCAAATCTCAAACAGAGATATCTTCTCTCTCAAATATTTCTACAAAGTTCTGATTCATTTTTGCTACTGTTTTTCTGGTCATACTACTAGCAAACTAACTTGAATACATTTAGTGAGACTTCAGAATGAATATAAAAATTCTGAAATTCTTAAATATTTAAATACTAGTTAGAAAAGGTTCAAATGTTAGCACTAAGAATGTTTGTGTTTTCCATTTTGTTACAATGAAAGATGTATATGGCCATCTTCAGAACATTAAAATAAGTACTAATGTGTGCAAATACTTTAGTAGCCTACCAGCAGCATACAAACATTTTTGGCTGCATTATTAGATATGTCAGTGTCAATGTGCATTCTAAAGTTATTTGCTAGGGCCTAATCCCAATAGGGATTTTGCCTGATTAAGGACTAGAATTAGGCTCACTATGCCCCAGTATTTTAAAAAAATGATGTAACTGACCTCTAACATTTTAGTGCTGTACTGGTACCTATTTGCTATATTTAATTAGCTAAAAACAACACCCGTAAAGGGAGCTGCCTGGATATGCCTCTCTCATAATTTGTTAATGAATCTATACATAAGATCATGAAAACAACTTCAAAGGTGTAGTTGGGAAAGTTAATACCTCCTAATTTGTCTAGAGGAAAAAATATGTTTGCTAGTCTGTGTGAGGCAGAGACTTGAGGGTTTTCTGGCAAGGAATTACTGTGTAAGAATGTGCACATGTTCTGCCATGAAAGGTCAATTATTCTTTGCCATTCCACCATTCTTCTGTAAAATGAAAAAAGTCCCAGTGAGAAATTTACAGTGCAACCTCTTCAGTTGCCAGCTTCAGAGCTTACCCTGACCTAATTGCAGGAGAATGTAAGAATTAGAAGGCTAAGAAATAACAATGCAGCAATTAAAGTTCTGAATATAAACATATGGGTTATCTTACTTGAAAGAGCACTGGAAGATGAACCAGGAATGGCCTTACTCCAGGGGTGGGCAAAAGGGCCTCCACGGGCCGGAATCCAGCCCACCAAGCGGGTAGATCCGGCCCGCAGAGACCCTGCTGCTCCCCTGCCCCCAGGCCAATTAGGGCCTGGGAGCAGTGGAATGAATGAAGCCTTCTCCGCTCTGCCACCACTCTGTGAGCAGCGCGCAGCAGGAGCAGAGCGGAGAAGGCTTTACGCGCTCCCCTACCCGCAGGCCTTAATTGGCCTGGGGGGCAGGGGAGCACGCGAAGCCTCTTCCCGCCCTGTCAGGAGCACTTGGCGCTTTGAAGTGCCATGCGCTGCTCTCAGGGCAGGGGGAGAGTGGAAGAGGCTTTACGCACTGCCTGGGGGTGCGCAATTGGCCTGGGGGCAGGGGAGCTGTGGGGTAGCATGCCAAGCCTCTTCCCAGGGCATGGGTGCCTAGTGAGAAGGGAGGGCAAAGGGGCTCCCCCATCCCCAGACCAGTCATGGAGCCATGACAGGTCTGGGGGTGGGGGAGCAGAGGTCCTTCCCATTTAGGCCCCACCCCTTCCTGTTTAGGCCCCGCCCCTTCCAGGGTGGCCTGGAGCTACTTCAAAAATTTTTGACGTGGCCTCTGGGCAAAAATTATTGCCCACCCCTGACTTACTCCTATGCATACAGGCTCTAGTAAATTAAGGCTTAATTTTGGGCCAGAGGTTTCTTCAGACTGTATACAACCTCATTGCAGACTAAATGCCAATGATTCATCTCTCTTTATCTTGAGTCTTCCCTGGGAGCCACAAGCAAAGACTGACTGTCTTTAGCTGATGAGAATGCAAACACACCGGCCTTTTTCAAGGGAAGGAAGACGGGGTTGAACAATAACCATGGTATCAGCTGCTTCACTTTCGCCATGCTATC
Source organism: Apalone spinifera (assembly GCA_030068395.1). NCBI lineage: Eukaryota > Metazoa > Chordata > Testudines > Trionychidae > Apalone > Apalone spinifera. The sequence continues at coordinate 19,646,445 of CM057846.1, forward strand.
CCTTGGCCCAACACACAGGCATTTAAGAAACATAAGAATAGCTACAACATAGAAAAGACAAATCTTATCAAACATGGATAAGAATTAAAAAATGGAGTAATTATTAAATAAGAATTTATTTTAGTGCCTGGCACAATGGAGCCTTGGTCCATGATTACGCACTACGCTTCCCACTCTCCATCCCCCCCGTTTTGGTTCATCTTTCAAGTTGTGATAGAGAAGGTGCTTGAGTGGTCAGTGAGCCCCAATGTTGTTCATCTGGTGCCCCTGATGGAGGAGATAATGGGCACATATGTGAACCAACAGAAAGCTTTTAGAATTCCCAATTCTGGGCACATGGAGCACGTGAGTACTGTAATTCCTCATTTAACACTATAGATATGTTTCAGAAAATGATTGTGTTAAGTGAAAACATGTTATGCAGGGTCAATTTTCCCATTGAAAATAATGGAAAAGGTGGGGGTTGCGTTGCAAGCAGTGGTGTCTGTTGGGACCGGGACATAAAGTTGGGGGAGAAAGTGTACTGGATTACAGCAGGGAGGGGAGATGTTTGGATCTGGGGAAGGGAACGGGAGGAGAGAGGAAGGGGATTAGGTTGGGAGTATGCTCCTGTGACGGGTCTGCCGGGGAACGGCGCGGCGAGCCCTCTGCCACTTTTCAGGGAGGCAGAGGAAGCCTTGCACAGCCGTTGGAAATGGGCTGGATGGGGAAGCCCAGCCGCCAGCCTGCAAGCGGGAGTGGAGGAGAGGGGGGCTCAGCAGGGAACGGCGCAACGAGTGGCAAACCCTCCACCGCTTTGCAGGGAGGCGGGGGAAGCCCCGCACAGCTGCTGTCAATGGGCAAGCTGGGGAAATTGTGTTATTCCGGGGATGGTCATGTAATTCAAAAAATGTTCCCTAAAAAAAAATCGTGCTATCGCGAAAACATGTTAAGTGGGCACATGTTAAATGAGGAATTACTGTACACAGAGAGAAGGACCTCACATCGTGCAGAATGTCTCAATTGCTACAAGGTAAGTAACTTTCTCTCTTTTAATTTTACAAGAGGTTATTATCATAATTGTTGCTTATTCTGGCCAGACCTCCAATTTGAGTAATATTTGCTCTTTACATGTATCTGCATTATCATAGATTAAAGTATAGTGTTGTGTGAATTGATTTCTGTCTTGACAGGCTGCATTATTTGATGATCAAGTTGTTACAGATTCCAATCCTTTGATATGGGGTTTGTATCTATATGCAGTGGTCTTCTAATATATATTATATTATATTATATTATATTTTATATTAGAAGCAAGAGGAAAACCAAGGACAGGGTAGGCTCATTGCTCAGTGAGGAGAGAGAAATAATAACAGGAAATCTGGAAATGGCAGAGGTGCTTAATGACTTCTTTGTTTCAGTTTTCGTCAAGAAGATGGATGGTAACAGGATGCCTAACATAGTGAGTGGTACTAGAAATGGGGTAGGTTTAGAAGTTAAAATAAAAAAAAAGAACAAGTTAAAAATTACTTAGAAAAGTTAGATGTCTGAAACTCACAGGGCCTCATAGAATGCATCTTAGGATACTCAAGAAGCTGATAGAGGAGGTATTTGAGCCTTTAGCTATCATCTTTGAAAAATCATGGAAGCAGGGAGAGACTCCAGAAGGCTGGAAAAGGGCAAATATAGTGCCCATCTATAAAAAGAGAAGAATAACCCAGGAAACTATAGATCAGTCAGTTTAACTTCTGTGCCAGGGAAGATAATGGAGCAGGTAGTTAAGGAATTCATCTGCAAACACCTGGAAGATAATAAAGAGATAGGTAACAGCCAGTCTGGATTTGTAAAGAACAAATCATGCCAAACCAATCTGGGTGCTCTCTGATAGGATAACGTCTTCTGGATAAGGGAGAAGCAGTGGATGTGGTATACCTGGACTTTAGTAAAGCATTTGACACAACCTAGATGGGGCTACTATAAAGTGGATGCATAACTGGCTGGATAACCATTGTCAGAGAGTAGAGCTATTAATGGTTCACAATCCTACTGGAAGGGCAAAACAAGTGGAGTTCCGCAGGAGTCTGTTCAATATCTTCATCAACGATTTAGATATTGGCATAGAGAGTATGCTTAAGTTTGCAGATGATACCAAGCTAGAAGGAGCTGCAAGTGCTTTGTAGGATAAGGTCATAATTCAAAATGATCTGGACAAACTAGAAAAATGGTCTGAGGTAAATAGGATGAAGTTTAACGAGCAAATGCAAAGTACTCCACTTAGGAAGGAACAACCAGTTTCATACATAGACTACATCTACACTACGAGTTTTCTCAGCAAAAAATATGCTAATGAGGGACTCATTTCATGTGTTGCGATCTCATTTGCATATTTTCTGCTAATCTGTTTTTGTGCTGGGTGTTTGCGCAAAAACAAGCAGTGTGGACATTTTCTTTTTGCGCAAAACCCCCTTTTCCCACAAGATCGGTAAACCTTTTTTGGGGCATAAGGATCTTACAGAAAAAGGGTTTTTTGCGCAAAAAGAGAACATCCTCACTGCTTGTTTTTGTGCAAAAACCCCAGTGCAGAAACAGATCGGCAGATATGCAAATGAGATCATGACTTAGGCAAATGAGTCTCTCATTAGCATATTTTTGCCGAGAAAACTCGTAGTGTAGACATAGCCATACAGAATGGAAAGCAACTGTCTAGGTAGGGATGCAGGAGTCATAGTAGCCCATAAGCTAAAGATGAGTCAACAGTATGACACTGTTGCAAAAAAAGCAAACATGATTCTGGGATGCATTAACAGGACTGTTGTGAGTAAGACACAAGTCATTATTCTTCTGTTCTACTCTGTGCTGATTAGGCCTCCGTGGAAGTGTTGTGTCCAGTTCTGGGCACCACATTTCAAGAAAGGTAGAGAAATTGGAGGATATTCAGAAAAGAGCAATGAAAATGATTAAAGTTCTAGAGAACATGACTTATGAAGGAAGATTGAAAGAACTGGGCTTGTTTATGTTCTCATGTTTAGTTTAGAAAAGAGAAGACTCAGACGGGGACATGAGTTTTCTAGTATCTAAAAGGGTGTTACAAGGAGGAGGGAGAAAAATTGTTTTCCTTGGCCTCTGATGATAAGACAAGAAGCAATGGGCTTAAATTGCAGCAAGGGAGGTTTCGGTTGAACATTAGGAAAAAAACTTCCTAACTGTCAGGGTGGTCAAATACTGGAATAAATTGCATAGGGAGATTGAGGAATCTCCATCACTGGAAATATTTAAGAGCAGGTTAGATAAACATCTATGAGGAATGATTTAGACAGTGCTTGGTCCTGCCATGAGAGCAGAGGACTGCACTCAATGACCTCTCGAGGTCCCTTCCAGTTCTAGGATTCTATGTTCAGTGTCCACACTCTGTATAGTTCAGTCAATATTACATATTCTATCTTTTGATTTATATTTAGTCTTTTATACCAGTGTTTCTCAAAGTGGTCCGTGGACCCACTCTGAAAAAGCTGCTACCAGGCTGCTCAGGTTTGTGTACTTACCAGCCTTGCAGCCAAGGGGAGCTGCAGGAAGTGGCTCCCCTTGGCTGCAAATGGCAAACTGCAGCCAATGGGAGTTGCGAGGCTCTTTGACTGTAGAGCTGGAAGGAAAAAAATCGGAGTGGCCCAGTAGCAGCCTTCTCAGAATGGGTCCACGGACCACTTAAATAAATGCTGTTTTATACTGGTAGTTTTCAAGTAATAAATAGAAATTTAACTTCAGCTGTGTACATTTTGTAGACCTTTATATTAAAAGAACAAAACAAACATGTCCCAGCCTACCACTTATGTCATTATGGTACTGTTCTGAAGGCAAAAATAAATGGCTTTTAATTACTCTAATGGGGAGAGTATCTATATTCTGTCTTTACATGCTGCCATCTGAAGTTCAGTTCAAATATTTGGAGCTAAAATCAACAAAATGGAGTGTAAACTTACAAAAGTTTGCAACTTTTATTTGTGTACAAAACAACTGGAATATTTTCACAATAATTTATCAGCATGTTCTCATAGACTGCTATTTGTTTTGAATAGCTACTGTGGTAAAAAATCCCATTAACATAAGACTTCTTTGTGAAAGGATTTAACAGCCAGATATAAGACCTACTGGGAATGCAGTCTTTTCAATGAATTTAGGAAGGTTACTCTGTTAGGAAAGCAATTTATCAAAATATTAATGGAACAAATCATACAGAGAAACATGGACAGCAAGATACTACTGAATTAACTTTTCTGAAATGTCTTAATTACACCTGCTATTGTGATTCATTTTTTAAGATATAGTTTGAGCAGTATGTTTAACAGTACACAACAATCTCAAAGGTCTACAAATGACCTTTTCATCATCTTCTAGCACAAACCCACTAAAATACTAATATTTTCTGGCATGCAAAATAATTACAATTCTTTGTTCTGCTGAAGTGGTTGTGTACAATTTTTTCCCCTTAACATATGAGCCTGTAACAATTTTCCATGATGATAATTTATGTAATTGGACACAAGCCTAAAATATATGCACATAAACTTTCCTTTTTAACAGTTCCTTAAGAGTTTTTTTTAATTTCCCTCTTGCGTGCTGGAGAGTTCATGCTTCTTTTTGATATTTTCCTTGCAAAGCGACTAATTCCAGGGGATCTCACTTCTTCGATGGTTTCCATCTCTTCCCGAACAGGGGTAAACTCTGGTTGAGGAATACGAGGTTCTGGATAGGAGGACTGGGGATATTGGGCTGGTTGGGGGTAGGACCCATGAACTATATATTGCTGTTGCTCACCATCATAAAGTTCCTCTGGGTCATAGATTTGGTAGGAGTTATGTGGCAATTGCACTACGGGGATGTCTTGATCAGTTGCATCACCATATCCACCTTAACCCACCACCAGCGAGAGTATTCATATGGTTAGCACAAAAAGGAGGAGGGGAGCAGAAAATTAAAGTAATAATTAGAAAATTGGAATATTACATGTCTCTTTAAATACAATATCTTTAATTCACGAAAAGGAACACTGAAAACATTTAACACAATTAATAAACAGGAGAGATTGGAAACAAAAACCTATCCCTCAACAGCCAAGTTAGTTGGAAACCATCACCAAAAATTACACCATTGTGCTTCATTACATATTAAGCCAATTTATTTGCTTTACCAGATTCCAATTATGTCCTAAATCTATGATTAATGGACAGAAAGGGTCAGGCAAATTTTAATTTTAACAGGACATGGAAGCTCAGTGCATATACAGCAGTTACAAAAAGTCCATTAGTGGTGGTCAATATTGTTGATAAAAAGTAAAAGGCAGTTCAATATCCATTTCTGACCTTCAGTAAAATGAAATGAAAAATGCAACCTGAATGAGCCTTTCACCTTCTGGAGTGGAAGCCATTGTAAGGGATTGGGCCTTAAAATAGGAAATGAACAACAGGGGTGGGGATAGTGAGAAGAAAAGGATGGGAAGAGACGGACAACAAAAACATACATGTCAGTAAAACATACAAACTGTCTCATGAATTTCATTTGTAGTAACTAATATTGTACTCAAGCAGAAAATTAAAGTCCAATAACATGACTATGTCGTAATTCCTGTTAATTCCCCTTCCATTGCCACTATATATTGCAACACAAACCATTACAGTACAGGCACCCGAAATGTTACAGAAGGAATTTTAGAAAAGATCCTGTTTTCTGCATTATGTTTCATTGGTTAATGATGAGCACGTGCATCCTCCTTTAGGTTACAGTTTTTTTCGTTTAGTAGAGTTCATGCTTTCATGCTCTATAGAAGCACATGAATGAGGAAATGGTAGCTGAAAAGACTACAAATATAAAACTCCACTGTCACAAACATTAGAAAATGGAGACTCAACACACAAAACACTCAGTTGACATCTAGTAGACTTGTAATCTGACAGTGCCACAAACATGTACAAAACAATACATTTCATTAATGATATAGGCCTTCTGGGTTTGATGTGAATTTTCTTATTTCCTAAGGTTACACTCTTCTCAAAGTAAATCCATATATTAGAACAGAATTAGACCTATTGTTTTCCAAGGAGTATCACATTTTAATGCAAGGTCTCCATCTTACTTTGACTGCTAGTAAAAGTGCTACACTTCCTTCTCATCCTACCCCACCTACAAGGTGACTCTTGAAGACTGGATAAAGACTACTTACGCTGACGAAATGTACTCACCTCCCACATCATACCCAGCACAAGAAGAAGGATCACAGTAGCCAGGCTGGCCAGAGGGACCCTGTGGACCAGGAACGCCTGTATGACCAACTGGGCCTCGTGGGCCGGGGGATCCTGGTGGACCTGGGCTGCCAGTTCGACTTTCACCAGAAGGTCCTGCATAAAGTACAAGAATGAAACAAATAGCATCCCCAGGAAGAGAACATCCTACATCACTAAGCACCCGCTAGGATATCATGGCTCTGAGAGTGTTGTACATGCCGAGAGAGGCTGCTTAAAATTTCCCCAGCAAACTGGGGAGAATTGTGATTTCCATACTTCTGATGAGCTTCGCATCCTCCTTGGATACTGCTAAGGTATCTTTGCCAGAGAGGGGGCTTTTTAGCCTGAAAGTTTATTGTAGTACTTCTGATGAGCATAAGTGTTGCAGTCAAGGATCAGCAGACTGCACCAAGTGTCAGATTGACCAGGCTCCCTTACCTCCTCCATTTCGTATTGCACACAGAACACTATGTCCCTCTAGCAATCTACTCAATGGGGGATATCCCTGCCCCACTGGTGTCAACCTATTTTTGTTCAGTTGAGACAGAATTCACCCTGTATATTTTTTTCCATGAATTTAGTCTAAACCTTTCCAGCAGTCATAAACATTTCAATAAGAAACCAATTGCAGCCAGTCCTCTACCCAATGTTTCTCAACCAGTGGTACGAGTACCTTTAGGGATACTCGAGAGTACTCTGGGGGGGGGGAGGTACATCAACACAACTGAAATTTGGAAAAAACTGAATTTTTGTTTGAAGTTTCACAGCACTTTATTATTTTTGTACTTTTTACGCCCAAAAATGTCATTGTCCGCCTAGCTATGATTAAGTTGTTTAAACAAATGTGATACAATATTAGAAAAAATTGTGTGTGTCTGAAAACTGTAGGTACTGGGAGTACTTTTATTTTTTTTGTTGAAAAAGGGGTACTTTATAAAAAAAGGTTGAGAAACTCTGCTCTAGCCCTCAATCCTTTATTCCACAACAACACATATCCTTTAGGCAAGCAGTTTATTGCATGCAAACAGAGAATATATGTGTGACTGACAGAGGGTCATCATGTTGTGATGCTGGATTGTGATGATACAAGCATTGTGACACTAAGGTGCCCAAAATAGATTTGGAACACAAGGGTTCCTGCTGTGTAAACCCACAAGGTACTATACAGACCCCTGAAAAAATCCCAACTGCTCTGCAACCACTGATGGGTTACAGCTGTGTGTGAACCTATGCGCTCTAGAGAGTGATAACTTTACCTGGAGGCCCTGGTGGGCCTCTGGGTCCCTGTGTTCCAACACCTGGGGTGCCTCTTTCTCCCTTCTCTCCTGGTAAACCTATTGAAATATTAACAGTCAGAACACAGCTTGAACATAGAGTTATGTCTGATAATCATATATATAGTAGCCCAATGTCTGTGAGTCTGTAACACTGAAACGCTGGCTGTTCCCTCTGGAGGGGGGGGGGGGGG
>CM057846.1:19654266-19669298 GCA_030068395.1 Apalone spinifera
ATGGAGGAGAGACCTGAAAATCCCGTCTTATGACGGGCTAATTGGCTAGTTACATGAGAATGGCCATACTGGATTCATAAGCTGTCTGCATGCCTCAGCTGTCTTTTCCCAGATTGGCATTTGGTATCAAAAGGCCTAGGACAGGAAATGTGGAGTTCCCATCTCCCTCCCGCTACAGGCTAGAGTGGGAGGGGGACCTATGGCCCAGGGGCTGGATGCAGACCCTGGGTTGCCTGGATCTGGCCCCCAAGGCTTAGGGCCTCTCTGAGCATTGGGGAGCCTGTGCTGGCACGCCTGCCACCTCCCCGCAGCTCCTGGTCCCCAACTGATTTTTCTGTGGGTCAACAGCCCCCAACCCACAACAGGTTCCCCATCCCTGGGCTAGAGTAAGCACCGTCTCTGTAGTGCTCTGCAACCCAGAACAGACAGATCACTTCATGCTTCACCAACTCCCTGCCTTCTACCCCACCGCCTGTGCAGGCCCTACACCACCCTTCCACTGGCAGGCATCCTCAGTGGGCACTGTAGCCCCTTTAAGAGCAATGAAAAGGAGCTACAGCAAGGAACCGAATCTGCTCCCAAGAACAAGTAATAAGGCCCAGTATGATGTCAGCAGTTCCATGCATCTCTGATGTCCCCTCCTGCCATAGCACTTGCACCTCTTCCAAACATGGCGAAACATTCCCTGAAGAAGTGAGCTCACTATCTGATCTATGTCATAGGCGACTACATAGCCAGTAGGCTAGAAAAAGCCCTACATTAACGTATTTATTGTCACCTGGACTACTCCTACAGCACCCTTTCATACACTTGTTCTAAATCGGCTATCGCAATATAAGAAAATAATGTAGGAATGACTGTACTAGGTCCAACTAATGGTCAAGCTTGCTCAGTAGCCTGCCTCTCAACAGTGGCCAATTCCAGATGCTTCAGAGAGTCACTAAAGCAGTGACTGAGCCATCCCCTGTCGTCCACTCCCAACTTCTGCCTTTTGGAGGCTAGGGCACCAGAACATGGGGTTGCATCCTTGACCATCTTGGCTAATAGCCATTGAAGGACCAAGCCACCAGGAATGTCCTTACCTAAGCTTTTTTTGAACCCAGTCATACCTTTGGCCATCACAATATCCTTTGGCAATGAAGTCCACAAATTGAATGTGTGTTTTGTGAAGTATTTCCTTCTGTTTTAAACCTGTTGCCTAATCATTTAATTGGATGACTCCTTTCCCTCAGATTCTTGTGTTATGTGAAGGTGTAAATAACACTTTCTTATTCACTTACATTTAGTCACGATTGTATAGACCTCTATCATATATTCCCTTAATCATCTTTTTTCCAAGCTGACAAATGTCATCTGAAGAAGTAGGTTGTGCCCATGAAAGCTCATGATATTATTTATATATTTGTGTTAGTCTTGAAGGTGCTATAGGATCATTATTTGTTTTTAAGTTTTTTTTAGTTACACACTAACATGGCTTTTCCAAGCTTAATAGTCCACGTCTTCTAAATAATTCCATCACTCATTTCCAGTTTCTGGCAATCATGAATTTATCTACTTCTTTTTTGAACCCCATTATAATCATGGCCTGCACAATGTACTCTGGCAAGGAGTTCCACAGGTTGACTGTGTGTTGTGGGAAAAAATACTTCCTTTTATTTGCTTTTAAACCTGCTGTTTATTAACGTCATTTAGTGACCCTTAGTTTTTATGTTATAAGAAGGAATAAATAACACTTCCTTATCTACTTTATCCACACCAGTCATGATTTTATAAACCTCTATTATGTCTCCCCTTAGTCGTCTCTTTTCCAAGCTGAAAAGTCCCAGTTTTATTAATCTCACCTCATATGGCAGTCATTTCATAATCCCTAACGATTTTTGTTGTCCTTTTCTGAAAATCTTTTGCAATTCCAATATATCTTTTTTGAGAGAGGTGACAATATCTGCACACTGATAATGGGGCATACCATGGATTAATAATGAAGCGATATGGTGTTTTCTTTTTCATTTTCTATCTCTTTCTTAATGATTTTCAACATTCTGTTCACTTTTTTGACTGCTGCTGCTGCACGAGGGGATGTTTTCAGCAAACTATTCACAATGACACTAAGATCTCTTCTTTGAGTGGTAACAGCTAATTTAGACTCTATCATTTGATATGTATAAGCTAAGATTGTTTTCCAGTGTTCATTACTTTGCATTAATCAACATTGAATTTCATCTGCCATTTTGTTGCCCAATCGCCTAGTTTTGTGAGATCTTTTTGAAGTTCTCCTCAGTCTGTTGGCAACTCAACTATCTTAAGTGTTTTTGTATATGCAAATTTTGCCACCTCATTACCTCTTTTTCCAAAGCATTTATGAATATGTTGAATAGCACTGGTCCCAGTACTGACCACTGTGGATTAATACCACTATTTATGTTTATCTATTCTGAAAACTGACCTACAAACTGCATGGAAAATTTTTAAAGACACCATAGTAAAGACTCAACTTAATGAATACCCCAAAATAAATAACATAGTAAGAGAACCCAAAAATGTCACCATGGCTAAACAACAAAACATGAATTTATGGAAGTCAAAATCTTTTAAAAACTCACTACCATTAAAAGTGAAATGCTACTTTTTAGCTATGCATAGAGATGAAATTCAGTGCCTGTGACCACCTCACTGCCTGATGGCTGTAATGCAGTGCCATTTGTTCTATGTCTAGGGGTAACATTAGAGTAAGGTCTATGTCAGAATATGTTAAATGTGTTACCAAATGTTCCTTTTAGCATTTGAGGAATATTGCCAGAGTTTACCCCAATTCTGTCAGCCCTGACCTGGAAATAGTAATTCATGCCTCTATAATAGCTAGACTTGGTTACTGTAATTCTTCATTTCCTGAATTGCCTGCAATGTGTATCAACAAACTACCATAGAAGCTCAGCAGCTAGCATTCTGAGCACTTAGTATGTAACTCCTACTCCGAAGTCCTCACACTGGAGTCCAGGATGATATCAAATTCATTTTTAAAATCTTGCTCTTCCCATGACCCCGGGGCTGGGTTCTGCTTTGCTTATTTGATATTCTTCCCTTGGCTTTCTAAGATCTTAATGCAGGAGCTAGTGGTTATCCCATTGTTTAAAGTAAAAATCACCAGGGTACATTTTTGAAACGTCCTAAGTCCCCTTTTAAAAAATAACTTCGGTCCGAGGATCCCCAATCCTGTTGAAAGGCAAGGGGACTTACATGCCTAAATCATTCAGGTAGTTTTGAAAATTTTACCCGTGCTCTTTCTGCTGCACTGCTTAACAAAGCACCATATTGCCTGCTGGTCTAAGGCTTGCTGAAGTTCTGCCCCTTTTATACCTCTGAGCTTAAGATTTGTCTTTGAAATCTGACATTTTGGTTACCGTGTAACTTTCCATTTCTTTGTGAAATGCCAAGAAACACCTTGTGCGAATGGTTTTATTGTACTGGGTATGTGGGAAGTAGTCCCAGATCGAAGAGATAAGCTACAACCCACATGCTAATTCCCATGGGAGCCTGCCACAGAAACATATTAATTAATATGTATGTGATCGGGGCTGAATTCCTCCTGCTTTTAAAAATGAGTTCTTCATGCCAACTTTTAGCTCTGGATTCAAAATGCAAAATTTTCGAGGTTTTACTGCAATGCTACAGCAACTGCAAAAAAGGGACCTGAACCCTCCATTGCACTCTGTTAGCTTTGCTGTGAGTACTGCAGCAAGGCAAATGCATTTATACTGCCGCAGACTAGGACAGAAATCCTCACTGTGGCAGGGGTGGATGCGTGACAGCCATCAGAACCCCTACATCCCTCCCTGGTTCTCCACAGCACATTCTATTTGCCTGCCTTGGTTTGCATCTTGGGAGGCAGCAGAAGCATTTTACAATAATGATTTATTTGGGTACTGGAGCAGCGACAGCACTGGCTTTAAGAAGGGAGCTAAAGGAGAGGGGCACATACTAGGGATGTTAGCAAACATTTATTTTTGTAAATATGTAACCACTGAATTTTTTTACAGCAGATGGGGCAGCCAACTCTTCATGAGCACCAGCTTGCACCTGCACCTCCTGCCCTCTCGCTGCCTCTGATACAGAGGAACCAGCATAGGGAAGGGGGTGCAGGCAGCTCCACAGAGCCAGTCCGTGTAGTGAGCCAGCTTAAAAGCTAGCATCAGTTCCCCACCTGCCCTCCCCCGCCCCACACACACATTGCTGCCTCTGTGGGAGGTAGCAAAGGAGTGGCAGGTGGCTCCAAAGAAGCTGGCACGTGCAGAGGGTGTGTACCAACCCTGCGTTACCAGCTACCACCTGCCCCCCTCACCCTCTGCATTGCTGCCTCTCTATCACAGGCAGAAGGTGGGGGACGATGTAATAGTTAGGATTAACCAATAAACCCAGGCTTATTGGTTAGTCATGTAAATGACTACACGCTAACATCCCTAGCACACAATTGCAGGCAGGACTGCTGAGTTGCAGTGCTGCCACTCCCACTCTTCACTGTGGCATAGCTCTGGAAGCCAATTAGACCACTAAAAGCGATCAAGAGTCTTCACTGGCACATCAGTGCAAAAAGCAAAAAAGGTCTTGTTGGGGTGGTTTTATTTTTGTGCTAAAACTTGGTAATTTCAGCACAAAATGTGGATTTCTAGTGTCGTTTTTGTGCAAAAATCTGCCTTTTTGCACTAAAACTGGCAAGTATAGACAAAGCCTAAGAGATCATTTAAGGTGAAGTGCCCATTAACTCTGCAGTCATCATTTTCACATTCAACAATAAACACTTTGTCCAATCTTGGTAGCAGCCATGAGTTATCTGGATGGCTCCCCAGTATCTGAACCTCATTGAGGAAGAATTTCTGGACAAACGCATCGTGAAACCAAAATATATCAATGATATTTTCATTCTCAGCACTGATAGCCTAAAATCTCCTATTGATTTACACCTCAACTTTTAAGAAACAACACCCAGGCATCAAAGTATCTAGAACGCTCTTGCAACAACATCAACTTCATGGATGTTGATTTTAGCAATAGAGCCATACAGACAATTATTTACAAGAAAATCACACAGAGATCACCATACTTACCTTCACAGATCCAGTACGCACTGCAAAGTCACCAAGAAATCTGTTATCTGTCATTTTCACTCAGCTACCACAGAATATGCTCAAGGAAAAAGTCCAGGGTACATATCCTAACACAGGGTTCTCAATCTTTTTCTTGCCAAGCTCTTCCCCTTCCTAACACATATATATACTATAAAAACGCCACGGTCCAATTGGGCCACAACACCTGTTTTTCTGTGTATAAAAGCCAGGCCCATCCTTAGGGGTAGCAAGCAAGGCAATTGCATGGAGCTCCATGCCTTAATGGGCATTGGGCAGCTAAATTGTTCAGGCTTCAGCTTGTCTTGGGTGATAGGGATTAGGGCCCCAGGCTGCTTTTCTGCCCAGCAGGACTTTGGTTTTCTGCCCTAGGCCCTAGCAAGTGTAATGGTGGCCATACTTGACAGATACTCTGAAACCTGCCTGCAGCCCCTCAGACACTCCCAGACCTCTGATTGGGAACCACTGCCTTAACACAATAACCCTTCTCCCCCTCCCCCAAGATCCATGGTCCCTTTCCAGATGCGTAGGCTCTACACATGCCTATCACAACATATGATGTATGTCATCCAATGCACTAAATGCCCCAATAACAACTATGTGAGTGAAACCAGACAATCACTATAGTCTCAAGTGAAACACAGAAAAAAGAAAAGACAAAAACAACCTCTCTCATGTAGCTCACTCCGTCTGACCTTTCTGTTCTTGTCCTCAAAGGAAATCTGCAGAACACCACCAAAAGACAAACCTAGGAGGTTAAATTCTTAACTTCGCTAGACATTAAACACCCCATCTCAATAAAGACACTGGATTTATGGATTACAACAGCTTAACCTACTAATTCCCCTTTTTCAGCCTATGACTGCAGAGGTGTTAGCAGGCCACTTCAGCTTGAAAAGTGTTAGAAAATGCATTAGCCACTTATGCTAAACCATCTGTCTCACCTTGTATTTAGCTGTGATGCTCCAGGTACCTTTCCTGGATGCAAAGAAGAGTTCTGTGCAGCTCAAAAGCTTATCTCATTCAACAACAGAAGTTGGAGCAATGAAAGATATTACCTCACACACTATATCTCCCTGCAAACAATAGAAGCACATGTTTGTTCTGGAAGTAAATGCTGGCAGTTGCAGCCGATAAAGTCTGCACGAATCATTACTTTTGTTCATGAATGTGACTAGCCCACAATAAACATCTGGGCTACGTCTAGACTGGCATGATTTTCCACAAATGCTTTTAACGGAAAAGTTTTTCCATTAAAAGTATTTGTGGAAAAGAGCGTCTAGATTGGCATAGATGCTTTTGCGCAAAAGCACTTTTTGCGGAAAAGCGTCTGTGCCAATCTAGACGTGGTTTTGCGCAAGAAAGCCCCGATCGCCATTTTAGCCATTGGGGCTTTTTTGCACAAAACGGTTCTGGGTTGTCTACACTGGCCCTCTTGCGCAAAAGCATTTTGCCCGAGCAGGAGCATCATTGTATTTGCACAAGAAGCACTGACTTTGTACATTACAAAGTCAGTGCTCTTGCGCAAATTCAAGCAGCCAATGTAGACAGCTGGCAAGTTTTTGCGCAAAAGCAGTTGCTTTTGCACAAAAACTTGCCAGTCTAGATGCAGCCCTGGAATCTATGTGTCTGATTAGCATAAACACCATTTTAAGCTTACGCTAAGCCAGCAATAAAATTCTGTTTCAGAAAGCAACTGCCATAAGAGCATTCAAACCACAACCCTTCCCACACTCTATTATTATTATTTCACGTACACACAGACACACAAATGTGTCTGTTCAAACTGAAAAAAACATACACTGTGGGCTAAACCCTGAGGTCCTCTCACACACACAGATTTTTTTAAGTCTTTACTCAGACATAGTCTCACTGAAGTCATATGCATGGCAAGCACCCAAAGCAGCACAGCAGAGCATGGGAAAATTTATCTACTTCAGTTGCTTGTGACCTAAACTTCCTCCTAAGCAAGGAGTAAAAGCTGAGACTAAGATAGCCTCCTCCCATCCTAAAACTCAAAAAGAGAGAGCCAAAGGGGAAAATACCCTCTTATGGAGGAGAGTTCTCCAGAATTGTCTGTTGAGGGTGGAATTCATAGATTCAAATATTCACTGAGTTTAAGTTTGAAAGGGGGATACACATCATCAGGTAGGATATCTTTTCTATCAGAGGCCATTAAATGTCACCCAGTTATCCCTGCGTTGAGCCCAATAACTTGTGTTTGGCTAATGCATATTTTTCTAGAAAGGCAAGCAGACCTAATCTGAAAATATCAAGATACAGCCTCTCCCCGAGTTACGAACAACTTACGGACCAAACACTTGGCCGTAACTCGATCTGTTCGTAACTCGGACCCCAGTGAGTTACATAGCGACCACGCTGTTCGTAAGCACGGGTCACGTTCGTAACTCAGGGACCACTTTTATGACCGCTCCATGGGAACTTTGGTTGTAAATGCTAACGGTTGTAACTTGACCGTTCGTAACTCGGGGACCAGCTATATGGCAAATCCACCCCTTCCACTAGTAGTTTGTTCCAATGGTTAATCACCTTCCCTGTTACAAATTTATGACTAATTTCTAATAATGGTTAATACCTTCCCTGTTACAAATTTGTGACTAATTTCTAATTCTAAATTCTAATTTGTATTTGTCTGGTTTCAGCCTCCAGTCATTGGTTCTTGCTTCTCTGTCAAATTAAAGAGCCCTTTACTATTCAGTATTTTCTTCCCATGCAAGTGGTACCTCTTTTGTGTGTCAAGAGAGATGATTAGTGATGTTCCAGTAACCATGTCCATATTAGTTCCAGTAAGTATGTCCATATGAGTGAGCTTTCAGAGATGCTTGGTGTGAGTCTGAGATGCCAGTTGCATATGATCAAAGCAAACACTCATTTAAAATGTGGTCTACAGTTTGTGATAATCACACTGTGCATTGTCTATCTTCTCCCAAAGGGGTAAGGAATGACAGCATTTGCCACGCAATGTACTAAAATGGCTCAGTGCAGACCACTGATTCCATGGCAGGTTGAAGAGTAGAAGTTCTTCTGCAGGGCCAGCAATGAAGTGTGTGTTTGGGCCATTAGCATTATCCCAGAACTCTTTCCAACATGCCTCAGGATTGAATGGTGACACTTTGAGAGCTTTAACTCAACCCCAAAAGGCTTGTGAAATTTCAGATGTGTTTTCAGAAGGTTATGGAAAGCCTCATGAATTTAAGTGGGCTATAGTTTGGTTGTATTCATGAGCTATATGCATGTCTCTCCAGATTCTGGATGGGGGTATATGTGTCAGACTGGGTGACCATTGACTAGTTGTTGATATTAATCTTCCAGTTATGATTCTCATTATGGTTTTAAGATGCACATCCAGAGATTTGGTATGTGAGCTGCCCACCAAGACTGGTGCACAATATTCAGTGACTGAGAATACCAGTGCTAGAGTCGTTGTTCAAAGTGTGGGTACATTGGCACTCCATGTTGTGCCTGCACATTTTCCAGATGGGGTTTAAGAGTCAAGCATTGCAACCAGACATTTTGCACAGGACTCATTTCAGACCCATAGGCCACAAAAAGATGACAGTTAATTGTTCTTCGGCAGCTTTGTTATTTAGACAAAAGGATACTAGCAAAGTTTTGGAAGATTCCAGTACTGTAAGTCTTTTGCCATTTTCCTGGGGTCAGTGGAGAGGGCATAGCCGATGGTGGTGAGGGCTTTGCCTTATACAGCTGGAGTGATGTATTCAGAATAAATAAATGAACTTATGCAAAATTGTGTAGGGTAAATCACTTATTGTTGAGCAGTAAAGGAGTCAGCATGGATGCCTTGAGGCAAACCATCATTGTGGGTGTGTATTTTGCTGAGTTGCCCATTCAGCAGGACAGCATATCTCCAGTGGTACATCATTATAGCCAAAAGTTGCATAGTGCTATGGCATTTGATGATTGCTGATGCCTGGAGCAATACATACTATATCATAGACAGGGTATAATTTATAGAAGCACAAGGCTCATCTAGTCTAACCCCATGCCAAGATGGAGGATATATTGGATCTAAAAATCTATCATCACTGTTCCCATTTTTAGTTTCCACTGGAAGCCAACTCCCTAATGAATAGTAATGGAGAGAAAAGTGTTGCAGCAACTTCATCCCAATCTGAAACCAAACTGTTCCTCGGGCAGGATGACCTCAAACATAGAGGTGAGATGGGCTAGTGAAACCCTCTCCTTTAACTTGCAAATTATGGAGAGGAATAATATTGGGCAATAGTTAGTGGTCTCATTTGGTTCAGTATTCACCCATTGTAATCAAATCATCTCTCAGTCTTCCTTTTCATAAGGGAAACAGGTTGTCTACTATGATCTCTAGAACAAGTAATGTGCAGCACTCAGAGGCAATTAAAGTAGATTGTTTTCCTGCACTCAACTGTGACGCATTAGGTGTTTGTGATGGCACTGGCTTCTGAAAAAGGAGGTACAAAATCTTGAACTCAAGTCTCTTACAGGAAGAATGAAGTGATCATTGCAGGCACCACATCTGCGAGCCCAAGACAGTTCTCAAGGTCTCGCTGTCTTTGATGCCAAGGAGGAGAATACTCTTTTCATCTAAGGTGCTATTGTCCATGTTCAATGTGTGCCCTTGACATTTTAATTAGCAAAACTTCCATTGACTCAATGGGCCCTGAATTTGGTCCTCAGGGCTTCAGACATATGACTGTCAAATATAATAGGCTAGCACAAATCCTTTTAAGTTAAGCCAGGCAACTAACTAGGTTTAAGCACTTGGCAGTGGCTGGGTTTAAGACACTTTTAGTGACAGCTCAAGCAAAGGGATTTTAATGAGACTGGGACAGAATTAACACAACACACATTTTGTACAGCCGTTTGAGACATTTTGAGTAAGAGAAGCAGTCTGGCTACAGATATGAAGAGAGCTGTACAACAAGAAATTCTGAAAGCAAGTGCTGCATCCGTGCATATTTTGCTGCTGCTTTTGCTATGAAGGGACTGTTTTTATAATTATAAATGCACATAAAAAAGACTTGTTAAGATTGCAGTGAGACTGCACCTACTTATTTCTCGCTTTGGTTTCTCTTAACCACTCAGAAGTAAAGACATTAGCCATTTACCCATAGGTCACATGCTAAACAACTACTGAACACAAAAGCTGAGGATCCAGTCAAAATAAAACTTCTAATCTCTGCTGTGAATTGTTATTTTTGCAAATCCAAAAGTCATACAAAGTATGGTAGCCTACTACATTTTTATGAATAATAAAATTCTGATAAATGGTATGAGATTGGTTGGTATTTAGAATTGGTAACAGGACATCTGACCTTTCATCCCAACTGGGCAATGACACAGTCATTACCCTCAGATGACTTCTTGGGGACAGCAGCAGAGTGGTCACCATCTTTTGCCAACAATATTGTAGTTACCATAGTTATTTCTTGTTCTGTAAGTAGGAAAATGCTGCAGCACATCTGGTAACACTCTCTGGTCAATATATGGTATAGGATATGTTGATGTAGGTGATGCATATTGCAAAACTCTGTGATTTGTAATTAGAAATAGTTCTATACTTTGTTGTGACAGTGTTTTGGTATGAGTGAAGAATGTATGTGTTAATTAGATAAGTTTGAAGGCTGTTGCCAAAAAGGGGGGAGCTGGGACCTCAGAAGCACTGGAAGGTCACATAAACTCTCCTGTCATGAGTAGAGGAGATTGACAACCCTGAAGTTAGAAGCAAGTACTCCCAATGCGCAAAGATAATAAACCCCATTGAAACACGGGGTGGAGCAACACCCAGAAAAGTTGTCAGCAGACTTATGGTAAACAACAAAGAAAACAACCAGTTGCAAAGTAACTGATTACAACATGATGCAGCAAAACTCATAGACCCATATGAAAAGAAACTTCTAGAAAAGATGGGGTATTCTTGCTATATGATTTTGGGTTTGCCATGCCAACAGCCTTGGCGCACTGGAATAATGACTGACAGAACCTGGCTCCTTCTCATGTCCAACTTAATTGGCCACTAGGTTGGTCCAAGCCTCTGATTGGTAACTATAGCATTGTTAGCGGGACTCTCTATATGTTTGTGCATATATGTTGACATCTGTATTATGTTTTCAATAAATGCGGTTAATTGCCTCTTCCCCTAAAAAGATCCCATGTGCTTTCTATAAGCATAACACACTGGCCAGGGAATGCACTAGAGATCATACTTCTCAGTCAGTTGGGCACCATCCATAATCAGCTCAAGAGGAGGTGAGCAATATCTCTCAACTACCCTTCCAAAAAAAAAAAAAAAGAAAGCCGACCTCCAGGGGCAGAAGGGCCCAGTGGAGGCAAGAGAAGAAGAGATGCTTCCTCTCTGGTGCTGCAATCACAGGTTCCCATTCCATTCCCAGCCCTGCTGTAGCTCCTTCCTCCTCCATTCCCCACTCCTGCTGATACCACACATAGCTAGCTCCACATTGCTCCTTGAAGTCCCACTTCCTCAGAGTTAAGCAGTGGGCAGGGTGGGTTTGAGTGGCAAGTGAGAGAAAGTGGCACCCTCGCCCCATGGCACACGTACTCTGGCTACCTGCTTCCATTGGTATTGAGCAAACACAACTCAAAACCAGCCAGGGGTTCTTGCTATGATCCCAATGACTTGGGGTCCTGAAAGTACTAAGGGTGGACTTTGTGCCTCAGGGAATGAAAAGACTAAGGAACAGTCTACCAGATAAACACACAGGTCTTTGTCTCTAATTTCTGTGATTTTCAGTAACTTAGAGTATATTTTCTGATTTTAGATAGAGAGGCTTGCTTTCCAGAATTACTGATCTGGCACCATTTGTGAACATTAAATTAACTTCAGGTAAAAAATAAATAAAATACAATAAAATGCTGCTAAGAGCATGCAAAGGAAGACATGTTGTGCATCAAGATTTACTAATGGCTGGCTGGAGATTTTTACCACAGAATTATGAATTGTTATTTGCTACATAACAAATAAAAACGAAGCCTCAAGACTGATCAGAGTCGGTTTTGGTTCTGTTTATTCTCTCATATGTATTGACCCAAGAGAGTTAGGCTAGTTCAGTCTGGAAGCAGAGGAATTTTCATTTGCTGCTTTTAAACAGGTGGGACTGGGACAGAAGTGAAATCTGGGAACATATCTGAACTCTCCATTCTGCAATCAGCTTTACAGCCAGGAAGCTAAATATTTGTATTGGCCTTCCACAGAAAGCAGACTTTTCCTTGTTTGTGGATTAGCTCATCCTCTAAGGGTGCAGGATCTGTGACCTCCTATGGAACAGATATCTCAGAAGCCCAGGGATGTTTCTGCTAAACAAAATCTTAACTCCACAATTAATAATCAGGCTGAGATTAATTTAACTGGATATAAAACATTTTTCTTCAAATCTCCCTAGCTTCTCACAATCTCTGCCCACCTCTTCCCATGATTTACTGTGCTGTGTTTCACAGCTTGGCTAACTGTCCTAAAACACATACTCAAAATCAAATATCCAATTATTTTGATTTTCTTAACATTTTATCATAAAACATTTGATCCCAGTCCTTAGAGCAATCTAGTTTTAGCCAGAAGGCACACTGCGACAGTATCAACTATTGGTATTGATCATGTCTAGTAAAAGTCTCTGAGGTGCTCCAGCTGACTGACTGTTGTCGATAGTGTGCTTAATAGACCTATGCTTTATTTCCAAATCCAAATTAACAAATCTTCTCTCTTAAAGTGTATGTTAGTGCAATACCAGCAGCTGTTTCTATCCCCAGCAATAATGAATCCTGCCCCCCCTCCTCAAATTTTTTTCCTCCCCCACGTCCCTCCTTCCCTTATTTATTCTTGGTTCTGGACTTCCAGTACTCTGGTCATCTGAAGAAGTGGGCTGTGCCCACGAAAGCTCATGATACCATCTACATGTTTTGTTAGTCTTTAAAGTGCTACCAGACTATTTGTTGGTTTAAGGTTTTCCTGTTACAGACTAATTCAGCTACCCCTCTGAAAAAATAATGAATGTGAGGGCCACATTCTTGGGCAATATTTTATCACAAACTATTACTTCTAGGGTCTCCATCATTTCTGTCCTAACTGTATTACCTGTACTGTATTTCACAGATCAATTTTACAATCAATAACATTATTTGTCCCTTATTTTAATATAAATAGGTTTAACCCCTGTGCGATTTTTCAATATTCTAAGAAATTGTGCAAAGATTTATGGATCTCTGGAGGCAGCTCTCCTGCAACAAACATTCATTTTCTCTCAGTCATCCCCTTTCAGTCAGTCCCTTGTTTGTTCTATCTTTCCATCTCCCTCCATTCTTGTCCCCTACCCTCTCTTTCCTGAAACCCATGAACAGTGTCTGTCATTGTTCATCTTGAGCACAGAAATCCATTACAGATAAGCTCGCACTCAAAATCTCCTCTCCTCTTATACTGCAGTCATTAGAATTATGGCCTGGAGGGCTTAGAGACTTGTGGGGGAGGAAGGATGGCATGTTCAAAGGTCACGCCAAAGCCGCCTTCTCAGAACAATATAATATTTTTTCTGGCTATTGAACACATCTGACCTATTAAGCTCCAGGATATGAACAGTCATTGAACCAATTTTTTAAATAAATGCCACTTGTTGGTTATTGTAATAACAAGAACAATGATACTTGGTTCTTCAGTAGTGCCTTCCCTGTGAGGCTCTCCAAACACTTCACAGACAGTTACTGATTTAGTCTCACAGTACCACTGTGAAACTATAGCTATTATTTCTGAAGTGCATCAAAGCATGCTGGAGTCTCACTGATTGGAAAAAGTCAGGCCCCCCAGAGTTTGCTATTTAATTAGACAAAACAGACTGAGGAAAGGACAATGGGACACCATATAAATACAGGTAAAAGGATGAAGGGGAAAATTGATAAGTGGCTGGTTAATTGCACAATTTCATTATTTGTTTTCTTCCACCTTCTTTATTATCGTCTCCTTTTTATTGCCTGACCCTGACCTTCCTTCTGTGCCAGTACCCTCCTTCCCTATCTGATGTGTCTCACTATAGTATTATAATTCATGAACTTTTAATCCAATTCATTTAAAATTTAATAGGAAAATTCTACCTTTTCCCCAGAACTAACTTACGACTTTTGAAGCTGACAGTCTTTGACTATAGTTCCTTCATTTGCAGGGTGAAGGGCAAAAGTCAGATTTCAAAAGGAAACACATTTGGAGTTTGTAAACTTCCACACTTCAGAATTCTGCAAAAATGGAAGCCTTTTTCACCATGTGCATCTTCATATGATCATCAGTTCTTAGTAGGGATGTGATCATCAATCCCAAATGTCATTCTTCTTCATCACATGCTGTAAAAGTTGCATTAACTTGGTGACTGGCAGTCCCCATAACTTGCAGTATAACCCCAACATTGCACCTTGGGACCAGAAAACTACATTCACATGATAAAATTAAGTCAGGTCAGCAAAGCAATCATACGATAGCAGCATGCTGATATAATCTAAGTATTCAGCCCACCTCTTTCTCCTGGTCTTCCTGGCTGGCCAGGATTGCCGGGAAATCCAGGTCTTCCTGATGCTCCTTGTTCTCCCTGCGGCCCAGGAGATCCTGGTCGACCTGGTTCGCCAGGAGGTCCAGGGATAGTTCGTGTGGAGACAGACTGACTTGGAATCTGGTTCAGAAGTGAATTATATCTAGCCATGTGACCTGTGTGTGGGAGGGAAAGATTCCACCAAATTTAAGACAAAATGGAAAATCTGGCCCGGGGGTATTTGAAGGGGTAGGTTGGGAAAAGGACAACTGGAAAGGGAAGAAGTTCAGACTGTGGTCTATGATGTATGCTAGATGTGGTGATGATAAAGTGTGTCTCTATGACTGGAGAAGTAGAGTGTGTATACTCTTAGGCT
>CM057846.1:19678606-19733081 GCA_030068395.1 Apalone spinifera
TCTTGCGGAAATTCAAGCAGCCAGTGTAGACAGCTGGCTAGTTTTTGTGGAAAAACGGCTGATTTTCCGCAAAAACTGGCCAGTCTAGACACAGCCCAGGGGTGTTTGTTTATGCTACCATAAGGATTAGTCATTTTTTTCAGATTATCTGGCAGCAGCTATGTGTTTTAGACTAATTCTGAACATATCCAGCATGAGGTGGCAGTGAACCGGAGGAAATGCTGGAAAAAAATGGAAATGTATTTCTATGGGCTGCTTATGCCACTAATTTGGAGTCAGTAAAAACAGTGTGAGCTCAAAGAATGGTACTCAGAACAGTAAAACACTGGGACACTATGCATTTTTTTATTGAGTTCTCATTTAAGAGTTTAACTTAAATAGTGCCATCTTTTGGACTTACATGGAAATATGGCATTATACTTCAAATGTGGTCATGTTTAGTAAACCTAGAAGTCAAGTGTTCCTGAATTTGCTCCACATACTCCTGTGTCCAGGAACCAGATATTTCAAATTTACATGCATGTAGGAGAGCTCAGTCCACACTAAGGGTGTGTCTAGACTACAGGGTTTTGTCGACAAAAGTGAACTTTTGTTGACAAAACTATACTTGCGTCTACACTACTGCCAAGTTCTGTCGACATAACGTCGACAGAACTCGGAAGTTTTGTCGACGGCGGTAAACCTCATTCTACGAGGAATAACGCCTTTTGTCGACAGAGTTCTGTCGACAGAAGGCGTTATTGCATCTACACTGTCCTTTGCGTCTACACTCTCATGTCGACAAAGTGACTTGCTTTGTCGACAAAACTGGCTGTAGCCTAGATGCTCTTTGTCGACAGAAGCTTTGTTAACAGTATCTGTCGACAAAGCCTCTGTCGACAAAAGCCTGTAGTCTAGATGTACCCTCAATGTCTACACTTCAAAATTACCCCCAACTGTAGAGAAGTTTAGAGTTAACTGCCAATCAAAACTTTCCAGCATTATTTTGTGGGACTGATTGAGTTCAGGGCATATTCTGCCAGAGATGTAGGTAAGGGGGTGTGCCCTGGTGCGCAGCTCCAGCAAGAGTGAACTGAGCCAGCAGGGACCCAGATTGCAATAGGACAGTACCTGTAAGAAATTCTAAGTTATTTTCACTCCTGTATTCTGCTGTGGAACTCAAATATATGTAGTGGGAACATGCCCATCGATTGGGGGGGGAGGGAGCAAAGGGGGAAACTACAGGGCCTGGGGCTCCCAGCTGCCGCTACTGAGGTTCTAAGGGTTGTCTGTGGGGGCAGGGGCCGTAGTGCACTCTGGGAGGCCCTGAGGGCTGGCCGTCCACCAGTCCTGCCCACCATCCTAGGCACCGCTCTTTCTGGGAGTGCGGAGCCACTCTCTGCCATCTTTCTCAGGGACCCAGCAAGTCTGTTGGCGCCCCTGCTGGAGAATCAATGTCAATGATGTATTTGGGGGTAAAATGCTGCATTAGGAATTAAATTCGCCCACGTGCAGAGGGCAGAATAAGACTTAAATCTCACTTAAGACTGTGGGTAGAATTCTAATCCCAGGGAATTCCATGTGATGTGAGTTTTGCCACAGACTTTAAGGGAGCCAAGATTTCACACTTTGAACATACATGGGGCTTAGCGTTTTCTTTTTCTTTTCTTTTTTGCCCTCTACAGAAGGGTGATTTTCACTCTAACAGCAAACTATAGAGTCCTTCGTGCAGGCAAAATTCTCACTGAATTACAGTTGTTAGAATTAGAGAGCCCCATCACAATATTTACTCACGCAAAACTGTTATGTGTGTCTGAGCAAAGGCTGCAGAATAGTGTCTAATGGCAGGCTTGTCTGAATACGTAGAACAGACTCAAACTCAGTGCCCATATGATTGGGGCTTCAAATAATTTTTTTTTACCAGATCAAAAGCTGAAAAACTAGCACTTGTCCCTTCTCAAATTTCACCAATTTCAAAGATTTTTGAAGTTATTTTGCATTAGTTTTTACCCTTGTGCTAATTCACAGTAACTGTGGCAGGCCTACGACTACCCAGTTAATTCAGTAAAATAAAGGGCATCCCCATTATAAGTTACTGCAGTATACATTCATTCCACACTAAAGTCGATGACACTTGTAGGAACTGATGAATTATAAGTCCTCCCATTCCCCGCTCTTAAGTCACGCAAAAAAAAAAATTGTGTAAATGGAAGTCAGTCGTGGGGAAAAAATTTCCCGCTTTAAGTTGTTTCACTATAAGTCAAGTTTTTTCGAGTGTATCTTGGATTTATAGCAAGGACGGCTTTTACTACAGACTACCTCAGTAATGTCAATCTGCATCTGTGAGGTGATTCATAAAAGGGCTCAGTGTTGTTCTGGTGAAATAAAGCTAATCCAGGAAAGGACTAGTGAAGTGATTTCTGGAATCTTTTGCTGCTCAGAATACACATCCTTCATTGACTGTAATGGCAACATTTGGAAAGTCAACAGTGGAAAGCCAAACTAGACCAGTTCTGCTTCACAGCACTTAAACACAGTAACACCCGCTTAATATCCCCCCTCCTTTTCAGAACTACTGGTGAAAGGGAATATATTTGTATCAACCCCTCTAAGAGCTGATAGGCAGCAAGTTTCTCTTTTATTTTTCATAGTTTAAAATGCAGAAGGCCTTGCATGGTATACTTTGCTAATCACCTGAATGTTTTCCTCCATTGTTTATAGTCTGCTGCTAAAACTTGTCTTGAAAATAAAAATTTGCTACCTTACCAATTATTGTTTTCGGTTCCACACACGGAGTGGAGCTGGTAGAAGTGTGCCACCATGGCCCAGATGAGAAAGCTTTAAAGGACCTGAAGGGTTAAATACACTTTCCCAGCTGGGCTAATTCTAGCAAGCAAGGAAAAGCTGCACTCCCACCTGTTCCTGAGCTACTAAGACAGCCATGGAGCAGCTCCAAGGAAGGTCATTACCAGACATCACATCTCATCTTCTTGGCCACCTGGTGCTCAGCAGCAACAAGGTGAAGTACATGCAATAAAGCAGTTGCCTCTGTCCAAGGCTATTTGCCAAATCATACTTGGCTGCAATCCCAAGTCCAGAATGTTGTTCTTGTTTCTCTGCCCAAGAGAAGTCTGGTGTGTAGAAGGAGACCAGAAGGAAAGGGGAAGGGGGGGGGGGGGGGGGGGGGGGGGGGGGGGGGAAGGGAATATAAAAAAGCCAACAGGGAACAATGAGTGGTGACAAAATCACAGATTTTTGAGGGTGAGGAATTACTCAAATGAGCTGAGGAATGGGAGGATAGAGGAGGCACAGTCTCTCCTCTAATATCTTGATGCAGGAGAGACATACCTATTGCAGCATCCCTTAGAATGGTACTTTATGATCTTACCTTGAACCCAAAGGGAAAAAAATCTTTAAGGACATTTTAGAATTAACATCATACCAGCAAATGATTCAGCAAAATGTCCCATTAGAATTTTGCAAGTGCTTTCACGAATCAGGTTCATTATGCCTCAGTCATTTTAATTACTAATTAACATTAAAAAAAAGTGATGGCCAAGCTAAGAATAATATGGAAAACATCAATTCTAATATAATTTTAGTTTTAGAGTATAGGCTCAAAAACTGTTTCAGAGGTTGGCTTACAGAAGGAAGCTTTGATAAAGAGACTATTATACAAAAAGGCAATTTACTTCTTTCCAACTTTCCAGTTTCCCTTTGCTAGTGCTGTGGTTATGCTTGTCAGAATTATAGCATACTCTATTGACAATGAGCTTTCCCTTCAATCAGACTGTGCAGTGAGATCACTGGACTGGATTCTCCACTCTTTCATGGGAGTTTTATGCCAGTTTAACTGAATCAGTGGAATTACAGCAGCATAACCTAATGCAGTAGAGTAGAGAATCAAGACCATCATTCTGAATGTATAACATCACAGTCTGTTGCCATAGAAATCACCGTAGCATGTCAATATAGCGCAAATGCCCAACACTGCACAATACAGAACAAATGTCCATCATTCCGTGGTGTATAAAAATCAGTCTGTTCCCATAGAAATCACTGTAGCATGATAATATAGCACAGACACCCAATAATAGGCCTGATTCTATAAGATCCTCAGAGCTTCCTGAGAAATACTGAACATGTTTAACTGAGGGACAATCATTGCCTCAAGAGCAGGGGAAATTAAACACAGCAAACAATTACGATCATTATTTAAAACGGAGACTATATTTAATTTCCTACCCTTAGTATAAACCACACTGGGACTATCTACAGAATAAGAGTTACATGCCTTTCCCCTCACTTAAATCAAGCCTTTGTCTATGCCGTCCTTTTTTTCAAAAATATCCCACTGTGGCTACACTCCCAGTTTAGCACCCCAGGTGGCACCACTAGTCTAGGAACTGCTGTCTGACACTCTGGGGATTAAACCAAGCACCTCTGGACCCAAAAGTATAAGCAGCTACCATGAGTTAAAAAGGCAAAGCTAAGCAGAGCTGCAGTAACCTCATCCCTCTAGGGACTGGGCACAGAAAAGAACCTATGACACATTCATTAGTATCCCGAAATAGCTTCCCTGCATCTTTTGAATGCACCTGCTATTCAGGTGGATCACAAACTGAATATGAGTCATTAACGTGCTGCATTGTAAAAAAGGCTAATTTTCTGGAACATAGTAGTAAGTGTGGTATGCAAGACATGGGAGGTAATTGTCTCACTCTTCTTGCAACTGGTGAGGCCTAAACTGGAATACTATGTCCAGTTCTAGGCACCACACTTTAGGAAAGTTGTGGACAAATTGGAGAGAGAGTCCAGAAGAGAGCAACAAACTGATAAAGGGCTTGTTCTCAACCTTTCCAGACTATTGTAACCCCTTTCAGGAATCTAATTTGTCTTACACATCCCAAGACACTTCACTCACTTGCTTTCATCTCATTTACTTGCACACAAGATCACTCATAAAAATACAAAAGTGTCATAGGACTTTCTCATTATTACCGTATAGTTATAAAATAAATCAATTGAAATATAAATATTACACTTACCCTTTAGTGAGATACTTGCACCTGTTTTTCACTTATTAGAGCTGCCTGAAGCCTGAGTCCCAGGTGGTGTGGCTGAAGCATGTAACTTAGCTCCATGAGGCACTGGGCAGTTACCCTGCTTACCAGCCCTGCACTTGTGAACTCCCAAAACCACTCCCATGGCCCTGTTGGGGCAGCAACCCCCCAAATTGAGATACACACCTATGCACACTCCTGCGGGTACAAACCACTAGTTTAAAAACCTGACCTATGCAGAAAGGTTAATTAAATTGGGCATAGTCAGTCCTCAGAAAAGAAGAAAGGGAACACCTGATGAGTCTTCCGTAATGTTAAGGGCTGTTGTAAAGAGGAATGGTCAATTATTCTTTATGTTCACTGAATGAAGAAAAGAAGTAATAGGCTTAATCTGTAGCAAAGAAGATCTAGGTTAGATGTTAGGAAAATCTGCCCAACTATACTGTTAGTTAAGCTCTGGAATTGGCTTGCAAGAGTTCCATTTTTTTTTAAATAATAGGTTCTGTGAAAACTTGTCAAGGGTAGTCTAGGTTTATTTGGCACTGCCCCTGTGCAAACGACAGGACTTGGTGATGTCTCAAGGTCCCTTCCAGCTCTATATTTCTATGAATCTGATCACCAGCCATCACCTCTTTAGAGATGGAGATCTGCATCTTTCTCCCTTCAGCCCAGGAGTCTAGCTTGCAGTCCCTCTATACATCACTATGATTTTCCAACAGTTCTGATCAGTGTCCAGCACTGATGGTTAACTCTTTGTGCAGGGACTATAATAATGTATTCCAGTTACCAATTAGTCTTCACTCTGCAAACTGCATTCCCTTTTAGGGTAAAAGCAGTACAGACAGAAGATATATTTTTAAAAACCTAAAAAAGAACCTACATGCATACTAAAAAAGTACCAGAGGTCACCCCAATTATTATAGGACTCTACTTGGAATCAGTCTTTCAGTCCCACAACCTGGTTTACCCCTTTGGTTACAAGTTCCTGTCTGTTTTTAAATGAGAAACCAGACTCCAACTGGACATTCAGCTTTCTCTTAAACAGCTAGGGGCTTTGATCTCTAGTCTCTGGGAACACACAATCATCACTCAAAGAGCACAGTACCAAAAAGCTGGGTTTTTGCATATAGCCATATCCCCAGGACACCCACAACACTTTTTGTCTGCGCTGGTCTAGTGCATTTCAGTATAGTTGTTTGCTCTTCTTACATTTGTCAGGTCTTGACTGGACTAGTGCCATCACTCATGAAATGGAAACGAGAAAGAGAAACTGGTTTGTTTCACCTTACCCTTTGACCTTGAGTTCCATCCCGTCCAGGTGATCCTGATGCTCCTGGGACACCCTATGAATGATAAGGGGGCAAAAGATCAGACTGGCAGCAACCCTACATAGTACTGTACAGCACAACCCTCTTTGTCTGGGCATGACATTAAATGCCCCCGGGATAAATGGAGCTTCAGATACTCAATAGGGTGACTCATAGTAGGATCATATTTATGATTCTGGCAAGATGGACCTGCAGTGAAATACACAGGGCTTATTAATATGCACATAAAATTAACCTTTTCAATTTTAATAGATTATTTAAAAGCAAATTAATATTTACAGATGGCACCACTGTATTTCTCTAGTTTTAGCTCAATGGAGTTACATTGGTTTAAATCAGAACCTTAAACTAAATCACTATTTCCATCTCTCACTTTCAGTTTTTGTAAAGTCATGAGTTACCATATTGTCTGAACTTGGTGCAGTAATAGCAGAGGGGAAACCCTTGATCAAGCATCCAGTCCAAATAAATGAGCTATGCCTGGCAGAGTTCCACAGAGTTCAAATGAAATCCTCCCTCTCCTCCCATGGGCTGCTGAGAGGCACTGGAGTTGATCCCAGACCACTCCTGCAGTCACAGGCATACAAAATAATGCAGAAGGCTGGAGAGATTGATGTATGAGGAAAGATTATGAGAGTTAAGTATCAAGGAAGACTGGAAATTGGGAAACCTGCTAATGGACAACAAATATCTGGAGTATATAAATATCGAGGTGGGAAAGGATTTGTAAAAGTTGGTTGGAACAAGACATTGTAGCCAGGAGTAATATGATTAAACCAAGAAATGAAAAAAGTTGCACATTAATAAAATTGACAACAGTAGGAATTGAGGGTGTTAAACACCCCTCGTAGGGTACACAGAATCTTGCAGGATGGGCGAGAAAACTTAAGTATTTGATTTTTGAGTGGCAATTAAAAGAGCCTCCTTTTATGTTCTTGCTATCACTGTATCTGCAAAATTACAGGTTCCTATGAAGACACGTAAATATTCATCAAGAGGTAAATATAACTGGACCGCTTGGAAATAGTGACCATAGTGTAATAAAATGTAACATTCCTGTGGTGGGAAAAACACCTCTGCAGACCAACACTGTGACATTTAATTTTAGAAAGGGGAACTACATGAAAATGAGGAGGTTAGTTAAACAGAAATTAAAAGGTACAGTGATAAAAATAAAATCTCTGCAAACTGCAGAGGATATTAAGGTGATAATCCCCAAACATGAGCCATTCTTTTAGGTGAAAAATCTGAGGAATTGCCCCACATTGAGCTGTCATTAGAGGAGGTTTCGGGACAAATTGATAATCTTAACAGTAACACGTCACCAGGACCAGATGGCATTAACTCAAGAGTTCTGAAAGAACTCAAATGTGAAAATGCAGAACTAACAACTATGGTTTGTAACCTATCCTTTAAATCAGCTTCCATACCTAATGACTAGAAAATAGCTACATGAGGCCAATATTTTAAAAAGCCTCTAGAGGTGATCCTGGCAATTACAGACTGGTAAGTATAATGTCCAGGGCTCGACAAATAATGTAATCTACCCATGGCGAGTAGATTACAACCTGGAAGAGCCGGTGCAGAGTATGCGCAGAATGCAGAACTTAGCGAGCTCTGCTAATGTTAATATCTGGCAAATTAATTGAAACTATAGTAAAGAATAAAATTGTCAGACACATAGATGAACATAATTTCTGTAAAGGGAAATCATGTTTTACTAATAGACTAGAGTTCTTTGAGGGAGTCAACAAACATGTGGACAAGAAGCATGCAGTAGATATACTGTATTAGATTTCCAGAAAGTGTTGGAGGGTCCCTCACCAAAGGCTCTTAAGTAAAGTAAGTTGTCATGGGATAAGAAGAAAGGTCCTCTCATGGGCTGGCAGCCGGTTAAAACAAAGGAAACAAAGGGTAGGAATAAATGATAAACTTTCAGAGTGGAGAGAGGTAGCTAGTGGGGTCCCCCAAGGATCTTCCCTGGGACCAATCCTATTCAACTTATTTATAAATGATCTAGAGAACGGGGTAAAGAGTGAGGTAGCAAAATTTACAGAAGATACCAAACTGCTCAAGATAGTTAAGACCAAAGCAGACTGTGAAGAGCTTCAAAAAGATCTCACCAAACTAAGTGATTGGGCAACAAAATGGCAAATAAAATGTAATGTTGATCAATTTAAAGTAAAACACATTGGAAAAAATAATCCCAACTATACATACAATATGTTGGGGACTAATTTAGCTACAACTACTCAAAAGAGAGACCTTGGAGTCATTGTGGATAGTTCTTGAAAACATCCACTCAGTGTGCAGCAGCAGTCGAAAAAGCAAATAGAATGTTAGGAATCATTAAAAAAGGGGATTGAGTATAAAACAGAATATTTTATTGCCTCTATGTAAAACCAGGGTATGCCCACATCTTGAATATTGCATATAGATGTAATTGCCTCATCTCAAAAAAGATACACTGGCATTTGAAAAGGTTCGGAAAAGGGCAACAAAAAGGATTAGGGCTTTGGAATGGGTCCCATGTGAAGAGAGATTAAAAAGACTTGGACTTTTCATCTTAGAAAAAAGGAGACTAGGGGATATGATAGAGGTCTATAAAATCATGACTGGTGCGGAGAAAGTGAATAAGGAAAAGTTATTTACTTATTCCTACAATATAAGAACTAGGGGTCACCAAATGACATTAATACGCAGCAGGTTTAAAACAAACAAAAAGAAGTTTTTCTTCACTCAGTGCATAGTCAACCTGTGGAACTCCTTGCCAGAGGATGTGATGAAGGCTAGAACTTTAAACAGCGTTCAAAAAAAGCTAGATAGATTCATGGAGTTTAGGTCCATCAATGGCTCTTAGAAATTGTGTCCCCCTAGCCTCTGTTTGTCTAGAGATGGATGACAGGAGAGGGATCACGTGATGATTTCCTATTTTGTTCCCTCCCTCTGGGGCCTCTGGTATTGACCACCATTGGCAGAGAAAATGCTGGGCTAGATGGACCTTTGGTCTGACCCAGTATGGCCATTCCTATGTTTTTATGTACCAGAGTGCAGCAAACCAGGTGGTCAGATAGCTCCTTGCTCACAGTTGGCGTCACAAAATTGCACCTCAGATTATTTGTAGGCACAAAAAGAGAAGCTGGCTCTTCAAAGTCAGGTCTTAAGTGATTTTCCCCTGGGCACACAAATCAGTTACCAGGCCACAATAGATCTCAGAGGTTTCTGATTCTAAATTGTTTGCCCTTTTAACTACACCACAGAGCCCCTCAATATCTTTGAATATTTACCCCACCCAACACAACGGTGGCAATTACACATTCAAATATTATCTACTGAATGCTACTTTAAAGCTATAATATAGGGCAGTGGTCACCAACCACTTGGTGCTTCTGACAAGTGATCTTGGAGCCTCTGACAGATGATCCTGACTGGTTTGGCCAGAAAGCTATCAAGCGCTGGCACTTCAGCTGCCCCTCTGCCCACTGTTATGCTGCTCCTGCCCTCTGCCTTGGAACTGCCCACCCGGGAGCCTCCTGCTTGTTGTGCAGGATGTGGGAAGGAGAATGGGAGGTGCTGATGTCAGGGTGTCCCTCCTCCCCCACTTCCGAAACCCATCTCCAAACTGAGGCTATGTCTAGACTGCAGGCGTCTTTCGGAAGAAGCTTTTCTGGAGGAGATCTTCCAAAAAAACTTCTTCCGAAAGAGAGCGTCCACACTGCCAAAGTGCATTGAAAAAGTGATCTGATTTTTCACCAGATAGCTTCCATTCAGTGTGGATGCTATCTCACATGTAAGCTGTGATTACATGGGCACAGTGGCCACCAGGCACCTGTGCTTTTTCCTTTTCTATCAAAAGAACTCCCTCTTCCCCATCCACACACGCCTTTTTCCAAAAGAGCTCTTTCGGAAAAAGGCTTCTTCCTCGTAGAAAGAGGTTTACTAATGTCGGGAAAACCCCTCTGTTCTTTCAATTTTTTTTGAAAGAATGCGATTGCAGTATGGACTTATGTGAGGTTTTTCCAGAAAAAGGCCATTTTTCTGAAAAAAAACTCTGTAGTGTAGACATACCCTCAGAGAAGGGGATAGGGGGAGCTTGGCAATGCAAATCTCTGTCACTCTCACACAGTGTGTGTGTTTCTGTTATTCTCACAAACACACACTGTCCTTCACTCTCATCACCCAACCCAACACATACATGGGGGGTTGTTACTACTTTTACTGCTTGGAAAGTGGGTTAGTTTTGGTTTTTGACTGATCTATGCATTTCATCATTTTCATTTCTCTTACATTTACATGTAATTCTTTGAGTAGCGAGTTCTAACACGCCTAACCTGTCACATTTGGAGTAATTATCCCTGTGGTAATTGTTGATCCTGCAAGTAGCTGGCATGTCTCTGCAGCCCCTGAGAGAGGTAGAGCAGGGGGTCTTCACATGCTGTCCCTGCCTGCAGACACCACTCCTGCAACTCTCATTGATCAATAACAGGGAACTATGGCCAGTAGAAGCTGTGGGCTCAGTGCCTGCAGATGAGGGGCAGCACACGGTGCCATGGAGCCATTGCTGTACATGCTACCTGCTTTCAGGAGTGGTGCAGGACCAGGGCAGGACTAAGACTGCCTTAAGCCCAGTTCTCCACCATCTGGAAGCCGTTTCAGTTAAACAATGCTCAGCCAGAGCCTGCTTCCTGAACCCCTGTCCCAGTCCTGAACCTGTTCCTGCCCCAGACACTAGTCCCTCTGCACCCAAACTCCTTCCCAGAGCTTGCATCCTGAAACCCCTCCTAGACCCCAATACCCTAACCTGGGCTAACCCAGGAGCCCCTCCCACACGCCAAACCCCTTGACCCAAGACCGTCAACTGCACCCCAAGTCCCTACCCTGCCTGGTGAAAGTGAGTGAGGATGAGGGAGGAAGGGGATGGTGTGAGCAAGAGGAGGCCTCGTAGAAGGGGTTGGAGCTGGGGCAGGGCCTCGAAGAAGGGGCAGCATGGAGGCAGGGCAACAATACTTGGGTTTGAGGTAGATCTTATATTGCACTTAAATTGGAAAAAGGGATTTTGTGGGTAAAAAGGTTGGAGACCACTGATCTAGAGAATACCTGTTGGCCAGGGAGACCACGATCACCTTTCTCTCCTTTTTCACCTGGTGTTCCCTGGGGATCAATAAATCACACATAGTTAAACACATACATTCCTGATTTCCTCCTAATTTCAAATGTTATTTTCAAAACAGTGCAAAAATTAACCACAGATTCATTTCTTCTACTAAAGAATATCCCAAAATTGTATCTGAAGAACTTGTTTGCAAAAAAAAAATCAATTAAATCTTTAGAGATATGGAACATAAAGAAAAGGAAACTCAGATCCAACGGCTTTTAAATTATCCTGGCAAAGTGATAAATTTTATGTTACAAAGTGGACACATCTTCTTCCTGTGAGAGAATTTGTTTCTCTTTGAGACTCAGGGAAATGTCCTATAGCAATGAATTAAACAGAGCTCTATAGAAATAAAAAAAGATTACATATATACACATGAGTAATAAAGAATATCATTTCTATAGGATTTTTTTAACTAGTAAATAAAATTTTACAGCAGGAATATAATTCTTATTAAACTCTATACAAAGAATTGGAATTTATTCTTATAGCACATATACCCTTGGTTATATTCTCTGTTAAAAACACTCATTGCCCATGCCACTAAGCGGTCAGGCGAGGTGTGGCAGGCTTTTTTCTTTTCAGGTGCTCACCTTTTTATGGCCTCTCCCGCCCTGCAAAGATCTGTCCCTTCATTGACTTGGCCCTCTGGCCAGGCCACAGATTCAAGTCCTTCTCTTTAGGGGGGATATATAGAGGATCCTACAACAAGATAGCCTTCGGGATTAAGTAAGGGATTGACTTTCCCTTAACTTTGGGCTTCATGGTTCAGAGGCTTCTATAGCTGGCCCCTCTTCAGGGGCTAGCAGAGGAAATTGGGCTAACCCTCTCCAATGGGTTCTAAAAGATTCAGTAGCAAGCAGCTAAATCTTGCACCCCAAACCGCTATGTGTCTACTTTACTCGATTATTTCTTACTAATCTGCTCTCTTCCCAATAGGTATAAATTGCCAGCTTTCACATGCTGTAAATAAGCGCTCACCTTTCACAATAAGCCTAAAACTAAACAAATCCCAATTCAAAACAAGACCAAAATAAGCTATGTGACTATAGAGTGCCCTCTCTATAAGTTGCTCCGTTCTGCACTAAAGTCGTTGACACTTGTTGGAACTGATACATTATAAGTCCTCCCATTTCCTGCTCTTAAGTCGTGCAAAAAACAAAAACAAAAAATCCAGCAATTTGTGCAAATGGAAGTCAGCCACAGGAAAAAAGTTCCCTGCTTTAAGTTGTTTCTTTATAAGCCCAAGTTTTTTGGAACATATTTTGGACTTAGGGCAAGGATGGCCTGTACAACCCCCTGGCATGCAGTCTGGGTTCTGGGACGGGGTGGGACTTCTATGCATCCCTGAACTCTTTCCCCCTTCTCCGCCTTTGCCCTCGCTTGCTCCAGCTTGCTGAGAGTTGATCAAAAAAAGAAGCAACAAGCCCAATTTCTGCAGCTTTTAAGCATTTTTGGCAAACCATTTTTTAGTCCCTTCCCTTCCTGTGTGGAATTTGTACTGCCCATAACAAGATGTTAAGAATAATTTATTTTGAAACTGTTTTAATTATATTCCTGTTATTGAAATCCAATAAATTGGTTAAAAAATGTGGTAGAAAGAATATTGTATTCTATTAAACTTCTTCAGATTTTCTACAAAGAAAAGGATGGGTTGATAGTTCTCAGAGACTATGTATATTCATCTACATGACATTTATTATTACATATTGTCATACATTATATATTATCTATTTTTATAAGGAGACTTGGCAGAATTCAATGTTTTTACAATTTCAATGCATAGTATTGATGTTTTAATTTGAAACATTTTTTGCTATTTAAATTTATACAGTTGCATACAATTAAGTTTTTAAGCTGCTTTTTATCAATTTAAATTTTGTCCAGTTGCAGAAAATTATCAGAGGGCCAGAGAGTGACAAGGTCAAACAATCATTGTCATCTAATGACAGTTGATGCTGAAATGCAAAAGAGTTAAACCTTTTATAACCATTAAAAACAAATTGCCAACTATCACATGTAAAAATGTAGGTAATAGGTATTCTAAAATCAAACTCCAATGCATTCTCCAATAGCATTTTTCTTACTTTATTGGTCTGTAAATTTCTGTTATGGATGGAAATATTTTTCATCAGTTAGTGTGTGATGTTCACTGATAAAAATACAATCCTTCCAAGCCTTTTAATAAGATAGCATGGGGATTGGTAGTGCAGGTTTTTAGCACCGTGAATATATCTCAATATTGGCACTGAGAAACTAGCCACTAAGACAGTATTTCAGGCTCTGTGCCTACTAATTCACTCCCTGACCTTTCTGTAGGCTTGCCAACAGGTGTACCAGTTAGTGTCAGTTAATTTAGATGATAAAGGTGGTTTTGGTATGTAAACATCTCTCCACTCAGAATTGGACTAAGATAATAAAAGTCACAGAATATCAAACAAAAAAACACCCTATGTTTTAAGTGTTCCTGCCACACACTCCAGCTCAAAGCATTTTTAAAAACTTTTTTAAACTAGATTTGGGTCTGAACCAAAAACCCCATGGGCCAAACTCTCTTGATGTTTAGTGAACTTCAGATCCAAATACACATCTTAATGTTGGAGCTAGTCCTTATCCATGATCCAGACACCTCAGACATTGGATCTCAAATGTGCAGCTCAGTCCAATCTCTTGTTTTCTCTAAACTTTAGGAACAATCTAAAGTGTGGGTGCTGGCAAATTCCTGGGATAAAAATAAGTCCACAATTTTTCATTTAGATCTTACTGGAAGTCCTTGAATAGAAAGTCCACTTG
Organism: Apalone spinifera; assembly: GCA_030068395.1. Taxonomy (NCBI): domain Eukaryota; kingdom Metazoa; phylum Chordata; order Testudines; family Trionychidae; genus Apalone; species Apalone spinifera. The sequence goes on from CM057846.1 coordinate 19,692,925, forward strand.
GCCCTTGTGGCCCTGGAGGCCCTTGGGGTCCTGGAGCACCAACTTCACCACGAGGTCCATCTAGACCCTAAGACAACAACAGGGAAAACATAAAGGCCACAGACTCCTACTATATATATGAAGGGGATATCTGTGCAGAATTAAATACCAATAGACTTAACTGCACCTAAGAAATGAGTTAATATTGCTGTCAGGCCAACAAGGCTCCCATTTACAAAAGCCTGATTCCTTTAGGAATGCAAAAAATCCACAAATATATGCTGATACAGTCAGCAGCAGCACTATGCATTTTACTGCCCCTCACCCAGAAACAAACATGATGTGTCACCAGTATGACCCAGGAGATCAGAATGCTGTTCATACCCTAAACACCAATGATATTTGACTACCCCCCTTTCTTCAAGAATATCACAGACATTCTAGATTTAAGCTCTCTCACACACACACACCAAAATCTAGATTTAGACACAAACAGACAAAAGCAAAAAAATAAAGTGCATGTTACAAGTGTAGTCATAGATTACCTTTGGACCTTGATCACCACGCTGACCCTTAGGGCCTCTGACACCCGGACCACCCTGTAAATCACATGATTAATATTATGAGAAAGGTCAATCCAACAAAAACTAAAACAAACAGTTCTTTCTTTTTCCTGAATCATATAGATGACTCTGTTCTTGTAAGCTCCAATTCAGAAAAGCAACACTATTTGGGCAACTATCTTGGTGTGTGCTTAAGTCTGATTTATTCATTGGGATTTAAGCACATGCTTAATAGCAGTCCTATGAGGGATGGGCTTGAGCTCAGGAAAGTACTCAAGCCTCTATCATGGCCTATAATGCACTAACATCCAAATATTGCTGCAGACTGTGACCCGGCTGGATATACAGGTAAACTTTTTTTATTGTTAAAATGTTCTCTACATACGCTCTTTCAAATATCATCACAGTCTTAAAGGCCCATTTTCCAATGTCTCTCATAATATTTTTATCAGACAAAACCCCTATATGACCCATTGGGTTTGCTATGGTTTAGTTTCAGAGCCATCCAATTTCTTGTTCCCAGTTTCTCCTTTTTCCACTTTCTTCACTGATGCCTGAATCTTTTAATCATTTGTTAACCACCTTCAGCCAAAATCCTCTTTTGTTACAGGATACTATAGCAGGCTGGAACTGTGTATTTTGCAGGATGACTGCCTTGAGTGTTTCAGAGAAGTAGTCTGTTTCAGCAAAACCAACAAGGACTCCTATTGCACCTTAAAGACTCACAAATGTATTACGGCATAAGATCTTGTGGGCTGCGGCTCATTTCATCAGATGGAAGTGGAAGGTACAGTTTGTCAGGGATTTATACAGAGATGGGAGTGTTACATCAGTGCTCATGAGGGTAATTCAATCAGGATGGATGTGGCCCACTTCCAATGGTTGATAATAAGGTGAAACTATCTAAAGAGTAAAATTACTGTAAAATTACTGCTTGTAATGAGCTAGTCATTCTCAGTCCCTCTTCAGATCCATTCTGATGGTATCAAGTTTGCATTTGCCTTGAATGTGTTTCTGATATACACACAAGACATCCTGCCCGCCTCATTTCCCGGATGATTTTAATTTAATATTTATTTTTAAATTTTTATATACTTTTAATAAAATATTCATTCATTGTCTCCCTCTTCCTGGCCCTTGGGATAATGTTTATCTTCTTAGACAATGAGTATTTCAGGGCTGGTCTTTGTGCTTGTAAATAATCTAGTACAATTAGACAACATTCCTCCTGAGGGTTTGAGGAGGTGCTACAAAATATCAAATAGCTAATAAAAAATATAGCAAATGGAACTACTAAGTAGATAAAGGTTTACAAACCAAGCCAAGCCAAGCCTAATATTTATTTTGAGGCATAAGAAATCAGTGTTCTTTGATGCACAAAGCCAATATATGTAGTTATATATAAACATTATATTTTAGCTACGTTAAGGTTGCAAAATCAAGCACTTGTAAGCTAAGAAATGCCAGAATTAAAGCTACGTGTGCAACTTTACTTCAGCTTCTTTGTGTATATATACACACCACAATAGTCTTTAATTACATGAACACAGACTATTTTCCTATCCCCCTCCTCAGCTCCAAGTCTCCACAGTTCCACTCCTTCATCTGTTCCACATACCAGTCCTCACAGCTCTGTAAGTACAGCTCCCCCTGGCTTGAAGGAGTTCCCAATATATACAGGGTTTACAGTTTGGTTCAATAGCTCTTAGCATCCTCACTATAAAAAAAGATTGTAACACCCTTGCACCCTTTCCCTGGCTCCTCATCCCAATCTTGTCCAGCTACCTGTCTTCTGCCCCACCCCCTCCTCCTCATAAGCTTCCTTCTCCTCCTGCAGCTTGGGCAACAGCAGCCAATAAAGCAGTGAAAGCGTAGGAGAGAGAGAGTCTCCCTGCTTTCAGTTCCTGTACCCAGTGCCACAGTGGCTTCCAGAATGAGCAATTGCATTGATAGTCCTGATCAGCCCCTGAAGCCTGGAGATGGGGCATATTTCACTGAAATTCTAAAACTTCTAAAGAGATCGTCTGAACTAAGATTGTCAGAGGCTCATAATTAAGTCAAAATTGGGTGAATTTTCATAGGACAGCAAAAGGCATGTCCTTGACTGCAGGACAACACTTTTAACCAATTTCAAGTCTTTGTTCTACAGTGGGGGTTTCAAACTCCAGTTTGTGGCTTGAAAGGGCAAGCCAATATCTGTCTGCAAGATGCTTTGTTTTCGTGTGCCTCATCATGTGTGGGTGATCACAACTCCCATTGGTTGCAGATTGTCATTACTGGCCAATGGGAGCTGTGGGAAGTGAAGCAGACAAGAACAGTCAGTTTTAGGGCAGATGAGCATGGCTGTTACCCTGAGTGCCAACTTACAGAGGGCATCAAACTGCGATTAACTGGCCTTTTTTATTATTTTTTTTTATTTGTTCAGCCACTAAGGTCTGGGGAAGACCAAAACATTTTTGCTTCTGTTCTCAATTATCTTTTTAATACACTAAACAGATTGAGCTCTTTAGCATGTCATTGCGAGGCATTTTCTCCAGCCCTCAAATATTTTTGGGGCTCTTTTCTGCATTATCTCCAATTTTTCAACACCTCTTTTACAAAGTAGGAATCAGAACTGGATGGAGTATTCTAGTATGGATTTCACTTGGCATAGAAAATTTTAGTCCAAATGTTTAGTCTGGCAAAATTACAAGCAACTGTAAACATGGAAAATGTCAGGTAACCTGAATTAAAGGCATCACTATATGCGTTACCTATAAATTATATATTTTCTAAAGGTTTTCATGAAAAATATCCAGAAATTTCTTCATTAATGGTTGTGGATAAGTATAAAAAATGAAAGGTTAATTTTTTAAGCTGATCTTTGAAATTTGTTGCACATAAGAAAAAAATCTTGGCTCTAAAAGAAAAATTCATGAGACAGGAAGTTTCTCTTTATTTCCCTGAAGCAATGTTAAACCAGACAGCTAGCACATGTAAATTTTGGATTCTTACTTGGCTCCTTAGAGATAAATAGTAGTTTTCTATTTTTTTTTTATTTCAGCTTCTAACTTCTTCCAGAGATTACATGTCCTACCCGACAGGCCAACAAATAAATATACATACTTCAGAACATCTAAAGACTAGGATGATAGGAGTCCTGTTGCAGTTAGATTATTCTCATGCTTTATTTTGGGTGTAGCTACCAAGTACTTTTGCTACTGACAGTATTCCATATTATGGTTAAGAAGAGTAAATTATTTTATTTGAAGATATGGTCTTTGTGATCCCAGATATCTGTATGTATATTAACAACAGAAGATCTTCTAATCAAACCTAATGTTACGCAAATGTCACGGAAAACATTTTTCATCATACTGAAAGAATTGATAAAAATTAGTCAGATTCACTTGCATTTTCATTTTCCCGATTACTTAGGTGTCTTTTTCCTAGGACACTAATTTAATTCGTGTACATAGGAAATTAAACTTCAAAACACAGTTGATTGCTCTCTAAATTAAAACAAGACAGTGGATGTTTTTCTATTGTGGTAGACTAGACTTTTTTGTTTGTGTGACATCTGTTATCTCCAGTGAAATATTATCATAAGAAAGAAAGCTTCCTGTGAGTTCTTCAAGTTTGCACAGTTATAACTTGAGGGTTTTAAAGCTTGCACAAATGAGATCTTCACTAAAGTTAAGATTCTTTTATCTTGCATATCTAAGTTTTTCTCTTCATTTTGGACTAAGTGGTTAGAGGCCCAACTTCAACAGATGACTACGAAAATAATTTGCCTCTGGAAATAATTGTGAGAGATCACTAGAAGTATTTAAGAACAGAATATACATCAGGGGAAACAAAGTAAATTAAAATCATGCTCCAGGCAAAACTGTTTGGATGAGATAATCTAGGAGGTCTTTTCCAGCCTATGATTCTATGAAAAAAAAATGTTTTTTAAAGTTATGTACAAGCTAAAGAGACAGAAAGATCCAACTCTGAAAGAAAATGTACTTAAAGGAAAGTATTAAAATGTATTACACACCTTCCACCTTATTATTTGTATTTTCTTAAACCTTTATTGTATAATAACAATTCACTATTTTACAATATTCTATTTGATTAACTTATATATATAACTTATATATAGTGCTCATTTTTTCACATTTTCACATATAAAATGTTTTAAATACTCAAAGAAACAATGGCGCCCATGCTGGGTAGCACCTGGATCATCAGTAATACAGCAATAAAAACTCAGCAAGCGAAAGGAAAACATAGAGGAGTTACCCACCATGTAGTAACTTTTGTTCTTTGCAATGTGCTATCCCAGTGTATAGTGCACTTCAGCTTGGACAAATGTTCCATGTGCTCAGAACTGCAGATTTTCCCATAGCACTGCAGAGTCCATGTGACACAGACATGTGCTCCTGCTTGCTTGCACTCTGCACCAATGGAGTAAAAAGGGCTCCCTTTTCAATCCACAGTTCCCAGTATGGGAAGGTAGATAGTAGGTTACACATAGGATTAGCACACCTTAAAGAACTTATGTTACTGTAAGATAACTCCTTCTTTCCTCAAGCAATTGTCCTTCTATCTAGTGCACTTCAGGTGATTCACAAGCAGAGTCTTCATCAGGATGTGGGAAAGAGGGACTAGAATATTATGATACAACACACTGCAGAACAATACTGCCCAGAGAAGCTCCAACTACTTGTATCAGTGCTTAGCATTCAGCAAAAGTCTGAACTGAATTCCCAGCAGCTGCTCCACAATTGTCAGCAGTAGGAACACCTCAAAACACATAACTGGAGTCTGCGTACCTTAAGCTGAGGTGAAGTGGTGTCCACACAGCAGGAGGCCAATGGGAGCAGACATCCCCATCGGCTTCCTTTACTCCTGCAGACGGAGGAGTACTGGACACCGGCAGGTGCTACCCTCAGTGTTTGATTTATAGGTTTATACTAGACCCACTAAATCTAATGCCAGAAGATTGACCTCCAGAGCATCAATCTTCTCATAAATGTAGATGCGCCCTAAGGGAAGTGACCAAAGCTGCCTGAACTCTAATTGAATGAGTTCCTATGTCACTGCCAAGTGATATATTGTTCATCTCATAGCAAAGTAGGCTGCATCCAGAAATTCATATTGACTGTCTTTGGGAGAAGAGGGCCTCACCTTTTATACTGTCACAGTTCAGGGTATCTGCACCTGCCTTCCTTTTCCACTGCCTCGTAAGGTTATCCACTCTAGGCTTCTGTCTCTTCCTTTCTTGGGCAGAGACTTGTCTCTCTCCTGCTCTTGATCAGGGGTTTTCCAGGTGCAATTCCCTGCCTATATTTTCTCTTATGGAAAGCTGTAAACAGCTGTCATTACCCAGGTCACTGGTTACCACACTACGCTTTATAACCGTGGTCACCAACAGGTCGATCGCAATTGACTGGTCGATCGCGAGGCCTTGACCAGTCGATCGCGAGGCATCCAGGCCCCCCCCCCCCGCTATTTTCTCCCCACCCCCGAGAAGCCCCACTACCTACCTCCAGTGAAAATGGAGGTAGTGCTGGCTCCCCATGGGTAGACGGAAGTCCCGCAGCTTAGCGCCACTTCCGGGGGTTCCAGAAGTGTGCTGGCTGCTCTGCCGGGTGTGCTGCAGGAGAGGGTGTCGGCCCTGGAGGAGGAGCATGATGACTTCCCTGCAGTGGCGCAGGAGGGTGAGTCGGCCCAGGGCAAGCATGCGTGGGGTTTCCCTATACCGCGGGGGGGGGAGGGGAATTGGGCCCAGAGGAGGCACATGCCGGCTTCCCTCTGCAGGAGGGAATCCTGGGAGGAGGCAGATGCAGGGGACTCTCTGCCTCCACTGGCACCCTGTCCCCTGTTCCCACTCTCCAGTTCCCTCTCCCCAGCCACAGAACTCTGTCCCCACTCCCACCCCCACTCCCAGAACTCTGTCTCCACTCCCCTGTCCTGAGCCACAGAACTCTGTCCCCACTAGCACCCTGTCCCCTGCCAAAGCACCCACTAGCACCCTTCCCCAGTACTATATCCCCTGTTCCCACCAACACAGTTGGGGCCACATTAGTGAAGCTTGGGGGGGGGGGGGTTGGAGGAGGGGTTTTTTGCATCTCACTTGTGTGGCCCCAACTGACTTTTCTTGGGTCAGTGACCCCTGACTCAAAACAGGTTTCCTGCCCTTCTCAGAAATAAAGACAATGCAAAAACTTTTTCTTTGACATAGTATTTTATTTAAAAATGAAGCCTGGCCAGCAAACCCCAAATTGGGGCCAAGCCCCCATCTGGCCACAACCTCCTGCACTCCCCTTTCTCCCAGACTCTACATCTGAGCCTATCATACACTGGAACCTCCTGCTCTGAGCCCCTCACATACCCCAACCCAAATTCCTGAACCCTCACATCCAGAAGTCTGTGGCTTGCTTAGTACCCTAACCCTACATTTGACACCAACACTGCCCGGCCTGGCGTCCCCTTCCCGAGCCAGCGTCCCTTTATCCACCTTCTCCTGCATCCAGATTTCCTCCCAGAGCCTGCACCTCTCACGCCTTCCCACACCCAAATGCCTCATTCCCACCCCAGATCCTACACATCCTGTCTCAACCCAGCGAGGGTCTGGCTAGACTGCAGGAGTTTTTCAGGATTCTGGAGATATCCCAGAAAAACACTTCTGCATCCAGGGATGCATTTGTTCTTCCATTTCTTTTAATGGAAGAGCAAACATGATCTTTCGGTAACCCCATATTTCTCTTTCCACGAGGAATAAGGGGGCTTCCAAAAGAAGGGGTTTTTCTGACTTTTGGTCCAGTCTAGACAGGCCAAATGTTGGAAAAACCTCTTCCTACAGAAGAATTGGGGGGAAAAAGCAGCAATATAAGGGTTGGGGATAGCAAGTGATGGAGAGGAGGAGAATAGAGAGGACGGGGCTTCAAGGAAGGGGCGGGGTGGTAGATCTTAGCTTGTTCTGTCATTTAAAAAGTGATCTTAGGTGTAAAAAGGTTGGAGACCACTGCTTTATAAGCAAGGACTTTTATTCCGATGGTGGAAATGTTACAGAGAAATCATATTAAAAACCAGAGGTCACCCCAACTCCAATCTCGGGCTCTGGTAGATGTCAGTCCTTCAAAATCTGCAGGTTCATAACGGTCTCAGATTCAGATCCATAGCCATCATGAATAGTTCAGTCTTTCCATTAAATAGCGTGGGACCATTAATTATAGATTCTGGGAACAGGTAATCAAAAGACAGTGCTCCTCTCTTCAGAGCACAGTTTCAAAGGGTTGTTTTTTTATATAACTAGAAGTGGAAAATTTGCATTTGCTTCCCCCTAGACATTCCCCAGGCAAAATACTTGGTCCTATTTGTCCTAAACATTCATTCTTGTTTGGTACATTGTTCAATGCAGTCCTCGGAAGTTCATAACATTCCCAAGCTTAACAGACTTTGAGTACATAAGACAGGTAGATGAGACTTAACATGGACTATTTTCTAGTTCACCAATTAATACAAAGCAAACTCCAACAAGATATAGCTCAAAGAAACAGATCAGGATGCTTTCCTAGCCTACTGTAAGAGAATGGCAACAAAATTCTACTCTTACTTATGGTTCCAAGTGAGTTTCTGCCTCCAAATCTTCCTCTCCTGATGCCATTGTGATAACTGAGGGGCTCACACCGTTACTTTTTTAAATGTCAAGCTAAAATGTATTTTACACACAAGGTGCAAAATGACTAGATTACTGGTTCATTAAAAATGTAGCTAACATTACACATTATGACATTATGTTATATTATACATTAGATATATGGAAAAGAAAATGACAAAAAGCATAAAATAAGTAGACTAAATTACTGCCAATAAAATAGAATAAATTAAAATAGATGATTTTAGATCAGGCCTAGGCAAAATACAGGCCACGGGCTGGATCTGGCTGCCTAGCCACCAGATCCAGCCCACAGAGGCAGTAGGGAGTCCCAGGCAGGCTCCCTTGCTTGCCCTGCAGCCCTGCACGCCGCTCAGAAACTCTGTTGTGGGTGCTTTCTCTTTGAGTCTGGAGGGGAGGAGGGGAAGATTTAGACATTGGCTCCCACCCCCAGCACAACCCCATTGGTCGGTTTCTGGACAGACACTGGCCAATGGGAGCTGCCTGTTTGAATAACAGGCAGCCACAAAGCACAAGCCTCCAGCTCACTCACTCAAGCCCATGGCCAAGCAGACAGAAAAATGTTAAGCTCTGTCACTCTTTAGCTCTGCAGGCAGGTTGGTAAGTCTCCTGGTGAGAACCTGCCTTTGGCACCTCAGCCCCTCCCTTCCCCAATCCTCTCCCCCACACTCCTGCCCCGCTACTCCACATGCACCCATACTCCCTCCCAGATCTGGCACTCCAATCTGCTGCCCGAGATCACAATCCCCTCCTATCCTATCCCAAAATACTGCACTCCAGTTCCCTGCCCTAGGACACAACTACCTTCTTCACCCAAACTCCCTCCTAGACCCCATTCTCCCTCCAGCAATCCTTTACCCCAAGCTCCCTTCTGCACCCAACCTCCATCCCAGACCCTGCACCTTCTCCATTAATACCATGGAAGAGTGCAGCCCTCGGCCACTTTCCAAAATCTTCGGAGTGGCCTCCCATCAAAAATTATTGCCCATCCTTGTTTTAGATAAACCACCAAACATCATTATTATTCTAAAGCACTGGATTACTAAAAGGAAAGAAACAACTTACCCGGGACTTATCCTGTTCTATGCCATTGGCCTGCTATCCTCTAAAAATACATGTGGTAATATAATTTTCATTCACTAGCCAGCATAAGAGGCACATTTTGTACTAGTAAAAAACAAGAGTGGAACAAAAATGCCTATCGCTGTTGAAAAGAAGCATGTTTTATAAAGGTCAGGGAACAAATCCAACTAAGGAGTCACAGCAGGGATTAATTTGATCCTAGAATCCTAGTTGGAATTAATTCCACTTGAATGCAAAAAATCCCATCAGGTGAAAAGTGTTTCTTGAAAAAGAATGTAATAGTATCAGATAATTACAGCCCTCAAGGGCTAGTCCTGCAGTCCTTTCACACACATGACTTCCTTTGACAGGATAAAAATCATATTGTCCTTAAAATAGTGAGAATTTTGACTGGATTCCTATATGCACTTGAAATGAACTCTGGCTGCTCAGACACTGAAAACATGTTCAAGAACAATTCATTCCTGTAAGAAGATTAACCCCAAAGATGCTGTCAGGATAAGTGTCTGCTTGGATCTGCTGTGCATGTGTCTAAAGTGCAAGTTGGACTAGTGTCTAGTCTGATTTCTGCACTCACGGCTTTCCTTCATGAGTCAACATTCTTTGCTTTATCGCAACAGCTCTTCTCCTTTTTCTCTGTCTCTTTATGACATGACTATATACCACTGATACCTCTGTGTTCAAATAAACGTATTCACGAATTCCATACCCGATGATCTCATCTCAAGCAATTTACATGAAACTCTCTATGCCTCTTCAGTGACAGTCCAAAGAAACTAATCATCAGGTTTAGATGGCAATTTAAAAGATAAATCACATCCAATGTTTGTAAAATGGTTAGTTTAGGGACACTGGTAAAAAACCCAAATCATATAATTGCAAACAAGAATTACAATTTTAAACTGCTGAGGGCAAATTGTAGCATTTAGCCCTGTGATGGGCAACATTGCCTAGTGAGTGGGCCACATGAATAGCCCTCCTTTATCTCAGTGGTCCACAAGATTATCATAATCAAGACAGTCTCACAGGATAGGGTATTTTTGCTAACTGCGCTTGCATACCTAGAATTTGTGGGGTGTACCAACTGAACCATATCAACACTTTGATTAGATACAGTGGGAGCACAAGCTCTCATAGTCAATGTTATGTGCAATCAGCACATATCTCCTTTCACGTACCCTTGCTTTAGGTGCATGTTATTTTAGTGATGCCAGTAGGAAAAAAACGATGTGGATGGAAACCAGTGGAGTGTAGCAACCCTTTGCATAGACAACAGTAAACAAAATGTCTCGGGGGCCACAAATAGATCACTGATGGTCTACAGGTTGTCCACCACTGATTTAGCCACTAGTCTAAGTAAGAATGCTACAGAGTTTAGGGAGACAATGTGCCATCATCTCTCTCTGAGCAGCTTGATACAAGAGAGACTGTAGGTTGCACCATTTTTTAGAAGTGCATCCGACCTGCTCTGAGACAATGTGGAAGGAGAGCAGGGCGAGGTACCCCTTTTGTTACCCTGTGTGATCCAACAGCCCCATGGGAGGAACAGTCTTTCAGTTCCTCCAAGCAAAGAGACTATAAGAGTTTGGCTGTAATGCAGGCCATTCAAGGTCGGAAAGGCTTCTTTCATCTTCCTATCCCGCATCCTCTGCATCCTCCTAAGGGCCAGCCACAATCTGGCCTTTAATTCCTACACCTATTGTTACTGATCAAGTATTTCCAAACACTAGATTCCAAAGAATATTTAAACATATATATTAGATAACACTATGGTAGCTTTAAAAAATAGTGTAAACTGGGTAGCATTTGCATGGCATGTTTCTTAACTCTAGAGACGGAAACCAGTTTCATATTATTATTTGTATTACTATAACACCTAGGAGCCCTAGTTCATGGATCAGGACCCCATGGCACTAGCCGCTGTACATACAGGCTGTGTCTAGACTGGCAAGTTTTTGTGCAAAAGCAATTGCTTTTGCGCAAAAACTTGCCAGCTGTCTACACTGGCCACTTGAATTTGCGCAAAAGCACTGACGTTCTAATGTAAGAAATCAGTGCTTCTTGAGCAAATACTTTGACGCTCCCATTTGGGCAAAAGTCCTTTTGCGCAAATGTATTTGCGCAAGAGGGCCAGTGTCGACAGCTCAGGACTGTTTTGCGCAAAAAAGCCCCAATGGCTAAAATGGCGATCGGGGCTTTCTTGCGCAAAACCGCATCTAGATTGACACGGACGCTTTTGTGCAAAAGCGCTTTTTGTGCAAAAACATCCATGCCAATCTAGATGCTCTTTTCCACAAATAGTTTTAACGGAAAAACTTTTCAGTTAAAAGCATTTGCGGAAAATCATGCCAGTCTAGACGTAGCCACACAGAACAAAAACAGTCCATCTTACTGCCTTGAAGCTGGGTTATGCCAGAAGCATTTGGATCACTTATAGAGTTAGTTTTTTAGCGCATACAGCATGAAGTCTTCACTCATGTGAAGTGTAGTGAATATGCATCTCTCTGCCAGCTTTAATTTGTAATAATTAAAACAGCACAGTATGTCCCTTTTCCACATCAAATAAGACTGAAGAATAGAGTATCAGGTACATCTGAGTACAAACATGAATAAAATCTTACCGGTGGTCCAGGAGGTCCGAGTGGTCCTTTACTAAATTCAGAACAGGAGCAAGAATGAGGAAGAGATGGACAACTTTCCTCATTTCTCTGAGGAGAGAGCAAAATAGTAAGTCTATATTCAAAATATAAAGTCAACAGCTGCGGATGTATAACAGATCAATATAAATATTGAAGGGAAAATTTAAAAACTCCTAAATAATTTGGGGGTACAAGACCCATTGACTTTCAATGGGATTCATGCTCCAAATACAATTAGGTCCTTTTGAAAATCCCACCCATTGATTTCATGAGGATATTAGCAAAAGCATTTGGTTTAGATGCAAGAAAATAAACTACAATGTTAGTTTAGAAAAATAATTCTTACCAAAGCAGGAAGTTCGCAGCATTTATCTCTATTGGCCCAGGAGGTGGTACAAATAATGTCAAACATCTGCAACTGGAACTGTTTAAAAATAAGAATAAAGTGCAACATGTTTGTGGCAAGTTCAATGAAAAGGAGAGACATTGCGAAGGGGTCCCATTGCTCAGGGCACGCAGGAGACTGATGACAGAAACATTTGAATAGATTTAAAGTGGCAGGTGACAAACATACAAACTTTAATATAAAGGTGGTGGTTGGGGAAAGTGGGGTTGACCAGCATGGGCTTGAATGGCATCATCCCCATCCCAGCTCCCAAGTTCCTGATTCAGCCCCATGCTGCATCCTAAACCCCCTCTGTCCGCACAAGGGGGAACAAGGTTACAATCAAGGAGGAGCACTGCTGTGAAAACTAAATACTTCCTCTTGTCTCACGGGTCTTATGCTCAGATTTAGCCTGGAACCTGGTCCCTTGCAGCCTCTTGCACTGAGAACACATACCTCAAGCAGTGACAATATTTAGTGATGTTAATTGACCATTTCCAGGTTTGTTTTATTTTTTAAATTAACTCTTTTTAATCTTTACCCCGGCTACCAGGGCTCTGGGATGCCATGAGGAAAGCAAAACAACAACAAAACACAACACCAGACACCTTGCCAAACACCTTAAGAGGGAAAAAATTCCTTCATGACCTGCTAAAATGATTTGGTTAGACCTACAGCAAACTTGGAAACCAAGCTCTGATGGCTACCCCTCTTACGCGGCAAAAGAGATGGGGCTGCTTTCAGAAGCAGGAATGGCTTCTGTGTATGCAGCGTTTCTTTCTACACAGAGTGGGGGGTCGGTGGAACCATTTTGTTTCTTACCTCTCAGAGTTTGCTAATGTGGGCTAAAGCAGGTGCAATTCTGCTCCATTCTCCCAAAACCAAGCCCCATTCTACAGTGTTCTGGATGTAGAGACAGGAAAAAGGAAGAGGAATCTGGTGATTGAGCCCATTCTGACTTCCAACCAGGACCCCAGAGAGTGGCCATTCCCCTGTGAGATGAAACACCTCACCCCTCCAGCTAAGTAAGGAAGAGGAAATCTTAAGGGGCAGGCATTCCAGGATCTATCCTAAATGCAAGAGTTCACTATAGGGCTCTTCTCACCACGAGACAATTTAAAATGCTGACTTAATGCAGAAATCATGGACTCTGCAAAATGACAAAGATACCAGATAAAATATACAACTGTAAGTAAGTGAACCATAGAAACAGAATTAAATGCAAAGATAGATCTCGGAAGGGTACCTCCTGAAGATGATTCTATTTCTTCTCACCAACAAAACCTGTGTTTTTTAAAATTTTCTTTCCTTGTATGATCAAACAGCAGTGGAAATAAAAATGGATCCCAAAGGCACAAGAACAGAGCTCAGAAATTTCACAAATAATGAATTAGTGTATAGAGTGACATAATATTTTCCATAGAAATTGCAATCCTTGTCTAGATACAATGCCTTAAAATAGATTATTCCTCTTACTACTCACCAAGGGCCCAATTCTGTGGGCATTTGCCCATATTTGTGGCTTTGCTTACAGATTTGTCCTACCTATCTCACATGGCTGGAGCAGCCCCTGCCAACCATGGTGGCTTGGAAGACTGCTTGCCCTCCCCCTCCCCCTTTCATCAGTCAACCAGTTAAACACTACATTTAACAGGTTAACCAATTAAATGGGATTTTACATCCCTACTATATATGCACACACAAAGCTTCATTTTCTCCAGACTAAACAATTCATAGATCCACAGTGATAAAATATTTTGTTGTACAGTAAGGAATAGATACAATTATCTCAATTGCTTTATTGTGTTCATTTAAATACTGAATGAGTCAGTGTTCAGACTTAAAAAAGTTATGTATGTGGGTTGAGTCTTCTGATTCACGCTAAATTACTTAACAAAGCTTTGTTTGGCACTGTTAAACATTTATTCATAGTTCTCGGCATTCATAGCATTTTAGCTTTCTGAAGCTCTATTCCTGCAAGCAGAACCATGCAGACAAAAGTATCTGCTTGTACTGATATCAGAGAAGAATTGCAGCCCAAAGTTGTTTCAGATTAGGTAACCCTATTGCAATTATCTTTGCAATCCACATAAATGAATACAAAGAGTACATAGTGTATAGTTGTTACAAGGTGTTAGGTGAACTAAACACATAGGCTACGTCTACATTGGCGCGCTTTTGTGCCAAAGCTATGCAAATGAGGCTTAGCGTTAGAATATCGCTGAGCCTCATTTGCATAACTAATGATCCGCCATTTTCGCGGACCAGGCTCTTGCGCAAGACGGGGCTGTCTACACTGGCCCGTCTTGCGCAAGAAAAACCCTTTTGCGCAAAGCCCTTATGACGATCATTTTCAGGCATAAGGGCTTTGCGCAAAAGGGTTTTTCTTGCGCAAGACGGGCCAGTGTAGACAGCCCCGTCTTGCGCAAGAGCCTGGTCCGCGAAAATGGCGGATCATTAGTTATGCAAATGAGGCTCAGCGATATTCTAACGCTAAGCCTCATTTGCATAGCTTTGGCGCAAAAACGCGCCAATGTAGACGTAGCCATAGGCTAGGGCCAAAATGAACAGTTAGGTTCATTCAGTCCCAGTGGAGGGCTCAATTATATGACCTACAGCTTACAAAGCACAATATGATTTAGAACATAAGAACGGCCATACTGGGTCAGACCAAAGGTCCAGTTAGCCCAGTATCCTGTCTTCCGACAATGGCCAATGCAAGGTGCCCTATAGGGAATAAACAGAACAGGGGTCATCAAGTGATTCCTCCCCTCTCACTCATTCTCAGCTTCTGACAGAGGCTAAAGATGCCATTCTTACCCACGAGAACTAGAGGGTCACAAAGTGAAATTAATAAGGAGCAGATTTAAAACAAACAAAAGGGAAAGTTACTTGCTTGGTGCAGCAACTGGAGTTCTTCGAGATGGTTGCCCCTATGAGTGCTCCACCACCTGAGTGCCACTGTGCTTCTAATCAGATATTTAGGTAGCGGTTCCCATGGTCAACTGCACACACGGAACTGCTGGCGTGCAACATTTGAAACAGCTGTTCCGCATGTGCAGCCAACCGTCCCTTCAGTTTCATCTCTGACCCGGACATAGATGACTCCGAAGCAGAAGGGAGGAAAGGTGGTTGGTGGAGCATCCACAGGGACAGCCATCTTGAAGAGCTCAAGTTACTACACCAGCTGAGTAACCTTCCCTTCTTCGAGGAGTGTCCCCGTGGGTGCTCCACCTCAGGTGATTACGAAGCAGTAGTCGTGGTTGGTGGTAGGTGCTCTGGGACATGTGAATTGGTGACTCAGAGTATTGTTTGGCCAAACTGGGTATCAGAAGCAGCAAAAGTCTGAATGGCATAATGCTTTGTGAATGTCCGTGCCAAAGCCCATGTGGCGGCTCTGCAGATTTGGTGTGTTGATACATCCCGGAGAAAGGCAGTGGATGCCGCCATTGCTCTTGTAGTTGTCAGGCATTCTTTCTGGAATATGCTGTAGGCCAGGTGTATACACCTTGAGATCTATTTGGACAGTCTGTTTTTAAAATGAGTAACCCCTGAGATCTCTCTGCAGTTGAAACACAGAGTCTTGGAGTTCTGGGAAAGTGTTTTGTGCATTGTAAGTAGAAGCAATTGTTCTGCGGATGTCTAAAGTATGCAAAGCTGCCTCCCTGGTATGCTTGTGGGGTTTTGGGAAGAACACAGGTAAGTAAATGGACTCGTTGCTTATGAGGTACGCACTTTTGGGAGGAACTTGGGATGTATGCAGAGGATCACCTTTATGGAAGATCATGTGGGGATGTCTGTCATCAGAACTTGTAACTCGCCACCCTACATGCCGAAGTAATTGCCACAAGAAAGGAGACCTTCACTGAGAGATGGAGTAGTGAGCAGGTAACAAGGGTCTCCAAGGGCTTGCCTGTTATTGCCCTGAGCACTAGGTTTAAATTCCATGCTGGAGTTGGCTCCCTTAGTGGGGGAAACATATTATGTAAGCCCCTGAGAAAACACTTGATGGATGGTGCATAAAGACCAAGTGACCCTCTATGGGAGGGTGTAGAGCTGCAATTGTGGCGAGGTGTACCCTGATGGAGCTGAGAGATAACCTGCTCTGGTGCAAGCTCACTAAGTACTGGAGGATCTGTAGGATATCTGAAGACGTTGGAATATAGTTATATTCAGAGCACCATACCATGAAACGATACCATTTGTGTTTATGTGTCTTTCTTGTAGTTGGTCTACGGCAGTTCATGATGACTTCCTGTACAGCTGCCAGACACAGCACTTCAAGAGGAGTTAGCCATCTAGCAGCCATGCTTGGAGATGGAACGTCTGCAGACTGGGATGACATATTTGCCCATTCTGTTGTGTGAGCAAGGATGCGACTGGTGGGAAGTGCCATTGAAGACCTATGCTCATCTGTAGCAGGTATCGGTACCATATTTGTCTGGGCCAACTGGGGGCTATATGAATGACCTTGGCCTTGTCCTGCTTGATTTTCAGGATTACCCATTGCGGAAGTGGAAACGGTGGGAATGCGTATAGCAGGGGTGCTTCCCATTTTATGCTGAACACATCCCCTAGGGAGTGAGGGTCTTTGCCCACTCTGGAGCAGTAGTGTAGGCATTGAGTGATCGACTGGGTTGCAAACAAGTCCACAGTGGGAATCCCCACCTTTTGAATAGCGGAATCAGCATTGAGGGGTTGATTCCTTAACTCGTGATTCTGTGGAAAATGCCTGCAGAGGTTGTCAGCTAGCATGTTTTTTTCATCTGGGAGTTAGGTTGTAATCAAGTGTACGTTTTGTGGGATGCACCATTCCCATAGGCAAACTGCTTCCTGGCATAGTTAATAAAATCCAGCTCCTCCTTGTCAGTTTATATAGTCCATTGTTGTGAGATTGTCTGTATTTGTACTGTTTAGGAGTCAAGGAAGTGCAAGCAAGCATTGCAGACTTCTCTGAGTTCAAGCAGATTTATATGTTGCTTGACTTCCTCTGGAGATGATTGTGCCTGGTAACCTGGTGGTCTAGGTGAGATCCCCATCCTATTAAAAAGGCATCCATGATGACCATTACTGATGGCTGCGGTGGTTGAAAGGGAACCCCCTAGCAGACATTGTAGTGGACAATCCACCAAGTCAGGGAGTTCTTTACAATGGAGGGCATGGTGAGCTCATTGTTTATGTGGTGGACATGTGGTCTGTATACCGTGCATAACCACACGTAGTGCATAACCACATGTAGTGGTCTCATGTGGAGGTGGGCATATTGTACCACAAATGTTGCTGCTGCCATATGTCCCAGAAGTTGAAGGCAGTGCCAACCTGCTATGCGCGGGCTGGCCTGTGCCAATGATATGAGGTCCATGGATGCCATAGCAGCAATAGTCTCTCTAAGTGCGCCCCATGAATTCTAGAGTCTGGTTAGGAGTGTGTGTGCATTTCTGCATATTTCTCTGGAGCCTTACATTGTACAATAGGGCTCTGGTGATCTTGACTGCCTGTTCCATGTCATGCGCTGTGGAGCCCTTTAGTAGGCAGTTGTCTAAGTTTGGGAATATGGTAATCTCCATTCTCCGTAGGTGTGCTGCCACCACAGCTAGGACCTTGGAAAAAACCCATGGAGCTGATGAAAGTCTGAAAGGTAGGACCCTGTATTGGAAGTGCTCCCTTCTCCAAGGTAGGAATGATGGTAGTAAGGGATACCATAAGAAGTGTTGGGTTTGAACAAAGCGATTGAGCTGGCAAAAGTCTAGGATAGGCCTCCATCCTCCTGTCTTCTTGGTAGTGAGGAAGTATTGGGAGTAGAACCCCTTGCTCTTGTGCTCTGGGGGTACTCGTTCTATGGCTTCCAACTGCAGGAGGTGCTCTGCTTCTTGCATGAGCACATTTTCATGAGAGGGGTCCCTGGAAAGGGATGGGCAGAGGGGGTGGGAGGGAGGGATAAGTGAAAATGGGATACAGTAACCCGTTCAGATGATTTCCAGCACCCACCTGCTGGTGGGTATGCCATGTTGGATAGAATGCAGCCAGGCTGCTGCCAAATGTTGTGGAGAATTTGAATTGCTGCTGTAGAGAAACTGGGGCTGTCAGACCCTCAAACAGCACTTCAAAACACCCGACGTGAAGTGTATGGTTGTTGGGCCATTGTCCATCTGAGATAGCAATGGACAGCCTGCAGGTTATGCAACTTTTAAACCCAGGAGAGCCGGCCATATCCCAATATAAAAAAAAAATCAATGGTTGCTGGAAAACTGGCACCGTAGAACTAACAAGATCTAATCTAGCTATAGTAACAACAGAGAAAAAACTTTTTTTAAAACTACACTACAAGTAAAATAGTAAGCTAACGATTGAATACGAAGAAAAACTGCTACTAACAACTAACAGTTGAGGGCGACTGCTAAGCTGCGACCGAAGCTAGCAACAGTTAAGAAGGAACTGAAGGGACAGTTGGCTTTGCATGCGGAATAGCCATTTCAAATGTCATGCGCCAATGGTTCAATATGCGCAGCCAGCCGTGGGCACTGCTACTTAAAATCTCTGATTAGGTGGAGCACCCACAGGGACACTCATTGAAGAAGAAGGTAGTGTTTCATCGCACAATGCAGTGTCAGCCTATAGAACTCCTTGCTAGAGAATGTTATGAAGACCAGGATTTTAATAGGGTTAAAAAAAGAACTAGATAAATTAATGGAGGTCCATCAATAGCTATTAGCCAGGATGGGTAGGAATGGTGTCCCTAGCCTCTGTTTGTCAGAAGCTGAGAATGGGTGACAGGGGAGGGATGACTTGATGATTACCTGTTCTGTTCATTCCCTTTCAGGCACCTGGCATTGACCACTGTCGGAAGATAGGATACTGGGCTAGACAGACCTTTGGTCTGACCCTGTGTGGCCATTCTTATGTTCTTCGGTTTTAAAATTGAGTCAATTTTACTGGAATTTTATTTAAGGAAAAAACTGTGTGGAAGTTCTGACATTCTCAGAATTAAAGTTTTTATTTTTTGTTTTGAATTGTTAAATTGTGTATCATATTGTGCATTATACAATATATTTTTAAAAGATGAAATCAGACCAAAACATTTAGCTTTTGATTAAACAAAATGTTTTGATCAACCTGAAACTAAAATGGTTTGGAGTTTCCTTTGTGGAAAATTTCAAAATTTGCAGGTTTTGTTCCAATTTGGAATTAAATATTGAAATCCTGAAATCTTTTGCAGAAAAATGCTTAAGTGACTTAGAAGCATAAGTTCCATTGACTATCAATCGCTCTTATGCTCCTGAATCATTTTGGAACTTTTGAAAAGTTACCCTATATTTATATTCATAAAACCTAGTTCCTTCACATAAAGGGTGGCTTGAATATAGGCACTTACCTAGCATCTGTAGTAAGATGAAGCCCTAAAACATAAGCCCATGCAGCACAGGCCTGGTCTGAGGCCTGAGGCCTAGCCAACAATGGATAAAACATGGCTAACATAAAGCAAAGCTAAGCTGTGAGCAAGAGGCAGGCCCCTGCTCACAGAATTTGGCACAAACAGGGCTGAGAGTGCAAAACACTAATTGGTAATAGGCCCAGGTACAGAACAATAATTGGTACTGGTCATAGTTGAAATCACATGGTACCACCAGCTCATTAAAAAAGACCTTGGTACCCACTCCTCACAGATACAGACTCAGGTTCAGGAAAGGGTCTAAAATGACAGCATGATGGATAGAGATGATCTAATTAAACCACGAGGTACAGGGTGATCGGTGGAATCTAAGTAGTATCAGAGGGTGGTAACCCAACAACATCAGTAGTGAGGTGTGATTTGTTTGTACCTGTATATAAAGTGGTGTCTTGGGGAGACAGTCTTTGTATGACCTATGGGGCAGTGGAAATTTCCCACTGATTGAGTCATTCCATTGTGGCAAGTACATATGCGTAGTGGTTCAGTAGAGTCTACTGACAACTGTTACTGTACTTTGCTTAACAATAAACTTGGCCCGGCACCTTCGATCCTTAGCTGGTTAGTGATCTTTGGGGGCTCTCTCGGGGTCTATTGGGCTCATTGGGCCCACATCATTGAGCACACATGCAAGCAGCCTCTGGTTATTATCATCGATGGAGCCAGAGACCTGTGAGGATACTACGGCAGTAAATCCTCCTAACGACAGCATCTTTTCCATAGAAACTTTTGAGAGTTTTTCCTCATAAAACTATCGCTGTGTCTAGACTATATCCCTCTTTTGATAGAGGGGTGTAAATTAGACACTTCGAAATTGCAAATGAAGCGGGGATTTAAATATCCTGCACTTCATTTGCATAATCGCATGATGGCGCTCTTTCGAAAAAGACGCGGTTTTGTCAAAAACAGCAGGCTTTTTTGAAAGATCCTGTATTAGTATCCTAAATTGCATCTAGACTGCGGTTTTACTTTTGAAATGACTACCGCGGGGCTAGAGCTCACAAAATCTACTAGCGTGAGCCCCCGAGGCTATGGTGTATGAGGGGAATTCCTTCTCAGTCAAAGGCCACATCAGTGAGGGGTGGGTTTTTTTCCTTTTTGCTTCTCATTTGTGTGTGGCCTCCAAGTCAAGAAAAGTTCCCCACCCCTGATTTAAATTGAAATGGAAGTTAAATATCTAAATACCTTTGATCTAGATCTAAGTGACTCACCCAAAGTCCATAGGTCTGCTGAGTCCTGGTCCTGTGCCTTTACCACAAGGCCAATCTTTCTCTCTTAATGGGATACTCAGATAGCTGCTATTCAGCATGAATAAGAGGGTCAGACATGGAGCTTTAAAAACTGGTGACTGGACATTTTCTTGTTGTTGTCTGCAAGGGCATTATACGCATATCAACACACGCATTAGGGCCCAATTATTTCATATTAATAAAAAAAGGAATGATGTGTTGAGTGCACGATTACACTCCTATGTGAATTGCCATGTTTTCCATGTGAATACAACTAAACTTTTCAATGAGTGGGTGGCTTATAAAATGACTTATCTTTTACAGATTTCTAGATCCCAACAAAAGCTACCATTTCTTTCCCTTTCCCCCTACAAAGACCTCTTTAATTCCCAACTTTTCTAAGTTTGCCTTTGTCTGGTACTACTGGAATGTGGCACAAAGATTGTTCTGTTTAATTGTCTTTAGAGGCAGAAAATTCAGTCACCATTATCCATAAGCCTAAGGCCTAATGAGTCCCACCCTCCTCACAGAAATCTATCCTTTGGGTAAATATATTTTTGACTGCACTTCATTTTTAAATACAATCAGACATGATACATTTTAAAGGGTGAACCTCTATCTCATTCAAACCAAGCCTGGGGCGCAAGGCTAGGACAGTTTAAAGAGAATACCCTAATCTGACTATATAGATGATTAACTGATATCCCTCCATGTCCCACACACTTTCCCCTCCAACAATAAAACTCAACCAAAGAAGACAAATGGTGAAATCCTGGCACCACTGAAGCCAATTGGAAAACTCATATTGATTCAATAGGACCAGAACTGCGTCCAAAGAGAATAACCATTTTAGAAAATTTGGACAGATAAGGACAACACATTGATATAAAATCAATTATTTTAAATCAGATCCCTCTCCAGGTTAGATTAAAAATATGTGTAAACATCAGCTTAATTTAAATTGGGGTAAAAACCTAACAATCAAGAACATTCACATTCTAGATCCCTACGGTTACCCTAATGAACAAGTATTAGTATCAATAATTATTAATTGAGAACACCCAAGGACTCTGCATAAATGTTAAGCTTGATGTAACCCACAAGTTTTCCGGGTGCAGTTCACTGTGTAGTGGCACTTAGACCATTTAGAGAGAAAGAAAGAAAGAAAGAAAGAATTTCCTCTGCAGCCTTGGCTGAGCGCCAGCTGGCTTTTGGTTCAAACTGTGGAGGCACATGCACTAAGTTCCAGAGGTCCAAGGTTCTTGCATGGAGCAAGACCCTAGTGGGAGTTAAGACACAAAGGGCCAGACCCTCAGCTAGCATAAATCACTGGAGTTCCACTGGCACCAAGGCAACTATGCTGATTTACACCAACTGAAGATCATGTCCAGAAACAGGAAACTCACTAAAAGTCAGACTTGCTTTCCTTTGCATTAAAATGCCTAGTGGAATTTGTTCTGTTCTTAGCAGATGGAAATTTTGATTCTATACTTGTGTCTGATTTGAGAAATTCACAATTTTGTTTGACATGGAATAGAGCTACCCACTGCCTCCGTCTCAGAGCACAAAGCCCCAGATGGACCCCTCCTGCTCAGTCACATTGGCTGAGAGAAGAAGCAGTAACACCTCCTGGGGACAGAAGTACCTCCCAACCCTTGATATCCTGCAGATCCCAGCTGCACTTTCCCAGACTTGGGTTGCGATGGCTCCAGATTGGTAGTAGCCGTGTTGGTGGGGGAATCTTTACTACCTCAGAAACCCTGATGATGTTAGCAAATCTGGATTCTATAATCTGTTTTGTGGGATGATAAGATTGATTACTGCATGTGGAAAAGTAAGGTCTCTAAGTAAGGTCTCTAAGTCTGATGACAGTTAATCCCCAGAAGCACCTTTGCAGTCCTGGACTACATGGCACCAGAGAACATTTTCCATAAGGGAGCAAAGGAATGCTGTACTCTTGCACTCGACATCGGCAGGGACACATCCTTTCCCCCAGACAACAACAGACAATGGGAGATCACTCAGAGCTCTGGTATCCACTCAGTTCTGCGGGGGCAGGTACCATAAAGGAAGGGGGAAGTCAGCAGAAAGATGGACCCAATGTACTTCTTCAGACTCTGCAAGATCATTTATAATTTTAGATATTTAAATGTTTAATATTTTTAAAAGAGCTTGGCGTGCTGCGAGAGGCACCCATGGAAACAGTCTGTGCAAAAATAATGCACTTATGTAAAATTGGGGGAAGCAAGTGCAAAGCCAGCATATATTAAAGGGCCCCAGGGGATGATGCACACAGGGATGTTCAGAATAACTGAAAATAATGTTTAAGTGATCTAGGACCCACAAGTTATGCATATTGTTAACTTGTGTAATGAGGGCTATTTGGGGCAACAACCATCCCTTTCTTGGACAGGGCCTTGCACAAAGGGACTCACTAGTATGTGAGTATAGATGAGCAAAAAAAAATTAGTTATGGAGATCAGTTAACCACAATAATCAGAAATGGGTTTGCCTCGAGTGAGGTGGGCAGCAGATTTTCACAGAATTTCTATAACAGTGTAACTCTGTCACTTCTGAACTCACACACTACTTCTGCTAAAAGCACAATTGTGTGGCTATTGCATGCCGAACCTTAGGAATTTTATTATGGTTTAAAAAATTGCCTTTGTTTCACTTACTGGTGCAGAATTGTCCCTTTGTCCTCTGGATCTGACCATTCTTCCCAGCACTTCTATCCCATCCGAAGTAATATTCCCTGCTGCATTAATTGTCTTTTCACTGACTTGCTTGCAGTCAATAATAATTTTGGCCATAGTCTTGCTGATAACAACATGTAACTAGGCAAAAGAAAAAACATTTGAAAACACAGAGAGGAGACCAAAGAATATGGGTTATCAGACACAATGAGTATTTTCAAAATGAGTTGATCATATTAGTCCATAACAGATACTCCATTCAATGAATTAAGCCTCCTTTTCTGCAGGGTTGTCATTTCCTCACCCCTGGGCAAAGATTCCATATAAGGATTATTCACCACCTGAATCCCACTGAACCCTGGATTTATGTGCTGCTTAGTGAAGTGCAGGCTTTGTGTGAGCCTGCCTCATAGGACTGTCTTTTGCCCAAAATGTTATGCAGAGATTCACAAAGACAAATGGACTCTACCAAAAATAGTCGTAAAAGCCATTAAATAATTTTGACAGAATCATCAAACAAAAGCAGTGTGAAGGCTTTACATTAAAAGATCAAGGTGAGAAGCATCTCTCTGCAGCCCTAATGGACCCAGCTGAGGGAGGTGTACCTGTACCCTGGCTGGGGCAGCTCCAGGTTTATCTGGCCCCAGCATGAAGAATGTTGTAAACTGTGCACTTTCCCTTCACTCCATGATGAAGGGGAACAGCTAGCAATGTTCCTGTATGATTTGAGGGGGGTGTTTCAATCCACTCCCCATACTCACTAAAAGGTGCTTGGGAGGTGAGAGACTCAGGACAGGGGCAGTCCCAGATGGTGGGGGGCATGCCCCAAGCCAGTCCCTTTCACCTGTCTGGTGAGTCTGTCTTTTTTCTGTGTAATTTTCTGAGAAGCAATCCCATTTTAGGAACATTCCATTTTTTGTGGCACAGCCAAACTGAATTTGGTGGTTTTAGCTCTTACAGTTTAGGAGGAGTTCTTGAACAAACAGACTGACAGATGGACAGACAGAAAGACACAGAAAAATCTTTGTTCTGTATTCTTAAAATCTGTCTGTCTCTTAGCATAACTAACCTTATGGAAACTTCCATAGAATATTTTCTTTATTTCAGGGCCTTCAAATGTAACAGTTTGAAAATCTCCTTTGTAGTCATAATTAAAGAAAATCAGGGTTTTACCATCATCTGTAGAATCAAAGAGAGACAGTAATTCTCGCTGTGTGAGGAAAAAGCAGATAAATTATTATTTGGTAAAAGTCAACATTGTTCTTCATAATGCAGACCACAAAACTTTCAAGATAGTTCTTGCACTAAAAAACCTGGCACTATAGAATTATCATTTGTATTTAGGTTCCCCAAACTGAAAATCATGCAACTATTTATTCCTTTTAAGGAAAGAAAAAGCTTTGTTTTTAGTACTTCCTAAATCAATGCTTTATCACTTATAACATACAATTCCTCTAGATAAATCATATTTATAGCTACATTACAATGTAGACGCTGTAGTCAGTTGGAATCCTTCATTGGAAGCAGCTGTGGAATTATACCCATGGGATAAGTCTACTCCAAGATTTAGGTTTTCAAAAGAATCTAAAAGAGTTAGGTGTAGAGCTGTGCAACAGATGAGAATTTTGTTTTTACTAAAAAGATTTTGAAATCTGGCTTTGTTCCAAATTGCAACATATGCGGAAAAAATTTGAAATTTCCAATCTCTCTATACATTAAAAAAAAACTTATCCTGAGAGACGACAGAGTGATGTCATGTGTCACTCTGTATCCCCTCTGTCTGCCCTCAGCCCCTCCCTCTGCCTTCCCCCATGCTCTGTGGAGCCACGAGCCATGCAGCCTCCCCCAGGCACAATGGAGAAGTGGGGCTACAGGGAACTGGGGGCAGAGGAGGAGTGTTGTACGTCCAGTGGCACCTCAGACTGCTTCAGAGTGAGGAGCGGTGGGGCTGGCCTGGGAAGCAGGTGACTGGGAAGCAGGGCAGCCTGACTCCGCATGTGGCAGCTGCTTTGCAGCCTCCTGCCGGCTCAATCCTGGGTGCCTTGGGTTGCAGCCAGGAGCTGCTTGAGAAGAACAGAGGGAGGTGAGGCCTCTACTTCTCTCTCAGGAAATCAGGCGGCACTGGGGGATTGGGCCCTGGACAGAGACATGCCATAGCCTGGAGCAACTCACAGCCTGCAGAGATGCCTGTGTCCCACCACACACCCTTGATTGCGGGTCGCTGGTGGGGGAAAGGAGGGGTGAGTTGGCCCTCTGCCTCCTTCTGCAAACGGGACTCCCAACCTAGTCCCACAATGCCTAGGGTGTGCCAGGTTCCCTCAGCACCACCTGCATGGAAATGCCCCCACCGGGCATGGGGGGAACCACCCCCGCTGAATCCCTCCCAGCTCCGTGCCACATGGGCTGGGGGTTAACATCCTCCCCAAACCCAGGCCTTGCCCCCCCTCCTCACCGGCTTCACACAGCATGAGTCAGGGTGTTAGTCCCCTTCCCCCACCATACCACCCCCATTGGGCCTTTGCTCCCCTCCCTGGACTCCATGCCACAAGGGCCAGTGGTTAACGCCCTCCCTCACACACTTCTCCACCCCCCATTGGACTCCATGCAGCTGATTCCATCCCCCAACTGCCCCCTGAGGCATCACAAAGGGGTGGCCCAGCAGCGTTCAGAGCAGCTGCCAATCCACTGGTGCTGTTTCCTTGCTGGTTAGGTTGTCCGTTTGTGGGAGGGGACAGGGTGTGTGTAGGGAGGGAGGAAGGGGGATAGGGTGTATGTGGGAATGGATGGTGTGGTAAAGAGGGACAGTAAGGGTATTGGGGATGGGCAGTGTGGGGAGAGAGAGGGGTTAAGGAGATCGGTGGGTGTAGGAATGTAGGCAGGGGGATGGGAGTGTAGGAATGGAGGATAGAGGTAGGGGTAGAGATGCAAGGAGGGGGTGGGCTGTAGGCCATGGAGCTCCAGACTCTGGCTCTTCCCCCCAGAGACAGGGGGGTTGGCAAGTATAGAGAGCAGGGGGCACTGCCCCTAGTAAATGTTTAAAAAATATATATATTCTGAAACCATCAAAACAGTATGCTTTGACATTGTCAGAACTTTTTTCTTGCTTTTCTCCCAAAACAAAATTCAGACAAAACTGACCGAATTTTGTCAAGTGTTTTGATTTTGATGGATTGCACATTATGATGAAAGATAGCTCTAAAAAGTTTCTCTGGATGACTCTAATTAGGTGCCTATCTCCCTCTGAAATTGCACTTGAGTCTTTTAAAAACCCCATTCTAGCTGTCCCGTAGATGTAACCTAGATGAAAGGCTCAAGCAGAGCTCTGTGACCAGCTAATATTCAACATCCTCATTGATTTCAGCCTAATCTATCATAAAAGATGTTTTGAATTGATTTTCTAAAAGCACTGAAAGCATGTCATATTCTGCTAGCTGCTACTACAAGGCCCCAAGTGGTTCTGTGAAGCCATGAAAGCATTCTTGCTTTGTGTTTCAGGCCCACTGACTGGGGGAATGGGGAAGGGAAGGACAAAGAGTGCAGCTATCCCAGGGCCTGGAGTTTCAAAAGGACCCAGGCTCCTGACAGCTGCTGCCATTACCACAGGAGCCCTGGGCCCTTTAAATCGACACTGGAGCGCCAGGTGGCTCTGAGTGCCAGGGAGAGGGCTTGAGGGAAGGCTGCCACAACCCTGCCCCTTCTGGGATTGCAGAGTCGGTCCCCACCACCTTGCTCAAGGGCCTGGTAAGTCTGTTGGCTCCACTGTTTGTGTCTATAGATAAATCCAAGAATCGGCTTACTACAATCTCAACCATGGATATGAGATCAGCATACACAATGAGGAACACGACAGTGTTTCATGATCACACGTGGTTTCTAACATTCATGCTGTATCTGAATATCAGTTGTGGCACTCAGCAACATACTGGTAAGACCCTTAAGTTATGCCTACACTGAAATTAGATACCCATGGCTGGCCTGTGTCAGGTGACTTAGGTTCATGGGGCTCAGGCTAAAGGTCTGTTTAATTGAGGTGCAGACATTCAGGCTGAGGCTGGAGTCCAGAGTGTAAGACCCTGTAAGACGGAAGAGTCCCAGAGCTTGGGCTACAGCCCAAACCCAAACTTCTACACCTCAATTAAACAGTCCCTTAGTCCAAGTTTCACAAGCCTGAATCAGCTGGCACAGACCAGCCATGGCCATCTAATTGCAGTAGAGACAAGTCCTAAGAGACATGGCTTCAATTCCCTGCTTCACCATAGATTTCCTGTGCAATCTTGGGAAAGTCATCTACACCCAGATTGTTAAAGGGATTTAAGCGCTGCAGTGGTGTGCTGCAATGCCTAACTTGTTAGGAGCCTAACTCATCTTCAAAGATGCTTTAGGCTATGTCTATACTGCAGAGTGATTTCAGAATAAGCTATGATTTCAGAACTATCTTATTTCAAAATAGCACATCTACATTAGGGAAGCCTCAAAATAGTGTAGACATGCTATCTCGATTTAGAGCCCCAGGAGGAATAACTTAGAATGGCTCTGGTGAGGGGCTATTTTGAAATAGCAGAAGTGGAGCATCTACACACACCTTATTTTGAAATAGCTATTTCAGAATAGGCATTATTCTTTGTAGAATTAAGTTTACAGAAGTTGGAATAAACTGTCTGTCATTTCAAAATTATTTCAAAATAACAGAATTGCTGTGTAGACACTCACATAGTTATTTTGGAATAACAGTCATTATTCCGAAATAACTTTACTGTGTAGACAAACCCTTAGGGTATGTCTACACTTGCACCCTAGTTTGAAGTAGGGATGCAAATGCAGGCATTCGAAATAGTCAATGAAGCGGGGATTTAAATATCCCACGCTTCCTTAGCATGATCTCACCGGTGCGCTAGTTCGAATCACAGCTGATTCGAACCAGGAAGTGCGTGCCGGGATGCGTTAGTTCGAACCAAACCCCTTGGTTCGAACTAACGTTACTCCTCATCATTCTAATGAAGCATGGGGTATTTAAATCCCCACTTCATTGACTATTTTGAATGCCTGCATTTGCATCCCTAGTTCGAACTAGGGTGCAAGTGTAGACATAACCCTTAGAGATTATATGTCCTAAGTGCCTAAACCCTTTTAAAAATCAGACAAGCTCCTAAATCAGTGAGGCATTGCAATGCTGAGCCCAGCAAAGCCTAAATATCTTTAAAAACTTGGGACTTATTTTTTCTAAGAGAAAATATTTCTGTTATTTCCATTTTCAAATATTTGGAATCTGACCCTGTACTACCATGATGGGAGTCACATAAATAATTAAATAATAATAATAATGCTTATATCTTTTCATGAATAGATCTCAAAGCACTTTACACATCATTATCTCTGCTGTAGAGATGCGAACCTGAGGCACACAGAAGTGAAATGAAAACAGGAAAACAGGCCAGTGGCAGAGCCAGAATAGAACTATGGTTTTCTATTCACAGGGGAACATTGCCTTGAGTAATAGTATGATCTCATTGGTCTAAATCAAAAAGTAATTGTATGACTTCTTTGATCCAATGCCAACTGAAATCAATGTGAGTTTTCTAAATAATTGGGTAGAATTCAAATCTTACTTATACCCATCCATCTAAATCTACAGTTACTTCAGATTTACACCTATAATTGAGATTCTAAATTTACTAATGGACTCCAGATGAGATTCATATGTGATTCTATCTAGGGAAAATCCACTGAAAATAACCAGCTTCAAAATTTTGATAATTATTTGATTAATATATTCATTACTTAAGCCATCATCAGTGTCCAATTTCAGTATTTTTTAATCATACCTCCCAATGGGACAAAAAAGCATGCCATAAGATATAAAATACCTACTGTCCAAAATAACTCCAACAAGTGGCTCGTATTTTTCATTTAAAATCTCCCACAGAGCAAATGGCTCCTGGGGTGTGTCAGGGAGTATACGGAAGAGAAAAGTAATGGTGTAGTCTGAAGGAAGCCCCTCAGGGTGCAAGTATCTGTAACAGAAAGAATATTCTGAGAACTGAAGTAATCACAGTAAAGCTGATTTAAAAGCATTCTTCATTACTTTAGATTTGTCTTTTAAAATCAAGACCATGCATCAATATGAGACAAGTATCATTATACAGTAGAATCTACTCAACCATGACGGAAGTCAGAACAATGCTACCCTTGGGATTTTTCCAAATAATTTAATTATAAACTTGATGGTGCTTTACATTTTTGAAGTAATAATCTCTGTTCTACTTTATTATTTTAATTTAAAAAGGAACTAAAATACGAGTTTCATTTTAAAAATTGAGGGCCTAATCCAGAGTTCAGTGGGAGTTGAAGGTATTCAAGGTCAAGCCATGAATTATATTAAAAGCTTCATTTTTAAAGTGCACCCACTTGTGAGATTTTTGATAATCTTAAATTTAGTAGGTGATGAAAATATAAATGACTTGAAAGACCCATAATAATGGACCTTTCCTTTCTAGTTAAACCACCTTTAAACCATTGATAGATAAGCAATTAACTAATGACAGAGACTTTTGCGGGAACTTTTATAATTATTTTTAGAATGTATTTTTAGACCCTCCCCCCTCAACAAAACCTAGGAAAAGCCATCAGCAAGAAAGCTCCCAGGAATATAGTCCCAACTGTGGCAAAACAAGATAATTTCATAAAAACACTGACAAGGTATCTAAATGAAAAAACTATTTCCCTGAAGAAAGATTCTTCTTCTGTACTCGTTTCAGCCCAATAAATACTTTTAGTTAATTTCTGCAGGGTAAAATCCAGTAATTGGCACAAAGGTGTAAAAGCTAATTCATTCTTTTCCTCTGCTGCTCTTTTGCTGGTTCAATGCTTCTGTCTGGGGGACTGAATGTAGAGGAGCCATGGAACATGCATAGCACACCAAGCAGGGCACAGACGATTTTAGGGAAGGTCAAGAGACCCTCCCATCAACCTTCTTCTGCAGGAGGGAGGCAATAAGTACTCAGTGGCAATTCTTTACTTCCCCTGTGTGCCTCTTCATAGGATCTAGTCCTAGCTTTCAAGCTGTGTGGTAGGTCCTGGATTTAAACAGAGGCAAACTCTGGTGCACTTCCTTACGGCACATAGCTCTTATCATAGGAAGTCCCACTGCAAAACAGTGGGGACTATTCACAAAGAGTTCAGTAAGACTGAACATGAATAAATTATCACAATATGGCCCTAAATTTGCATATGCAAAATTGATAATCACCATATTGCAACCTGTCTTAAAATGGCTCATGTCTCAAGCTAAAAATTGTCATTGTGCTCACTTTGCTTGGCAGTGTAAGTCTGGAGTGGAGTTAGGTCAGGACTTGGCTATCCAAGAAACATTCTTGCAGTTCAACTTAGAACACACACTGAAATAACATGTTGGTTTCCACATTCTTCTAAAATGGAAATGCTAAATCTAAAATAAGTCATGCACTGAACATTAGGATCATAATATATGCATTAACACTTACTTGGTAGGCTGGGAAATCAAGGCATCTTTATGCAGTCTGTAACATGGATAAGCATTAAAAGTACCAGGTTCCATAGATACTCCTTCGACTGTCGAAAACTCCTTTTCAACCAAGCCAAACATTTCCATCATTTTAAATCCTGGAAAGCATAAAAATATTAAACATATCCCTTTAAATTCATTATGTTAAGGGACAAATTGAGCTACATAGAGAAGCTTCATATCACCAGGTAGTTAACAGCTGTTTTTATAATGGAAAGTAAGTAATTTATGACCTAAATGTGTGAATATCAGTAAATGAAAGTGATTCCACAAATGCAGAATCTATGATCATAATACTGTACCTGCTAAACTGTTGCCATCCTTATATACCAATGGGCAGGCTGGAAAAAAATTAAAAATACATTTAAACTTAAAAGACTATTAAATATTTCAAAACTTATCTGTTTTATTTCTTCCTATAAAGAGCAAACTAAAATAATCTCTCCCAAGGAAGGTCTGCTGGTGAATCAATAGACATTAAGGCCTACATATCTAGTTCTGGGAATCTGAGAAGTAAACCTACAGCTAGATCAGGCAAGGCTGCTCCCTCAGTATGCCCTGCAGTGCAAGTTGGCTAGTATGGTTCAGTACGCCATACCAGCAAGGCATTTCTAGCCAGCACCCATGCCCACAGAACTGCCTTTCCTCCAGCTCTGTCTGTAGGGAGCCCCACAGGAGAACAGCTAGGGGCAGCATGGCAGATGGAGGAGTTGCCAGCACTCTGTTCCTTTCCCAGCTGCACCTCCCAGCGATGAAAGGAGCAGAACCCCCAGTCCCACCACCAAGCCCTGTTCTCCAGTAGGACTGCCAGTGTATGGAGCTGGGGAGAGGCAGCTCCCTGGAAGGGCAGGAGTTAGTGCTGGGACTTCTGCACCTTTCCCCGCTGGCAGGGGCAAAATAGGGAAAGCAGCAGAACTATCGACAGCTCTTGTACCACCTTCAGCACAGGCAACTAGTGCCTGTGAAGGGAGGAGGTACAGGGAGGACCACCTAGAGGAACAGGGATGGGGCATGAGAAGGCATCCCATTTAGCAATTAAGATTTTGGCCAGGGCACAGAGAGGTGATGCACCTCTAGAATGCCACCATGAGTCACCTATGGCCCCCAACTCCCCACCCCCAGGAACGTGAGATGAGTACGGGAAGGGGTACAGTCACATGGAGGGTCACATGCCCCTGCTTAAGTAGATGTTCCCCCCACGACTGCTCATACTGGTAAGAAATGTATTTTACTGGCACCACTAAGTCTGACTCAGCTCTCCAGCGGAGCATGCAGTGACTGAACTCTCAGGCATGCTGCAGCAGTCTATCCCTGGGCAGGGCCAAGTCAAATAGCCTCAGAGCACAGTAGCAAGGGCTTGGCTAGGAACCTTTCTGCTGTCTCATGTTGTTACCGATTCTCCAGCTGTCCAGCCCTGAGGTCTGTCCCCATTCCTAGGGTTACCAGGTGGCTTCAAAAAAAATACCAGACACATTTGATCTCAGAATGGAGGTGAACCAGCCGGCGGGAAGCAGGGCTGGTGGGGGTGGGGGCAGCAGGACTGGCCGGGGCAGATCAGGGCGGGGGAGGGAGGGGAGAACCGGCTGGTGGGAAACAGGGCTGGTCGGGGGGAGCGGGGCTGGCTGGGGGAGATGGGACCGGCCAGCAGGAAGCAGGGCTAGCTAAGAGGGGGCCAGGGGGAGCAGAGCTGGCCGGGGAAGATTGGGAGAGGGGGAAAACCGGCCGGCGGGAAGCAAGGCTGGTCGGGGGGAGCGGGGCTGACCGGGAGGGGGTTGGGGGAAGCGTGGCTGGCCAGAGGGTGGAGCGGGGTGAGAGAATCGGCTGGTGGAGAGTGGAGCTTGCCCAGGTGCACGCAGATCCTGGGTTCTGCCCGTCCCACGCACGGTCCTGGTGAAGCACGAGCAAGTCCGGCCCCGGGGATTCCATTCAACACCGGCACCACCCCCCCTTGCGTAGATGCATATTGCCTGGATGGTAGACACACTCACGCAGCATGAACATGTCTACCAGGCAGTTCACAACTACATACTGATACTTCTAATAATAATAAAACTTACCTAATTAGAAAATAGTGGACATTTTATATGTCCGGTATTTTTCCAGTTTGTTTCTCAGACAGAACATCTCACCTGGCAACCCTACCCCTTCCTTGTCCAAGCCTTTTCTGTGCCCTATTCTGGATCTTCTTTGCCCTGATCTTGCCCTGCACTGCACCTGCCTCTTGACTGATTGACTCCAATTCATTTTTGACCTTTGGCCTGCTTCTGGACTCTGACTACAATCCTGATTTGGCTTTCCTATGGATTCTGTCCTAGACTCTGACCCACAGCCTCTCCCCAGGCCCTGGTTTCAGTTCAGCATTGCTCTCTGTCTGGTCCTGAGTCGGTGTCCGGATTCAACCAGTGTTCCCACCATCAACCATGACAACCTAGAACTGAGGGCCTAACAGCATCCCATGTGGTACTAGTAGTTGTTCCAAGCTAGCATACAAATTAAAGTGCACTTTTAAAAATGTAGACCTGAATGGCAAATACATAATATTGCTGAGTTTGCAAAGGCCTGATCTAATGATTTATAATGTTGAAACTGCAACCACTAAGCAGTAGACTGTACGGATTAAGAAAGGTTCATAGCAATACAATGAAAGCAACATTCTTGTGCAGCCAGTTCTGGAAGATTGCAGAAATTCATGTAGCTACATATAGGCCATTTTCCAGTATCAATATAATAGAACATAATAAAGGTGTGTATATATGGAAATGTGGACAATGCTCTCTGATAATGCCCTGGCCCAGAAAGACCCTCTTTTCCTCTAGTCATAGAGGGTCTAGAAAAATGACATCTCCATGGTTTTGGACGGGTGCCAGCATTATAGCAGGAAAATCCTTGCTCCACCCTTTCCCTTTGGGCTATAACTTTTCCAGTTTGTGTGCTCTACACATACTAGAATTTGGTCCTGGGGAATACATTTTACAGATGTTGTTTAAATAAAGAATGTTTAGTCAACATTAAACATAAAATAGGTTAAAGGTCTATACAAAATAAAAAGTTAAAAATTGTAGACCAAAAGTCTTCTCATTTATCCTGCTATAAATTCAGAGCAACTTCTTGTTGCTCAAGGAGTTACTCTGGATTCACACCAGTATAACAGATGTTCCTGAATAATTGCAACCAGAACTTCATTAGTCTCATACCACAATAATATTGTAGCAATGAGATCTACAAAGATATTAGAAAACTGGCCGTATTTTTCAATGGTATAGAAACAAAATTTTTGGACTAGAAAACCGAATTATAAAAAATAAACTCCTTATTTAGCAGATATTGCACATTGCACAGGTACAAATACAAATCAAAATGGCTAACTTGCTGATGCAGTTTCACAGACAAAAGTGATCAGTTCATCTTCAATCTTTTCAAAGGCATCAAAATCATCCACAAAGAAGACATGTCTTTCACTAGGCTTGCTGCCAATGTTAACTAATTCTGAATAATCTGCATCCGCCACACCAATAGCAAAAATGCTGAAACCTAAAAAAGAAAAAGGAATGTTCTCGTGATTTGTTCATTCAAAGAGCGGAAATCAAATATAAACATATCATTTCCTTTGGCTCCTTTCCTGGCTAAATGTACAAATAGAAAAATTCTTAATTTTTCTACAGTGCATATGAAAAGTCATGCACGTATCCCAAGTAATGCACTCAGCAGTTCCAAAAGAAATCTCATGGTAATATTTTTCCTTTGGCTATTTAAGCACATGCTTAAGTATAATTCTCTTTGACTTCAACGGGATTTAAACAAATGCTTCAAGTTAAGCATGTTCTTGCGCGTTTTGCTGATTTCTTCCATGTTTAAATTTAAGCATCCGTTTAAAATGCTTTGCTGAACTGATGCCTAAGTGCATTTCAATAACAACAAAAACCAGCTGTATAGTATATTACAAATACAAAGCACCCAAATCAATTGCCTTGATTTTTTGTATAGCTTTAACTCTATGCAATAGAAGTGGAGTTTAAATGTCTCACTTTTTATACTGGTTTATTTTCATTTCAGATTAATCAGTGATTAAACCCCACAGGTTGAGCCTGCTCCACAATTTCCTCTGATGGGTCATATTTTGAACTAGGAGCCTGATCTTGACTATGAAAATGGGAGTGAATCTGGCTTGTAAGTTTGAGGAGGAGCAAACAATAATTATTCATCAAAATTATTTCTTGATGCTTTCCTTTCCATGTTCTGACAATAAAAATGACCTGTTTGTAATGTTCTGATTACTGGCAAAGCCTACTTTAGTCCTTGGGAGTCTTTCCATTGACTTCAATAGGCACTGAATGAGGCCCACCCACTCACCCATGATTTTCCATGGCCAGTAGAAGGGCTTTCCTAGGAGAGGATTCCAACCTCTGAATACCTTTCACAGGTACACCAGAGTTTCACCATAATAATTCTTATTATTTGTATTATAATGTCCAAACTAGGGATGTTCAATTTTGACTAAACAGCTAATCAAATAGTCGATGACGTTTCCATTGACTACTTGATTAGCCGAATCAAGGGTGGAGTGGGGTGCTTGCTATCCCGGCTGCGCCTCTGTCTTTTAAAACTAGTAAGAGCCCTCCGCAGCTTACTACATTTAAAAGGCAGAGATGCAGTGGGGAGCCTGGGGCGAGCGGGGACTCAAGCCCATGGGGCTCTAACTACATTTAAAATGCAGAGGTGCAGCTGTTGGGACATGGCGCCATTTCCCCCGTTGCACCTCTGCCTCCCCTGCGGAGATGATGCTGGGGGGAACTGGATTTTAAGCCAGCTCCCCCAGCACTGGCTCCAGTTTTGCACCCTTGCTGCCTCTGAAAAAGAGGCAGCAAGAGAGGAAGAAGCAACTAGTCAAGTAGTGAATCAACTACCCAATAAAACTAGGCTTATCAGGTAGTCGACTAGTCGCTTATATCTCTAGCCCAAACCATCTTTGTGCCAAGAATCATTCACATACATAGGGCAGGTCCATTCTACAAGGACAGGTCAATCTAAGCTACGCAATCTTAGTAGCATCACTCAAATTGACATAGCTTAGATCTTACTGTAGAGTCCACACAGCAGGGGGTTATCAAAAAACTCTTCTGTTGACTCCACTTATTCATCTCATTCTGCTGGAGTACTGGAGTCAACAGGAGAATGATTGGCAGTTGATTTTGTGGGTGTTTACTAGCCTCGCTAAATTGACCTTCAGTGGATCGATCACTGCAGCATTAATATACACCAAAGTGGAGACCCAGGATGTTAAAAAAGTGGATAATTGGGTAAACATGTAACTGCTGAAACACTGAGCGGTTACATGCTTATTTGCACCCACAGCGCAGAGCATCAGCCAGCTCCGTGGGAGCCAGTGCTCACCAGGAGCCGGCTATTAAATTAGCTCCCAGTGTGCACTGGCTCATGCCTGCCGCTCCATTCCTGGGGTGCCAACTGTTGTCCTGCACTGCCGCCTCTGATAAAAAGGCAGCAGCGTGGTGCAGCAGCCGCTCCCCGGGAGCAGGGTGGGGGCCTGCGTGTAACCATGACTGTCTGTCTAGCGCAGTGGCTCACAACCTTTCCAGACTACTGTATCCCTTTCAGGTGTCTGATTTGTCTAGCTTACCTCCAAGTTTCACCTCACTTAAACTATCTGCTACCAAAATATGACATAAAATACAAAAAAATCCCA
Organism: Apalone spinifera; assembly: GCA_030068395.1. Taxonomy (NCBI): domain Eukaryota; kingdom Metazoa; phylum Chordata; order Testudines; family Trionychidae; genus Apalone; species Apalone spinifera. The sequence continues at coordinate 19,729,835 of CM057846.1, forward strand.
GTGCACTATTACTAAAAAAATTGCATAGTTTCTCATTTTTACCAGATAATTATAAAATAAATCAATTGGGATATAAATCTTGACCGTATATTTCAGTGGATAGTATACAGAGCAGAACAAATAATTTTAGTTTGTATGGACTTTGCTAGTCTTTTTTATACAACCTGCTGTAAAACTAGGCAAATATCTAGATGAGATGAGATACCTAACATGGATGACAATATGACTTATAAGATCCTGTCTGAAAATACTTAAGCAGTCTGCATGATTTTAAAAACATGAACAAATATTGAGCTAATAATACTAATACTAATAACTACAAATAAATTATATAAAATGATACTTATTCCTTAGTGGAATTCAGAGTTTCCCAATGTGTGCTGTCTGCTTTAAATCGTACTTGGATTAGATTTATAAACCCTTTTGGGGCAGGAATTATCCATATTGAATGTCTGGGCTTAAACAGGGATGATGACGATGGAGTAGCGGGAAAAACTGAAAATGCAAACATTTTCTAATATATATGTTACCGTCCAGTTGCATCTCTCTGGAGACTTTGTTCACATCATCCTGTGATCGCCCATCAGTAATGACCACCAAAACCTTAGGGATGCCCCTTCTTATGCCTGAATCAGTAGTAAACAAGGCCTCCCTTGCATGCTTAATTGCTTTGCCTGAAACAGAATAAATTCTTTATGAAAATAATCTGGTTTATGATAGATTTTCTGTTTCTACTTAATATACTGATAAAAGAACAAAGTCACATATAAATTATTAGGTCAAGATTTTCAAAAGCATTTTCCTAACGCCAAGCTTCTAAAGCCATGTGTAGACGCCTAAATAGGTAGCCTGATACTGGAAAGTGCTAAGAGCCCAGTAGCAAACTCTGACTTCAGTGAGACTTGGCAATTTGGAAAATCAGGCCACTTCAATAGGTGCATAGATATAGATTTAGGAACCTAAATTTGACTCTGGCTCTTGACCTTTGGCTTCCCGGGTAGAAAAATGGAAACCTGTGATTGTGACCATCACAAAGGTCAGTGAAGTGTAAGTAGCCCCATGAAATTGTGGGGAGGGATAGCTCGGTGGTTTGTGCATTGGCCTGTTAAACCTAGGGTTGTGAGTTTAATCCTTGAGGGGGGCCGTTTTGGGCAAATCTGTCAAGGGTTGTACTTGGTCCTGCTGTGAGGGCAGGGGACTGGACTTGATGACTTCTCAAGGTCCCTTCCAGTGCTATGAGATGGTGTATATCTCCATTTTAAAAAAAAATCTGTGACATCTGAGAAGATAAATGCTGTGGCACCACATAACCTCATCAGCACGCAAGCTGAATTCCCTCCTCCCTGGCTAAACAAAAGTCTAGTTAGAATTAGTTATCAGTCAGCCTTCTCCCACCACAAAGACCCCAAACCCTCCTCTGAGACTTAACTCTCCCCTCTCATAAACAGACCATGCACCTCCTCCCCCTTCTGCTAAAACTCACTGCAAACTGCTGCACAACTTTTCTCTTTGGGATGGAATCCCTCACTTTTCCACCTGCCAGCATGAATCCACATCAGTGTTTTCTATAAGCTGTCCAGGAGAAATTCAAATGCTCCCCCACTGATTAGCAGAGTACCTGCCCACAATAAGTTTTGTTTCTCCTGCTGGCACACATTCGCACATGGCTCAGTGCACATAAAAATTTATTTCACACATGAATGGAAAGGATTAGAGGGAACATTGATCCACATTACTTCCCCATCCCACCTTCTCCAAACCACACAGTCATTTGCCTTTGACAGACCCATTTCCCCTTCACTGGTCCCCAGCCCTCTAGTTGTGTTAAGGTCCCAAAGTGCAGAGTTGCATCATGTGGGTAGTGCAACCAGGAGATCACCAGGTTGACGTGGCCAGGATGACGTGGGGCATTTCAGAATCTCGCTTGACATCCTCACTGCAAACTATCTTCATCACCACTCTTCTTGCACTCATGTCAGATGGCCTTATCTTGGCAAGCCTCTTTGCAAACAGAGGAGTAACTTCTGTACAGAGAAGGGTCATAAAAAATTGTGTGTCAGCCTGCAACTTCTCTCACCTGTTTTAGTGTTTCCTCCTTTGTATGCTATTTGCCGAATAGCTTCCAGAAGAGTCTCTTTGGTTTTGTACAGATTCAGTTTAAATTCTGTCCTTGGATCATCACTGAACTGAGCGATTGCAACCTGTATACACAAAACGTGTTAATTAGTAAACACCGCTCAAGGCATGTGAGCTCATTTACATCAGAATTATTTGGACCTTTGCACTCTCCTTCACTTAAAGCCATTTTTATTCATTGATTTATTTGTTTATCTGTCTATTTTTTAAGATTTCACTATTTTGCTCTCACTATTTCACAGTTTTGTTCTCTGCAGCATTGGCTACTGGCTATCACTTTCTGGTTTTACTGGGTAGTAGACAGTTTTTCCACTTTGGCAAAAGAATTCCCTACCTAGCCCAAGGGCATAATCCTATACACAGTTGCTCACATATGTAGTCAATCCCATACCAAGTTCATTCAGAAATAGTTGTCTATGAGTAACTGTGAGATTGGGACTGAAATTTAGGAAGTATTAGAAATAACATGAGAACCTATTATTCGGTTATCTCCTCTCTCATATATGCTGCTGTGTGAGAGTCCTGCCCTGCCTTAAATTAGGCATGAATTTCTATGGGATTGGGAACTATGTTTAAAAAAATAATTTGTGCTCATAGGAAAAAAAATTAAGAGGAAGTAAGGACCTAATCTTCTTCTATGTTTGGAAAGTGCCGAATACCGTTTGAATGCTATTATATGTTAAATATTAAACAAAATTAACATAGCATGAATTAAAACAGCAATATTTACACACAGCTGTATTTTTAAAAGGTTATAAAAGCTCTTCCTGAGCACGTTCAGTGTTTATCATCTTTTCCCGTACAAGTACTTTAACACATGAGCATGGTAATTATTGTAAATATTGTGCTTTATTTTATTTCACATTAATGCTTAGTCTAGAGCAGATGAATTAAAAACTAAGAAAAAAAATAAACTTACAATTTTTAATGTGAGTGAAGGCCAAGGGTTGAAATAAACTCCATACAAAGGGGCAGTACAAGGCCTAATTACCACTTAAATTGTGAGGACTTGAGAGAATTGAAAGATTTGTAGGCATTGTGCTGTCTGTCTTGTGTATCAGCTCACCCTCTGGAATCATATATATAGTAGCCCAGTGTCTGAGAGTCTGTA
>CM057846.1:19733181-19749111 GCA_030068395.1 Apalone spinifera
CGACGTGGAGGAGAGACCTGAAAATCCCGTCTTATGATGGGCTAATTGGCAAGTATATAAAATAAGATGCTACAGAGGAACAGCTGCCAGAACTCAGTTTTTATTTTCAAAAGAAGTGTAAACCACACATTGATTGGTTCAGTTCTAGATACTAGATACTGGTTGGTTACTCTCTCTCTCTCTCTCTTTGTATTTATTACCTGAGTTCCATCAGGACCAATTCTGTCCAAAGCACCAACTGTGCTGTACAGGAATCCAATTATTTTATTGAAATTGTCATCTCCAATACTCCATGATCCATCCACTAAAAACACGAGGTCAGCCTTGGCAGCTTTGCAAACTGAGGAACAACAAATATTTTGGAATAAAAATACTTTTTAGCCACTGGTAACATCTTTGTTAATACTCACTAAAAAGGCCTCAATTTAGCAATTAGGTCTGTTGGCATGGACTCCCTAGTGCATGCAGAATGAACAGGATTCTTCATGGGATGAAGCATCTACACTAGCAGATGTGACTATATATCGGGGTAACGGTCCTAACAGTTCTTAAATATTTTGCTAAACATTTTAAGTTTAAAATAATCAAGCACACACATTTATACAAGGACACATTGAGTTGTTATAGAAGGTAACATTGTGAGGAATCCTCCATTGCCAGACTGTGTAACTGCTCTGCAGAAGCTCGTCCAGCTGACAGACTTGAGTGAGCTCTGTAACTCCTGATGCTCCTCCTCCAGGAGACTAGGTACAGGTAGCCAGTGCAAAGGAATAACAAGGAACCTTTCATTCCTTTACAGCCCTATGCAAGCAAACAATCTGGCCCCGGGATCTCCTATTTCATGGCCACCTACTCCTACGTGCTGTTTGGTAGAAGGGCCCCATGAAGCTGAGGTCCAGCTCACAGAGGAGTTACTCCCTACAAGGCTCTTTGGAATCTACTCCCTAATTTGCATAGTAATTGCTTATGGCAAGAAAATGGGCATAAATTGAGGTTGTCCCTGAATTTTGTTTTTACCTCCCATGGAAGAAATTCATCTAAGGGCTCATCTAGACTACGGGGAAGATTCAAAAGAGGATATGCAAATTCCATTGGAATTTGCATATCTTCTTCCAATCTCACTTTCAAAAGCAGAGCTTTAGAAAGTGAAAGTAGTTAAGGTGTGTTTTTTCGGCATCCCTCCCTTTTTCGAAATGCTGCATAAACCTAATTTTTTGAGGAAAAGCAGCGTTTCGAAAAAGGGGGGGTGCCAAAAAAACCACCTCTTGACTACTTTCCTATTCAGTGGTTTGAGTATTAGTCTGCTAAAACCAGGGTTGTGAGTTCAATTCTTCAGGGGGCCATTTAGGGATCTGGGGCAAATCTGTCAGTAATGGTATTTGGTCCTGCTGTGAGGGCAGGGGACTGGACTCAATGACCTCCACTTCTAGGAGATAGGTATATCTCTATATATTATTATATTATATTTCTTGCAGACTTCAGCTGAAGTGTACTCATCTTTGGGTATATTTGCTGCCCGACAGTTCTATTAATTGCATAAGATTCCTTTCTTGCAGTATCTAGGGAGGAGTTCCTCAGCTGGTTTAAAATGGCATAGCTCCACTGACTTCAAGTTGAGGAGCTGGCCAACAATAAAACACTCTGAACAGAAACATGTATTAGACTCTATATGAGACTCAGGGTCGAATATAGGAGATTAAGAAGCCAAAGGAAGCCTTTATTTAAACAGGAGAGTTGTGAGTATAGTATGTGCACATGACCAATGCCCTCCACATTAGAATATTTGAGTGGACTAGACAAATCATGTTGTTTTATGAGTCTAACAACTTCTAGGACAGTGGTTTTAAACCTGTGCATTGAACTGTGGGGTTCAATGAGGGGATCTGTAGACTATGTCTAATATTTTTAAAGAGGTCCATGCCACCATTCAAAATTGTTTAGGGGTCAGCAAATGTTACCACTATTCTAGGTTATACACTGATCTACAGTCAAATTTGCCTGTTGCCTTCTGTTGCAACATATTTAAAATGTGTTCATGATTGACCATTTATATGCTTTGCATAAATTTACCAAGTCCCCAAACAATAAAACATAATTTAGAGAAAGTTCATTAATGCATGTGAATCAGCTCAGATCCATTAGCTTCCATGGAGCTACATCCATTTACACTACATAGGAATCCAGCCCTGGAAATCCATAAAAGTGCCACATGAATTCAGTCTATTTTAAATCTATAAACCCAACACTTATTTACCTTCTTTTGCAGGAGGGATTGTAGGAGGTGGAACTGTTGTTGAAGGAGGGGTCGGTGGTTGAGTTGGAAATGGTACTGGAAATTAAAAGAAAAGAACACCAAGGAGAAATCTTATCTGAAGACACTTTCACATATTTTCCAGTTATTTGAGGTAGGGCATTTTCTCCTTTTGTTTTGTTTGCAGGCATACACCTACGCAGTTATGCAATCCAAAAGGTAGCATGGATTGATTTCATATACTACTGCAGCTACTACCAACTAAGGCCTAAATTGTGGCTTTGCCACAATCTCCTTGTATGAGTCAGTGTGTTCTGCTGTCCCAGAAGTAGGGAAGCCAATTGTGACAGAGACACTTTCCCCTACTCTGACAGGACACATCTTGCACAGGCCACAGACTTGGTGCAGTGTCCATACCTTGTTGTGCTGTGGATAATTCTCCTTTCCCTTCCTGATTTCCTCCCAACCTGGCCAATAAGAAAAGGAACAACTCCTCAAAGGCTGGTTTCCCTAGCATGTGCTATACACAGTACAGGTAGCCAGCACAGGGAGAGGCTTTCCATCGCTGTACAGTCCCGTGCAGGCATGCAGAAGAGACAACAGTCTGGCCCTAAAGCAACTCTCCCTTAGCTCATCTGGTAGAGATTGGTGTTTTTTCAGCTGGAGATCAGATTTGTAGCTCTATGTGTGTGTGTGTAATATTGAATCATTGTGCCTGTTGCTGCCTGCAGTGCATGATTTGTTACCAGATTACTATGCACAAGAAAAAATCATGGAAAAGCTATATTCCTTGTCTTTTACTTCACGTAAAGATGAGTCTCTGAATGGCACGCTCCCAGAAATGAGGCTGAACAAATCATTGGCTACTCACAGCCTTGCTGTGGTTGTGACAATGATTGAATAAAGCTTTGCTAGCAAATTTCAATATAGTTTTAGGCTGAGTTCAGAGAGGTAACATGTATATACTTGATTTCTACATTTATGACTGAGGAAAAATTCCCAGCCTTGTCAGTCAACATTCCTTCCAGTATTCTCATAATGCACGGAACCACATCCAATGCAGTTAAATGTTGTTCCTTGGGGGAAAGTGTATTTGATATTCCCCACAATGTATACATTGTGTGTATGGTTACAGGAGGTGAGGGCAGTTGCATAAAGCCGTCCGTCAGAAAGGATTACCAGAAAGACTTGCACATAAAGGGATTTGAACTCCACAGCTACATCCACTGGGCCCAATCTCACTCCCATTGAAACCAATGGGAGATTTTTCATAAACTTCAAGAAGAAAAGCTTGGGCCAAGTCTATGCATCACCTATGAGGTAACTTCTGCCTGGCTCTTTCATGAATGCATGATGGAGACTGAAAAGACTGTAAGACATCCAGGTACAATTGCAGTTTCAGAATAATGCAGGGTCTGCTTCTTCCTAGTATCCATAGGACATAAGCATAAAAATGGGACCCCAGACAGTTCAGTTCTGTGTAATCACTTGGTTTTGGAGAAAGAGTTTAATGCTAACTTACTCAGAGTGGACTTGATGAGTTCCCTCCTGACTCACCCAAACACCTAGACTCCGGGCCACTAGGCCCCCTGTCAACCTTCTGCAATCCTTCCAAAATCAGCAGAGTCTCAGACTGTTCATTACCCACAGGGAGATGCCAATGGGAGATGGGCCTGGACAATGTAGGAAGCGATGGGATGGACTCTGGGAAGGGTTCTGATACGTAGAAGCCAGGAGGAAGACTTGGTGTGACGTGGGTCACACTGAAAGGGGAAGTAATAAAGGGTCTCCTGGGGCAGAAGGAAGGAAGGGGAAGGGGTGAGAACACCAGTTAAGTGAGTGGTTAAACTAAATACACTGAAATAGAACACTGGGTTGAAGGCAGGCCTGCCAACAGGGGGGAGGGAGAGGGAGGAAGGAAGGGAGGTAAGCACAGGGTAAGCAAAGGGGATAATTGCCCAGGGGCCCAGACAATTTAAAGGGACACGGGGGCCCCAGCCACAGCAATAGCAGCTGGGAATCCCATTTGGACCTTTCAAATCACCCAGGCAGGCTTCAGGCATGTGCACATGGGCAGTGGGTGGAGCTCCCTTGGGGGAGGCTAGACACGCGGGCTCCATTCCTTCCACCTGCACTCTTCTGCCAGTGTCTTGACACCCCCCAGCCCTCTGCCTCAGCTGAGCCACATGCTCCCCTCCTGCCCAAAGAGGCTCTAAGTACTTCTCTCTGGCGAGAGGAGTCCCGGGCCAGCTGTAGCCATGCTTCTCCTCCCTTCCCAAAATCTAACCTTCTCTGGTGAAAAGCATCTCTTCTAAGGTGCTTTTGATATGCCCCATGCAAGTTTCAGGGCTGAAATTGCACATAGTGCTAGGTTGGGTCAGGAGAAGGAAAGGGAGGCACAGCTGGTGAGGGGATTCTCCAGCAATGTGGGGGATGGGACTGTGGGCGGCCTGGGGGTCCTCTGGAAGAGGGGTGGTGCTAAGGGTTTCTCTGGGCTTATGGCTCTGGCTCAGGGGTCCCACTAAGTCTTCTGTCCTGGGGCCCAAAATTCCTGTCAGCGGACCTGGTTGAAAGTGAGATAGGGAGAAGAGAGAGTGGAAGCTGGGAAAAAAAGTGTTCTATTTCCTTCCCTTCATCCTTTGTATTGTCTCACTACATTGTAAGCTCATCAGAGCTGGAACCTCTCTTCTTCTATGCTTGTGAGGCATCTAGCTCACTTTATGCCCATAGAGAAATAATAATGGGTACAATTTTCAAAAGAATCCCAGTGACCTATGAGCCCAAGTCCCACTGACTTTCGAAAAAAATTTCCAATGACAACTTCAAAGATCTGAATCTTTCACTAGTTCTCTGTGTTTTGGACACTTGGTTTTCTCTGCCTGTCCATGTTTTGAAATCCTCTTTAGCGAGTCATTGATTTTACAGCCAGAAGGGACCACTTGTGAACTGAGCTAAAACATCCTCTCCCTGCTTTGTTAGAGGGCTGTGTCTTCTACCCCATTCCTGTGTGTAGTTATTAGCTCCTGGGAGAAATGCATAGCTATGATTGAGAATACTCTGGAAGAAGCAACCCTTTGAGCACAATTAGGTGAAGAACAATTAGAAGCCCCCATGAAAGAGGAAAATAAAATCCCAACCACCCTTTGGCCCCTGTGTGATTACTATACATTAGGTCCGGCCTCTTGCCCTTACTAGGGAGGGGACAGCCAACGGTGATCCTGAGGTGGCTAAACTTTAAGAGACTTCACTTACATGTTGTTTCCATGATGCTTACTCCAGGGCCCTCTAACTCCTGAAGCTGTGTATAGACACTGATTTTATACTCAGTGCCAGGCGTGAGCTCAAAGAAGCAATGGCTAGGTGTCCCTCCACCAAGGATTACTTCTTTCTTTTTCCCGTCTGGAATTACAAAAGGAACCATTAGAACAGAATGTGATCTACTATTTTACAGAATGAATGTGTCATAGAATGGCCTGAATCTGGAAGGGAATGTGACAGGAAGTGAAGTGGCTATAAGAACGCTCTATTTATTAATTCTTTTGAGCCACATACTGCCTTCAGTCTGGATGAAATTCATGCCTGTGCACAAAGGCCCATCAAAAGGCATGGGCACCATTTAATGCTCCTAACTCCCAATCAGGCCTGCTGGCAGGGCAGGACAAAGGGGGCAGTTGCCCCAGGGTCTGGTGATTCAAAAGGGCCTGGGGCTCCCGGCCGCCACCACTGAAACTGGCAGCGGCAGTGCCCAGAGCCTCGGGCCTTTTAAATCACTGCCAGAGCCCCATGCTGCCTGAGGCAAAGGGAGTACCACATGGCATGCTCCAGACAGCACTGAGAGCTGGCTGGGGGGAGGCTGCAGCCTGGGTGGTACTGAGGGCTGGCTGCCCCAAGCCCAGGCTCTTCTGACTAAGGCCACACCCTTCTGGGAGCATGTAGCCACCTTTCCCTGCCCCGCCTCCTCCCCCCTTCCACCCAACACACACACGTTGCCCAGGAGCCAGGGGAGGCTCTTGGCTCCCCTGCTCTCAATAGTGCTTATGTAGAATTCAAGTGGTGTGTCTGCAGATTCACTCCCTGTGCATTAAAGCCTTGATCCAAATGCCGTTTAAGTTCATGGGGATACTCACATTGACTTTGGGATCAGGCCACTGAATCATAGATGCCACTGAGAGTTGTGCTGTATACTGGAATCAAATTTTGTTCTCAGACTGGGCATCTTGCTTTCATCTTGCATTCATTAAGTGCAGGAAGGACCTAAGCAGTAACATCTTTAACTGATTAATGATTAATATTTACTGGGCTCTGAAGGGAATTCTGTTTAATTCTCAGCTGGAAGAAAGAATGACTATCTGGGCATTGGAGAAAGGGTGGGCATTGAAAACTAATTGATGGATGTCTTAATAATTAACATAAAGCATTTGACAGAAGTAAGCATCCATAAGAGAAAAAGGAGAGTTACAGGGAAACGAAAGCAAGTATACTACATATTTTATGCAGTATTCATTAACCATGCCAATAAGTCCCATTTGTTGCCAAGTAAAAACCATTTTATGCATATCAGACTGAGTAGCAATACTATGAAGATAATTGACAACTGGTTGAACAAGAAGCAGAACAAGCTGGACAATGAAAGCTCTTCATGACAGACATTAACAAGGAGCTCTTTTGTTCTCTCTCAAATTAAGGCTTTCAGGCTAGGTTAAAGATATGTCTGGCAGTGCTACATAGTAATGAATAGGCACTAAGGAAGCAGAATTTAGGCTAATTCTCAGGTAAGAAGGAAATTTGCACGCCTCATGCCAAAAAAGATCTTTGCTTTAAAACAACTTGTCTGTATTTCAGGCCTTCAGATAAACCTTATCTGAATCCATCAACAGTACAATACAAGGGTCGCTATCTGACAATCAAATTAGCACCTACAGTCCATGTTGTCTTTGATTAACTTGATTAGGTCTTACTGGCTGCACTCTCAAGTTATTCAAGTTTTTCAAAGGTGTCATGCTATGCAAGCTAATTGTTTTTCATCATAACAAGGCAGTGAGTTTCTACCAGGGATGAGCAAATTAGTCTGCCTACGGTTATAGCTCACCCACCCACCCTAATCCTTACCTGAATAAGATAAAGTCCACTGAACATCCATCATAAGGCCTTTCCCTAAACAGGCATGGCTGACTGGCATTATGAGATCTAAGTGGATAGATCCACTCTATCATCTGGGTCTTTATGAAGTAACCAACTGAACCAGATTGCTGGCACTTAACATTAAAAAGGTTGTAGAGCAGTTTTTAAACTAAGGGCTGGGGGAAAGGCAACAGATGAGGAGGAGCACATGGATTGTACAGAGACATCTCTTAGGGGAGGGTTTATTAATAGAGATTCTCTAGTAAAGAGGAGAGAATGGAAGATGATAAAGTATGGGTAAGATTGGATCTGAAATAATCAAATAAAAAAAGAGTCTAACACATCAGGAAATGGCAGAGAAAAAGTGACATGTTTTTAAATTGCTTATACGCAAACGCAAGAAGTCTAATAAAAAGATGGGTGAACCAGAGTGCCTAGTATTAAAGGAGGATATTGATATAATAGGCATCACAGAAACTTGGGGGAATGAGGATAATCAAGGGGACACAGTCATACCAGGGTACAAAATATATCAGAAGGACAGAACAGGTCATACTGGTGGGGCGTGGCACTAAACGTGAAAAAAAAATGTAAAATCAAATGAAATACAAATCTTAAATGAACCAAAATGTTCCATAGGGTAGTAATTCCATGCTCGAATAAGAATATAGCAGTAGGGATATATTATCGACCACCTGACCAGGACAATGATAGTGACTATGAAATTCTAAGGGAAATTAGAGAGGCTATCAAAATAAAAAACTCAATAACAGTGAGGGATTTCAGCTATCTCCATATTGATTAAGTAACTGTCACCTCAGGACAGGATGCAGAAATAAAATTTGATGCCTTAAATACTGCTTCTTGGAGTAGCTGGTTCTAGAACCCACAAGGGGAAAGGCTATTCTTGATTTAGTCCTAAGTGGAGTGCGGGATCTGGTCCAAAGGGTAAATATAACTGGAAATAGTGACCATAATGTAATAAAATTTAACATCTCTGTGGTGGGAAAAAGACCTCACTAGCCCAACTGTGGCATTTAATTTTAGAAAGGGGAACTACACTCAAATGAGGTTAGTTAAAGAGAAATTAAAAGGTACAATGACAAAAATAAAAGCCCTACAAGCTACATGGAAACTTTTCAAAGACATCATAATAGAGGCCCAACTTAAACGTATACCCCAAATTAAAAAACACATAAAGAGAACCAAAAAAAGTGCCACTGTGGCTTAACAACCAAGTAAAAAAAGCAGTCAGAGATAAAAAGACATTGTTTAAAAAGTGGAAGTTAAATCATAGTGAGGAAAAAAAAGTAGCAAATTGTCAAATTAAGTGTAAAAATACAATAAGAAAGCCAAAAAGGAGTTTGAAGAACAGCTACCCAAAAACTCAAAAAAATAAATAGTAAAAGGTTTTTTAAGTACATCAGACTCAGGAATCTTGCTAAACAACTAGTGGGGCCCCTGGAAGACTGAGATGCCAAAGGAGCACTCAAAGATGATAAATTAATTGCGGAGAAATTAAATGCATTTTTTGCTTTGGTCTTCATAGCCGAGGATTTTAGGGAGATCCCCAAATCTGAGCCATTCTTTTTAGGTGACAAATCTCAGGAATTGTCCCAGATTGAGGTGTCATTAGACTTAACAGTTACAAGTCACCGGGACCAGATGGCATTCACCCAAGAGTTCTGAAATAACTCAAATGTGAAATTGCAGAACAATTAACTGTGGTTTGTAACCTATCCTTTAAATCAGCTTTTGTACCTAATGACTGGAAGATAGCTAATGTGACACCAATATTTTAAAATGGCTCTAGAGGTGATTCTGGCAATTACAGACCGGTAAGTCTAACGTCAGTACTGGGCAAGTTAGTTGAAACTATAGTAAAGAATAAAATTGCCAGACTTGTAGATGAACATAATTTGTTGGGGAAAATCAACATGGTTTCTATAAAGTGAAATCATGCCTTACTAATCTACTAGAAAAACTTAAACAATGAATAGTCTTGCAGCACCTTAGAAACTAATAAAACGTATAGCTGGTATCATGGGTTTGTGGCTACAACCCACTTCTTCCCGAAAACTCATGGTACCATCTACATATTTTGTTAGTCTCTAAGGTGCTGCAAGACTATTCGTTGTTTTTTAAGTTTTTCCAGTTACAGACTAACTTGGCTACCCCTCTGAAGCTTTTAATTTACTAGAGTCTTTGAGGGGGTCAACAAACATGTGGACAATGGATATAGTGTACTTAGATTTCCAGAAAGCCTTTGACAAGGCCCCTCATCAAAGGCTCTTAAGTAAAGTAAGTTGTCATGGGATAAGAGGGAAGGTCCTCTCATGGACTGATAACTGGTTAAGACAGGAAACAAAGGGTAGGAATAAATGGTAAGTTTTCAGAGTGGAGAGAGGTAACTAGTGGGGTCCCCCAAGAGGCCGTCCTGGGACCAATCCTACTCAATCTATTTATAAATAATGTGAAGAAAGGGGTAAATAGTGAGGTGGTAAAATTTGCAGATGATTCTAAACTGTTCAAGCAGACTGTGAAAAGCTTAAAAAATCTCATAAAACTAAGTGATTGGGCAAGAAAATGGCAAATGAAATTTAATGTTGATCAATATAAAGTAATGCACATTGGAAAAAATAATCCCAACTACACATACAAAATGATGGGGACTAACTTAGCTACAACTACTCAAGAGAGAGATCTTGGAGTCATTGTGGATAGTTCTCTGAAAACATCCACACAATGTGTAGTGGCAGTCAAAAAAGCAAACAGAATGTTAGGAATAATTTAAAAAGGGAAAGAGAATAAGACAGAAAACATCTTATTGCCTCCACATAAAACCATGGTACTCCCATATCTTGAATACTGCATACAGATGTGGTCACCTCATCTCAAAAAAAGATATATTGGCATTGGAAAAGATTCACAAAAGGACAACAAAAGTTATTAGGGGTTTGGAATGGGTGCCATATGAGGAGAAATTAAAAAGACTGGGACTTCTTAGTTTAAAAAGAGAAGACTAAGGAGGGATATGATAGAGGTATATAAAATCATGACTGGTACGGAAAAAATTAATAAGGAAAAGTTATTTACTTGTTCCCATAACATAGGAACTAGTGGTCCCCAAACGAAATTAATAGGTAGCAGGTTTAATGCAAACAAAAGGAAGATTTTCTTCACACGGCACATGGTTGGCCTGTGGAACTCCTTGCCAGAGGAGGGTGTGAAGAGCGGGACATTAACAGAGTTCAAGAAAGACATAGATAAAATCATGGAGGTTAGGTTCATCAATGGCTATTAGCCAGGATGTGTAGGAATAGTGTCCTTAGTCTTTATCAGAGGCTGGGAATGGGTGACAGGAGAGGGATTACTTGATGATTTCCTGTTTTTTTACTCCCTCTGGGGCACCTGGCATTAGCCACTGTCAGCAGATAGGATACTGGGTAGATGGACCTTTGGTCTGACCCAATGTCTATTCTTATGTTCATGGCTTCCCATCCTCCATTCTCTTGGGACCCAGCCTGTACATCCATTCCAACACAATTCAATGGGCTGGAAGCAGCAGATAAGGAACCTATAGGAGTGTTTCTAGATCTTTTTTGGTACAGAAGGTGACTCAGTTGGGAACTGGAGACCAATGGGTTTGAAGAGATGACATTGAGGATGGACAGCTGTATCTTAAGATGCTCTGGGAGGGCAAGGGGAAGGAGAAGTCCCTTGGATCTCCTGCTAGATACAAGGTAGTATCAGGTAGGGGTGAGCTGGACCCTATATAGTTAAAGAGAAGATCACAAAGCTGTGTGGAAGAGGAATCTGCAACTTTGAGGGGACAGGGCTTTAAATGACTCAGATAATGTGGGAAATTATCCAAGCTTTTATTTTAAGGGTACTCTAATGCCAAATCTTTTGTGGCTCATTCATTTCCAGTTTCTGTATAGTTCTGCTCTTCTCTGTTTATTGTAAACACTGCCATGCAAGTGCTTTTACAATTTTACTATTTGTAGAAGTGCAAATTTTGTTTGCAAACTTCATTTTAATCCAATCCTTTGGTTCTCTACAAGAAGCACTCCAATTGACTTTAAAGCAGGGTGAATATGGAATAATGCGCTAACTTACCAACAAGAGATTCTACAACTATCCTGTATGCAGTAGCATGTCTGTGAAGCTGCCACTGAGCACAAATACTAGTCATGCGCACTTGATATGCATCCAGATTTGTCACACCCAGGTACACTGCAATTGAATATAGAAACAAATAGAGTCACTGCTACAATAAAAATGTCAGGACGCAAGAAAATTCTGCAATATACTTATCCGAAAATCAGAAGAAAAAGTGAAAAAAATGTGTGACTATCTTTATTAATGAATTTTAAAGAAAAAATTGTAATGCAAAAGCCTGCAACAAAACTAATGCCAAAAAGAACATCTAATAAAGAAAAGAAAGCAGAAAGATGGCATTTAAACTTAGTCCACAGATATGAAATTTGAGAAGGGCCAATAAACAGTGTTAATAATTCACATAAAAGTAAAAGTGGTATTGATATAACAATACTACTGTCAAAGCTGAATTTAAGGTTAAAGTTTCCATGATGTACAGCCTAACTCAGATGATTTCAAGGGATTGCCTGACCAGAAAAAAAAAACAGACTTTTATTATGCACGTTTATAGTTACTAGAGTTGAATGATAAGAAACGATATCAGCTTTATGATTCCAGCAGGAAACATTTTAAAACTCTATACTGTCTAATGAAAAAAGGCTTTTCCTTTCAGCAAACAACTAGCTCAAAATACATAGAAGAGGAAAAGAATTCCATTTGAGGATTCATTCAGGGACTTGTGGGAAGCTAAAGTTACAATGGAAAAATGGTTTACAGAGATCTGAGCAGCATGAAATCATTCTTACATGTTTTGGCTGTGCCTGTAAGGGCATCACTGAAGCCTGTTGAGTATGAAGCAAATACTTTAACACTATAGTCAGTTCCACTGAACAGATTTAGAACGAGAATGGTGTTAATGTCGTCTCCCACGAAGGTTTCTAGTGCTGGTCCAGGGACTGAAAAAAAGGAGAATATTTTGTAATTAAAGAAATTAAACAAAAATAATAATCTGCAGTCAAAAATAGCTTTATTCCTATAAATACAGGTTGTGTAGAGAGTCTCTAAACCAGGACTCTCTGGTCTAGCAACATCTGTGGTCCAAAAGGAGTCACTCCCCAGGGCAGGGGAGTTTGGCAGTGTGGTCGGAAGTCCTGTGGCAGTGGGGTTGGTGATGCAGATGGGAACCCCATGTCAGGGAGGCCCTAAAATCCTAATTTGTACTGATGTGATGCTGGGAGCCCCACGGCAAGGGAGGGCAGTGTCTGACAGGCCTGGCCAAAGCTAGAAGCAAAGCTGCTGAAGGCAGGGGACCAGTCAGGCCTGGAAGCAGAGAAGGAGTCTAAAAGCAGCAGCAGGTTAGGGGGTCAGTGGCAGGGGACCTCCCCTGGTCCGGCAAATTCCCTCATTTGGGACCAGTCAGGTCCTGAGACTGCTTGACCAGGGAAGTCCAACCTGTATTACTTTATTATTACTTGCTTAGCCTCAGTGCTGTACATGAAATTGGAGACACTCCATAACCAGAACAGCTTACAGTCTAAGATAGAGACGAGGAATCCAGCTGTGGAATTCATCTAGGACTCAACACTGGCACTTGCTAAGCCTGTTTTGTGCTTCTCCAGTGGAACAAAGGGGACTCAGCGCTACCTTACATAGGCAGCTAAAAATTCCCTTGGCTTGGAATCATAACAGGATCTGGGGATCCCCACCAACCAACCAAGTCCCTGCAGGGCTATTGCAAACCCACGTCATTTAAAGCAGTTCAGGCTGCTCTAAACAATGCTAGGAATAGTGTAGAACTGGCACCAGGATAAGAGCTGCAAACATTGCTTCTATCTTAGCAGTACTCACTGCCTACAGTTTAGGATGCAGTATAGAATTCAGCCTTTGAAGTGTTTTTCTTTTTAATTTTTATTTCCTCTCCACTACAGTAGTAAACTCAGTTCTTATGGTCATCATGAAATAAATGTTTCTCAGATGGGTTTGAATGAGGGAGTGGCGTGTCCAACTGTGAATTGTCTTAAGTTACGTATCTACAGTACAGTATCCAAAAATTAATGCATCCCAAATTGCAAGGCACTTGGAAAAATTGGGTCAAAATCTCTGGGAACGACTTTGAAAATGTATCTTTATAGGCCTTCAGGGTTTCAGTTGCATGAGTTATAGGTTTATTTGTTTTAAGTGTGACTTTTAATAATAGAGATGAAAATTGAAGAAGCAAAAATAGAAGTCAAAGCAACTAGTTTTGAAAACTCACTATTGATAGGTTTGTAGACAATCCTGTAGCCCATTGTTGGTGATGGAGGGGCATCCCAGCTAATACGTATGCGGTTGTACCATTCATCTGAGACCCTTAAATTTCTGGGGGCAGAAAGAGGCACTAAAAGCAAAACAAATTGTGAGCTTCCTTATCTGATTCATTACAAGCACAAGAATAAAATATAGACACGCATATAAATAATAACCCAGATTACACATAACTCTACATAAAACCACCAATTCTGCCCTCAGGTACACAGGCACTACTCCCAAAAGTCCAGAGGAGCCACAGCCATGTGTCTGAGAGAGGATCTGGGCCTGTTGAATCATAGCAAGGAATTATATCAAGGATTAATTTGGACTGTTGTCGCTATCAAATAAGTATTGTAATTTCAAATCAATTCTCCGTGATAATTACCTTTCATGTGTATATTTCCTTTCAACTCAAAAGCATCCCCAAGTGCATTACAAATTTATGCCTTGATTCTGCAAATGCTTATGCACTTGTTAAACTGAAGTCAATCGGACATACTTAAAGCTAAGTTATGTATGTAAGTGTTTGAAAGTGATATACAAATTATGCACAGAGATATCATCCACTTCTGATATATAGCCACCTATCAGGTGGGATATACCAGCTGTTTAGTAGGTTAAATTTGGTTAGAAAGAATGTAGTGACCTATATTGGCATGTTGGTTGAACTAATACAACAATTATTTTAAAAAGTTCAACAAGGTCTTTAACAACTGCAAATGGTGAGGATCTTTTGAAAAAAAAAATCTCATCCAAAAGAACTCTCTCCAACATCATAATGCTTGGGACATTGATTTGGCACTAACTAAAACTAATTGAATGTCATCTGTGGCATCATCAACATCACTTCTTATAGGACTTAGAATCTTCGGTAGACTCCCAAACCGAGAAATGACTGGATTTGCTCCCACTGAGTTTCTGCTGACAGTGCCACAGCACATAATGAAACTTGATTTAAAAACAATCAGATGTTTCTCAGTCAATGCAGTGGGACAAATATAAAATTCCATCTTTAAATTGAACACGTTTTAATTTGAACTAAAACATCTGCACAGACTGAGATAACAAACCAAACCAAACCATTCTTACTCAGACCCTCCTGCCTGATAAGAAACAGAATGTTTGTACTTACAGGTTTTTCCAGGAGCTGAGAGACTAACTCCTTCCCCATCAGAATAGATGGGAGTGACAGTAACTTTGTATATGGTATCCGAGAGCAGTGGCTGAAGAAGAAGATTGTTTTGTCTTCCAGGTACTATTACCTGCATGGTCAGAACAACAGAAACAGACAAGGTTGTTTTTTTAAGTTCTTAAATCCTTTTATAAACACTTATAATCTCTGCCATTATATACTTCTCTCACTTCTGTTCAGCAGTTTGTTCCTAATGGCCTGGTTTACATTTTAAATATGATGGAATGCTTTATTGCTGACAACATGTACCCTCCCTAAATAATCAGTGGACCTGTTCACTGTACGTATCCAAGATAGCAATGCACAAAAAGAACATGCCTATGATAGACAGTTAGATCTGCATGTATGAGCTATCACTTCTGTAGTAAATCTCAATATTACTTTCAAATATCCTTTAGATCAGTTATAGTAATCAGAATATTATAATTAGTGTATGATTATTATATGGTATATAATAATATAATTATAATTTGTAATTATAATATATTATTAGTCATTATTATAGTAATCAAATATTCCTTTGATCAATTATATTAACTGCATGGTTATTATCCAAAGAGTGGTTTCACTATAAAGGCTAGGGAAATATTTTGGTTACTCTTGGTCTAAAAAGGATTGCCCAACATTGTAGCTTCTAAGTAAGGCCCATCTAGATGTAATCAGGATTGTTCTTTATTCTATGAAGCACTTAAACACAAGTTTTAGTCTAACCTCAGTGGGACTAAAGCACTTGCTTAAGTGCTTTGCTGAATCAGGACCAAAATACGAGGTCCTGAAGCTTTATCATTTACTTTTATGGGCATCTGATCCAGCTCAAAATTCATAAATCTTTTTAACAGCTAGAGATTTTATATCTCTACTAACATTTTCTTTTATTTTAAAAATAATAATCAATTACTGACTATTAAAAACAGACACACATATATATTACACTGGTCTACAATTTTTTAGAAGTCGTCTGCTTCAGAGATAAAAT
>CM057846.1:19749211-19764664 GCA_030068395.1 Apalone spinifera
TTTAAGCTTTCACTGACCTGAAAAAAATAAATCTGGGATTTGAATTTAAGAAACTTTTGGCTGTATCAGATGAAATAGAAGATTGCCCATTTTTCTTTATATTTTATCGATTGCCATGGATTATGGTATCATATGTGCTATGTAGATCAATAAAGCTTTTGGTACAGCCACAAAAGAAACCACTTTATTACTGTGGTTAAGTTTAAGATTACGGTTTTGACATCAAAGATGCAGCAAAAAAGTCATTTTCTACAAAAGCTTATAAAAGATGGATGAAACTGAAAAGAAACAATTACATGATTCATCTCTCAGTAGAAAAAGATATTCAAGTAGTTCTTTGCCTCACTTTTTGATTTAGACAGAAAAATAAAATGGAAAAAAATGGAAATGTAGACTCCAGGGAATATGAAAATATATCCAGTATACCGAATCCATTTTTTTAAACATAAATAGGAGTAAACTGCATAATTGAAAACCCCATTAGATGACAGAATGCGAGTGAAGGAAGCTCATATATGAAATAACACACTTACATTTTGAAGTAATAACTTGGAGACATCAGCCTGTATGATACATTTTGCTCTATTAGTTGTAAAACCCAAAACTTCAATATTTGACTTCAGTAAGGGTACATTACTGACAAACCTATGCACTCAAAAATCATTACTCAGCCCCCAAATATTATGCTACCTCTGGGCTTGATTGCCTAGCAACCCAGTAAGCTCAGCTGGACTCAATAAACCCTCACTAAGTGACTGTGCCCCTATTGCTCAGACGGGCCAGCAGATCACCATTTACGTCCTGTTGCAACAATGGCACTGTGTTCCATACCTACATCTGTTCCAGTCCTGCTTCCTGTCCAACCCTTTCTCCAGGCCTTAACTACCCTGCTCCAGACCCAGTCCCTCCCTAGCTTTGAACTCTTGGGTACTTACTCCTGGCTCTGACCACTGGCTTTTCTCTTGACCATGACGTCAGCTTTGCCCTTTGGCTCACTTCTGGCTCCTGGTCTGACCATTATCTTCCTCCCTACCACACCCCCAGTCCCTTTGATTCATCTCTGACCACTAGGCAAAACTCCTGTCCCAACGACTAGGTTGCTCTACCTACATATCAGTGTGTGACAACAGGAACCCAAAGGAAAGATCTGCAGACAGCTGAACTCAGTCAGGACTGCTGGGTAAACAACATTAGTTCAGCAGGTACTATAGCCCATGTCCCAGGCTAGGAGTAGGGGAATTGCAAAATTCTACTCCAAAAGAGGTGAAGGCACAAGACCTAAGGGGCCACCTTCAGAGAGACAAGAAAGGGGACAGAGGTGCAGCTTGCCCTGCAGTCATGTTAAACACGTGGGTTGTAAAGGGTGAGGCCTGTTATAGCACAATCAAGAACAACAGTGCTTAAGCATCAATTAACCTAGAAGTTTAACCCAAAGCCCAGCATCTTTAGTCAGTTAGGCCCTAATCCTGTATTTCACATTGCACCGGTAGATTGCTGCACCTGCATGGAATGGTTTGAACAGGGTTCTGCACAGACACAGCAGTCTGCCTACCCTGCATTAATTGAAGGATTAGAGACCAAGGTTTTGTCTACTCTGCCAAGTGAGTGACAAAACTTCTGTCATTCACACGTGCTTTAACCCCACTTCTTCTGAAAGACAAAAGTTTTGCCAAGGCAAGTGGCCATGTAAATGGCTCATTGTCGGCAGGAGTGTTCTTCTGTCAACAACGCAAACCCCTCTCCTAAAGGGTAGAAGTATTTTGTCAGCAAAAGTGCTGACAAACAGGGTTTATACTGCCCAACTTTTAGTGATATGGCTGCTGCAGCCATTCCATACACAGGTCGTCCACTGACTTCAATACAGGATAGGTGTAGGATTGAGCCCTTTTTTTATATTAACCAAACTTTCACAGATCCTATTAAGTCATACTAAAAAAACCATACAGACCATTCTTACCACTTCCTCAGCACGGTCGCCTTTACTAGTGAGGTAGGTCACTCTGAACTGGTGAACATTGTAGTCTGAAATGTCCCATTTCACTCTAAAGCTTGATGTTGTTTCATCATCTATAACAAGGTTTCTGATTCCTGTTCGAAAAACTAAAAACAAAAACAAACGTAACTCAAAAGACTATGTCACAGATCCTATTTGAAGCATGCCTTTTGAAGTGTGTCACTCAACGATATTTTGCATTAATTATCACCAAACAACAACAGCCACACCACATTTCTATAGAAGTAATGATGGGGGTTTACCATGTATTCCAACAGGAACAGAACTAAGCCCAAAAATGCTACCAGAAATGAATGGATACTGATCTTATGGAGCAATGACTATTATATAGCTGTTCCCTACAGTTTTATTTATTTATAATGCACCTTTCCTTGGATCTCTAAGGGCTTTAGAATAGTTAGCCACTTAATTGACTCTTTCAATAAGCAATTTCCTCCTTCTTTGTCTCTTCCTCGTCCTCTCGCCCCCACCTTCTGATTCTATGTAGCTGATTAATTACTGTATAATTTGTTTACTTCTTCATTATGTCCCTCTGTTATATAATGGTCATGCCAATTCACTTTCAGAATATGATCTGAAGAAGTGGGTCTGCCCCACAAAAGCTCATCACCTAATAAACCATCTTGTTAGTCTTTAAAGTGCTACATGACTGCTTTTTTGTTTTACCAAGATCAGACTAACATGGCTACCTCTCTGTTACTTTACACCCGTATAAAAGCTCAGTTTGCCTTGACAGACATGCAAATTGTCTGATTCTTGGTTTTCTGTACAGGGCCTAAAGCACTTTAGAATACATTTTATTGACATTCATTTCTTTTACCTGCTGTTGTGGGTCTAGAGGTTGCAGTACTACTAGTAGCAATGCTGGTAGATAGTGTAGTGGTCCCTGCAACTGAAAAATAATATACTATTAATTAACATTTCAGAAAGATCTGGAAGCCATTTGAGTACTCTTTTAATGCCAGTAATGGAAATATTAATATTTTCTGATATTAGTAACTATGATGCTGAGCCAACGTTCCCTTATGCACCCATTTAATTTAAGTAAATTAGTCTATTTATCACTTTTCAAGAGCACTACATTCAATGTATAAGAAGTTATTCTGAAGAGAATGAAACCAGGAAAGTGGAAGACATCATGCACATCCTAGTTCAATTAGAAGCAATAGAGATATTTATTTTTATTTGACAATGATATTTATATTCAGCTGTGCATCTGGGAATATATACATGCAAACATTCTATAGAGTCTAAACTCTAAATACATTGTTATAAGACTAATATCTATTTAAAGCAATACTAATACATATGTAAACTAGTCTGGTCTCCAGCTTTGAGTTTGTCAGTTCTTAGCTAATGTCTGTGGCCTTGACAAGAGCTGGCACCTGGCCTGCTAATGTCACAATGGGCTTGGTGCAGAGATCATTGGATGAGGGTCTGTGGCCTGTGTAATACAAGAAGACAGACTAGCTGATCTTAGTGGTCCTTTCTGGCTTTAACATCTATTAATTCTATCAGTTCAGGATTGGGGCATATTGGAGGCTTTGCATGGTTACGTTTTGCATTGCTGCTTAAATTCAAAGAGGACTTTTGGACTTGGAGGCTGCATGAAAGAAATAAAACAAAGATGTGGGAGAAAAAATCCTTTTTTTTTCTTTTTCTTTATGAACTCTCCCAGGGTCAGAAGCAACAAACCAAAAGCCAGAGATTCTCAAGGGTCTGTCCTGAAATACACTGAATTGACAGCTCACTACAGCTCAGCCATTTTTATGATTTATATTACAGCTCATTTGGGTCTGCTAGCTTTAACCTGTAAATAAGTCTCTCATTTCTTTTTTCTAGTTAATAAATCTTTAGATAGTTCATTACAGGATTAGCTATAGGTGTTGTCTTGGGTGTGATTGGTCTCTTGGGACTAAAAGCAACCTGAATACTGTGTGATTTTCGTGATCATTTATCACAAATTCCAGTTTGTCTGGATGGTTGAGAGATTGTGGAATCTAAGGAGACTATATGTGACATTATGCTAAAGTCTATGGTAAGACTATTATAGTGATCCAGAATGTCACATTTGTTTTTGGCTTGGTAAAATCTAAGTAAAGAGCACACAACCAGTTTGGGGTGTATGCCCTGTTTTTGACAGTCTACCCTGAGGCAAGTCACTCCCAACAACATGACATCAATGTCTTCTTTTTGAACAATAGAAAGACATACAGAAAGACAAAGATTTAAAGACTTCTCCCCTGGCTAAATTGTTCCGATGATTAATTACCTTCAATGTTAAAAACCTGCACTTTATTTCTAGTCTGATTTTTTTTAAATGTGTTTAAATTAAAATATTTTCATTCCAAAATGAAATCAACTATAGCTTTTAATTACACATCTTGCCCCAGACTAAATATTAACACCTAGGACCAAAGAATGTTAAATAATCTGTGAGCCAAAGATGTGTAACCTGAGATAGTCTAATACTGCCTAAAATGGGAGGGCAGCCAAACCTTTACAGGCTGGAAGCATTCAGCTACTCTATATTAAATAAAAAAACACACACAAATGTCTCCAAAGCCTTCATAATAAATCATTGTATTTTTTAGTGTTAGAAGCTCCCCAATGTTTATTTTAGTTAGCTTCATACATTATACTTTAAAGTAGCTAAAGCTCTTTCAAACAGTACAAACATTACTGTAGTTTTTGTCTTACGTGTTGTTCCAAGAACAGCAACAACATCACTTTCACTTTCATCACTGTAAACTGCCAGCAAAGAAACTTCATACTCCGTATTGGATAACAAACCCTCAACAACATGTGTGTCCTTGTCTCCACTTAAGACAACCTAAAAAAACAGAGCAAGAACTAGAGAGACCATTTCCCTTTTTTTAACTGTTGCATTTGATTAACTTTATAAAAAAACTTTATTGAATTTCAGGAATGATAGAATTTCAACACCTAAAATCTACAGTCAGATATGCCATATTTTTCATTAATAATTTGTTTAGTTCATAGATTGAGATTAGAGTTATTCTGCTCCAGTTTTACTGTTCTGCCATGTAACCTTATACTGTGACCAATACGAATAACTTTAGCTTACAAAAGTTATCAAGTTTGTTTAATTTGAAAGCAACCACTAAAACTCAAGGAACTGAAACCTTGGATTCCTAACTCAAACAAGTACATCAGTCAATTCAGCAGTCTTGTGACACAGATGTGATACAGGTGGTGTATATAAGAGGCAGGAGAAAGCAATACCTTCCAAAACCGCCTGGCTGGCCCCCCACACACTATGTTCCCCTGTCCCCCACCCATTCAGTGTGGGTCCCCCAATCTCCTGGACTTCAGGCCTGCCAAAGCTGGAGCCCTGCTGCCAACCCACTGAGGATTGGGGAGCCTGGGGCTGCCCACACTTCCCATGCTCCGGGAGGAGAGGAGTGCCAGGAGTAGGCTGCAGGCCCAGGATGGGTGCCACCTGCACTCCCACTGCTCTGGGAGGAGGGGAAGGCCAGGGGAAGGCTGGGGCCAAGTGCTTCTTGCCATCCCAGTGCATTGGGGTGAGGGCAGGGCCATGGGCTCCCCATGCTCAAGAGATCCTGCTCCAACTGTTGGGGGGCTTGGCTCCCACAGAGGCCAGGGGTAGCAAGGGTGGGGTATTGGGCAGAAGAAGCAAGGCTGAGGGCTTGCCTCCCCCAATCCTACATTAACCCACTGCCTGTGTCATAGACCCTTTCAACTCCAAAGAACACCATCCACAAAACACATATCCAGTCCCACAATGTTTTCCTCAGTCACAGAACTTTTGCTCTAATCTCCGCAAAATTAAGGTACTTTAGCAATATATATACTTGTGGTTGAAAAGCCAAAAATGTGTTATTACAATCTAAGAAAATATCAGCCCAGAGTTCAGAGTCTGTGTTTGTGTGAGAATATGAGGAATTGAGGGTTTTGTAGAAGGGAAATGAAATGTAGTTCTTTGTTGCTGAATTGAAGATTATGTGAGCATCTTACCTGAGCTGTACTGAAGATTACGTGTCTTAAGTAGTGATCCTCTTATTTTTAGTGATTGCACTGGCAGGGAATGCATTTGAGCAACATTAACTGTGTGTTTTTGTGAGGAGATTTCCCTGTTTCTTCATGTTTAAAAATGTAATGGGAAGTATGTAATTTTTAAAAATGTAATGACTGACAGTCGGCGCAGGATGACTGAGAGATGGGAGCAGCGGGGAAGGAGACTTTGTGTGCATTCCCCCTTCCCCAGGCCAGTCAGGGCTTGGGGGCGAGGGGAGAGTGTGAAGTCTCGTATCACCCTGCAAGGGGCTCAGCACTTAAAAGTCAACTGCCAAGGGCTGCTCAGCTGGTGGTTGACTAAGCACAGTGC
Organism: Apalone spinifera; assembly: GCA_030068395.1. Classification (NCBI taxonomy): domain Eukaryota; kingdom Metazoa; phylum Chordata; order Testudines; family Trionychidae; genus Apalone; species Apalone spinifera. The sequence continues at coordinate 19,755,595 of CM057846.1, forward strand.
TCCCTTGAAGGGTGGGGGCAGAGAATGAGAGACTTCACATGCTCTCCCTCCCTAGGCCCTGATTGACCTGGGGATAACAGGAGGGAGCATGTGAAGTATCCTCCCACCGCCAGGGGCATGGATACCTAGAGGGAACTGCCAGCTGTTCAGAACAGCTGGAAGTTCTCTCTGGGGAGGTCAAAGACTTCGCATCCTCCCCCACCCCGAGACCAATCAGGCTCTGTGGGTGGGGAAGCACGGAAGTGTCCTGGCTCCGCCCCTTCCGCCTGAGACCCCGCCCCTTCTGGGGCAGCCCAGGGCTACTTCAAAAATTTCTGAAGTGGCCCCCGGTCAAAAAATTATTATCCACCCCGATCTAAGAGAAAACAAAACCACTCCTGTAACGAGAACCAAGCAAAGCTGTTTGTTCAACATACAGTGCTTTTGGAGTGCTCAATCAGTATAAGTAGCACAATATACTATGGACAAAAACACATGCAATGTGAACGTTTCTTAATAAACAAAGAGGTGCAGATCCAAGAAAAATTTGCTGTGGTGGCTAGTAGCCCACAAAACGAATCACAGACTTCCTGGACTCTGCAGAAATGGAAGCTGTTCCCAATTCAGCATGGAATGGATCCGGTCTAACAAAGCTACAGAATGCCAAGCTGGCACACTGCACAACACACTTCATGGCACAGATACCTTTAGGCAAAATTCAGACATAAGTCTGAGTGAGTTTACATGGAGTCTAAGCTGGTATAGTCAACATCCTCTTACAGCTTCCCCACTCATCCATAATACTTGTCTAACAGAGACAACTAACAAGCCAAAGGGCCAGAAAGAATATAACAAACAAATCAACTAATTGGAGAGTGTAACATGTATACTCCCTATTCTTATATACACACAATGAACTATCCTTGATCTTGTAGATTTTAAAATCTTATTCCAACTCTCTGGGTAAGTTACACCATCCTAGACTCTGGTACACGTTGGGTGTACGGTGTTGTAAGTTAGGTCTTCTTACCCATCACTCCCTGAATTTGGCTTCATAATTATACCCAGTTAAATGGCAGCAGCTCTTGGTGGTGGACATGCTGTATTAGTGGATATCTGATGAGGCAGTTGGGGAAGCAGTTTAAAGAGTCAGCAGCCTGGAGGTATTATGCTATTCTTGGCCTGACCCCATTACAAAGGTAAACTGAGAAGAACAAGAAAGGAGCCTGGGACATTTTTAATATTTTCAAATGTAAAAACATTGGAGATCTCCAGAATTATTTCACGAGGAGGGGCTGAAACACTGGAGTGAGTTATCTATGGAGATGGTAGAATCTCCATCCTTAGAGGTTTTTAAGGCCTGGCTTGACAAAGACCTGGCTGGGATGATTGCATTGGGATTGATCCAGTTTGGGCAGGGGGCTGGACTAGATGACCTCATGAGGTCTCTTCCAACCCTCATCTTCTATGATTCTATGATTTTCCAATGAATGAACATTCTCCCCAAAGAGATATGTGGAAAATAGGAAATGGAGAAAAGAGATGGAGAAAATAGTGAATAGAGAAAAGGAGATGGACAGAGAACGAGACACAGAGAGATGAAATGTATGCAAACAAAAGTTAAAAATATGAGCAGAAAGGATAAAGAAAAAATAATCCTGAACTAGAGGACAAAACAAAACATTTAAAAAGGATGAAACAATCATTTAAAAATGTTGCCTGAGCACAAGCATAGCCACAGTGAAAGAGATGCATGATGATCTACAGCTAAAAGTAGAGCAAAGGGAGAGAAAAGGGAAAGAGGAAAAAGAGAAAACACACAACACTGTTGTAATTTATTAATTATGTGTAAACTTTGTAAAATGTTTTGAATCTATGGTTTTATAAGAGGGTTTACTATTTCCAATCAATTAAACAAATCTAGAACGTATTCTCATCCCTTTGCTGGGCTTGTCATCCTGCCTCTGCAGTAGTTATCATCTTGTTTTATCTTCATCTTTTTGACTGGGAAGTGGAAGAAATCGAGCATTCCAAGAATTTGGAGTAGCAGAAAATGGCAAGGCAGGTTCTATAGTGATTAGCTATTTAATGTCTAATGTGCCAATTTCCATGAGTTCTTTTCCCTCAGGGTTTATCTATAAAGAGAGGCTGAAAAATTGGTTCCATTTAACTTTGGAAGGCTTCATGGTAAGCCAGACTGTCCTCTGAATAAGTCAAACTGCCACAAATCAGATCATTGCAATTTTGCTTTGCTTAGTAGACAGTACATTTTCTACAGCTTTGGACCTCTCAGAGTGGAATATATTCCCTCTTCCATTTGTGTGGCATCCACATCAAGAAAACTTACCTCTTCAGATGCACCCCCATTCAGTGGTATCCATGCCAATTTGTAGTGAGCAATATCAGAGGACATAGGCTTCCAACTGACTCTAAAACTGTCTGTTGATACTTCATCTACATCTAAATACTGTGGGGCTGGAACTTTTTCTGCAAAACAACATTATGCAAAAGAAAAAAAAAGAGGAAGTGAAAATACTTAGAAATCTTTACACTACACTAATAGATGATAGTCATCAAGCCCTTTGTGGTCCATAATACTTAGGTCTCATTTCAGTTGCTGGGTTTAGTGTGCAGGTGCTAGGTGATGTTGGCAGCCTGTGATATATAGGAGCTCAAACCAGATACTCTGGTGGGCCCATCTGGCCTTAAACTCTATAACTTTGTGATTTTTTAGCTGTAGGTACCTACATAAAATATAACATAGGGGATAGCTACCAAAGGTAACTCCTGTCATATTCACAGTCGGTGATTCTCAAGATATTTTCACCTGGATATGCTTACTCAGCCATCTAGAGAGCAGTATTTTTATTATCCTATTATTAATTATTTTACATTAGTACCTCGAAGCCCCAACCAAGATCAAGATGCCACTGTGTTAAATCATACAAATACAACACAGTTTCTGCCTCTAAGTGGCTCACAATCTAAATATGCAGGGCAGGCGAAGGTTAGGAGAAAGAAAATATGTACTTAAGGGACATCTACACAGCAAAAACAAACAAGCAAAAAAAATCTCCACAGCAAAGAGTCTCAGAGACTGGGTCATCAGACTTAGGTTAAAAATTAGTGTGTAAATGTTCAGGCTCAGGCACAAACCTGGGTTCTGAAACCTGCAGATGAGTGGGGATATCAGAACCTGAACATACACTGCCAGGGATACTGGAACAATGTGTATACAGGTGATGCTGAGAGCCATTGAACCAAAGTGTAAATCCTGTATATAATGGAAACCACTTCAAACCAGGGGGTGTGGTAGCACTTTCCACACCACTAGTTACAGCACCTACATACAGTGCTATTTTTCACCCCATAGTTTAAGTGTTCCGAGCCTGAGTCATCTGACTCTGAGATTGTCTGCTGTGATTTTTTTTTCTGTGTAGACAGCCCTTCGTTAAAAGTGCCAGCAATAATGGATTTTCTAGCCCTGGAACTCAATTCCTGAGAGTGCTGCTATTTAGAGGCCATGTTTCTGCATCATAGCACGTGGAGAGAGAAGACTAACTTGTGGAAGAGTAAAATCTTTTCACATCCTAAGTCAGAAATGCAAATCCCAGATAGATTAATAAATATCAGTCTGATTCTAAATCTCCTTTTATTTCTGATTTAAAGCTTGACTCATAAAACAAAATGAGAGCATATTACATGAGAAACACATGTTCTTTGTGAACATAAAACATGGTTATATACATTTGCAGTTCATTACTTCCAGACTCTGTGAGCAAATGGATATCCCTTGATGATCTGAATGCACAAAGTGGAGAGCATTCAGTACTCCTTCACAACTGGTTGGCACCTTGTTAGATCAGGCCCGTATCTTATTTTGAACAGGGGTGTAGTGACTTGCTAGCATAGCCAATGGGTGAAGCATCTTCTGGGGAAGGTTAGTTCCCCATCCTGCCTCTTCTACCCATGGCCCCGCCCAGACTCCATTCCCACTCAGCCCAGGCACTGGCCCCCCTCCTTGCCCTCTCCTTGCTCAGTTCCCTGCCATCATTTTCCACATACCTCCTCTTCTGCTCCCTTCCTCACTAGGCCCCCATGACCCACCATGTCCCTCCTCTCCCAGCAAAGGCTGGGGATTGAGTAGGGGCACAGTGAGGACAGACGGAAATGAGGAGAGGAGGGATTCATCAGGCAGCAGTGATGGGGATCCTGGGGAAGGGATGGAGCAGGGAGGGTAAAAGGTACGGCAAAGGCAGGGCAATCATGGTCTAGGCATCCAATGGTGGGGCAGCAGCTGCTGCAACAAGGGAGGCTTAGTCTCCCCTGGCCTATTATACCAACCCATGCTTGGTAGCTTGTGTAGGCTCAGTTCCCCAGCAGTGCCTTGCACCCCTCCAATTCACCTCCCTCATTGTGTGTCACTCTCCCATACCCTCTATTTCAGGGGACTCCCTGTAATCCCCACCAGTCTATTTCCTATCAGGGGTTCTGTGTGTTCTCTCATTCCTCCCACTTCCACCCATAAATAGGCCCTCCATTTTACCTCCGCTGCCATGGCAGCTCTGTGTCTGCCTCCATTTCTCCTCATTCCCTCATGACTCCCTTCCCCCACACCAGGGTCTGGCATTCTCTGCACACATAGGGGTTGTATGTGCATCCCAGCCACTGCTCTCACCCCCTTGATGTCTTGCTTTGGAGACAAATATTCAATATTTTAAACTCCATTGGGAAGAGCAGAGATGAGTGAGGAATGCTGTTATGCTAGACAGTAATGAGTGCCCTCATCCAGTCATTTCACTTATAGACAATTGCAGAGGTGCTTGACGATGTGGCTGTGCTAAACAGATGATATGACTTGACTGTGCCTTCTCTTTTGCCTCTTTTTATTTTCTAATTTTTCCAAAAATCAATAGAGTTCTGGCCACTCATGACTAAAACAGTCTCTGAAATCTTGGAATTGACCTGACGTATCATTCAAATGTTACCATGTTACACACAGACAGATGGAGTAATGCCATAAAAGTGAGTGTATGATCTGGCAAACTCTGACAAAAAATTATTTTACTACTTTATTAGATATAAAGGGTACAAAATATTGCTGCTTCTGTAACCTTTACTTCCTTGATCATACTAGTATTTTAATTATGTCTTGGATTACTTATGTAAGCAATAGTTGAAGGACTAAAAAGTTTATCAGGAAAGAAGAATTCAGATGCTCATTTCCAGGTAATGAATGCAAACTCAGAATGATTTGACACAGCTAGACAAGAGATTAAGCTATAGTACCTATTTTTGCAGATTCTGCTAGGAAATTTACATGGGCTAAAAAAGAAAAGGTTAATTTTAGTTTAGATCAGCAATTTTAGATTTACTAAGCCTTCCAATCCTGATATTTTTACTTAACATTGAGTAATCTGACAGCACAGATTCTACTTGCCTGCATTTTAGAAGAATGATGCTCCCAAATGTGTAAAAAAGAAAAAAACACCCCAATAGCTTGAAATCACAGTTGGAGAGTGTCACAGGTACTGACCTTGCTTTCCAGAAAAGTAAGTGTATATCAAAAGTGTTCTTGGAAAGCCTACAATTATGCAGTTAGACTTACGTGTGGTAAAGCTGCCAGTCAGTGGCTCAGACTGTCCTTCCTCATAGAGGGAAAAAATGGCAACAGTATACTCTGTATGGGATGTCAGCCTTTTCAGGGTGTGTGTTGAAACACGACCAACTTCCACCTGCAGAATTCATAGTCACATACTAGGAGTACAGAAAACAAAACCCCTTTATATAATCAGTACTTGCAACTCAACTGGCTAGTAATGGATATGGACAGAGAATGCCATGCAATTATGGAAAGAACCACAAATTATATAATTATATGCAAAATTTACATTACTTAAGAAGGTAAAGTCAAGGCCATCAAATCCTGTTAAAAATGAGCTAGTCTAGATTGTAGCAAACTGGAGGAAACTGGAGGAAGGAAGAACACTTTATGCTTAATATTTGTCATAAAAAGATGTGTGCAATGTTGCTATAGCCATGTTCGTCCTACGATTATTAGCAATACAAGGTGGGTGAGGTAATACCTTTTATGGCACCAATTTCTGTGGTGAAAGCTTGTCTCTTTCACCAACAGAAATCAGTTTAATAAAAGATATTACCTCACCCCTCCCAGTCTCTGTAATAAAAAATGACGACAGTTTTCTTTGGTCTTCAGCCAGAGCACATTTAACTAGGCATTACAGAGGACATAAACCCCAGAAAGCTGCATAAGATGGCTATACATCAGGCCAGACTATTCAATGTCATGTCAGACCAGGGCACAAACAAGACACAACTCAAAAGCAACCAAAGCAAAGTGGTAAGAACATATCGTCTATTTTATGAGAAAAAAAATTGTAGAGAAACAAACAGGTGGAGAAAAAACTATATATCACCACACATTATAAATCATGCTCTCGCCACATAAAGTAAGCATATTACGTTTCTATTCATCTGGGATGTTCACATTCCAGGGTGATGAGTTTAGACAGACATTAAAAGCCTCAGAGATGTCCAGATTATAAATAAACTACAGAATGGGATCAGGTGAAGCTTGATTTATTGACAAACGATGAATACCAGAAAAAACTACTCACAACTTTGCCACCCATGAATTATGTCCTCTTCCAAACTTGTGAGTAACCTGTGCTAGTTTAATATGGATATTTATCCCATTTGTAAAAAAAGGTCTGATAACGCTAAATCGGGTGGGGAATCTAGGGCCTGGGAGCTGGATGGAGGCCCCGGTTTGCCTGAGTCCGGCTCTTGAGCCTCAGGGCTCCCCCTAGCATTTGGAAGCCCACACTGGTGAGGGATGTTTTTTCCATTTCTCACTTATATGCAGCCACCGACTGATTTTTCTGTGGGTCATTGGCCCTTGACCCAAAAAAAGTTTCCCCATCTCCACTCTACACAGTCATAGCCACCAGCTGATATCATAGGCTTTTATATATCTTATTTGTTCAGGATTGGTCTCATTTACTGCCACCATTTACTTAAACTTCGTTCATATATTTGGGTTGATTTTTGTATTAAGATGCTTCGTTCTATTTAGAGAGACTGCTAATGGTCCTTATGCTGATGAAAGCTATCAGGAACGCTCTTCTAGTTGCAGTGAAGATGTTGTCAGACTGGAAAACTGAGCACAGGTTGAAACCCCCAAATCCAGGACTCTTTGGTCCAGCAACATCCGGGGTCCAGCAGGGCCGTGGATGGTGCTGAACCAAAGAGCCCCAGAGGCTGGAGCAACACAGGAGCTGGAGCAACACCAGTTCAGCCAGGCAGCATTTGGGTACCCCCTGCGGCGCTGGCAGGGAAACTCCCGGTATCAATGGGGCCAGGCAATGGCAGGGGACCCCTAGTCTCGGCTAGGGAATCCCTGGTGTCAGCAGGGCCAGGTGCTGGCTGGGGAGCTCCTGGCCAGGTGGCTGGGAAGCCCCCACCCTGGCCAGGGAACCCCCGGCATTAAGGGTGCCAGGTGGTATCAGGGGAGCCTCAGCTCCCTGGTGTCGACAGGGCTAGGCAATGGCCAGGGACCTCCTGCCCCAGCCAGGGAACTTCCGGCATTAGCAGGGCCATGTGGCTGGGGAGTCCTAGCCAGGAACCTGGAAATCCTCCAGTGGCAGCAAGGCCAGAGTGACTGGGCAGCCTCTGCCGGGGAACCCCCTGGCTGAGGCAGGGCTGGTGGAGGTGGGCAGCCAGAATCCCCAGCGGTAGCAGGGCCAGTCCTAGCAGCAGGGTGGAAACTGACGGGAGTTTTTGCTCCTGTGGTCTTCCGCTGCAGGGACAGCGGGAAAACTTAAATCAAGGTATGTCTGTCTACTCCAGCTACATAATTAACATAGCTAGAGTTGCATATCTTAATTCAATCTTCCCCTTTAGTGTAGGCCTGGCCTAAGTCAGCTGGCATGGGCTAGCCCACAGGTGTGTGCCTGCAGTGTAGACATATCCTGAGAGTCCAAGTCTGAAATAGGTTATTAAAGTCAAAGTGATATCCTGACTAAAGAAAACATTCATAACTTATTCTGTATGAGCCAAATTCTCCTTCTGTTAGAAGTCAGTTACTTGATTATTCCGTTTACTTTACTATGTGCACAAGGAAGGAGTGTGCATGCAGGTAAGGTTTTGCAGGATCTGATACATGTGTGTGTGATGCACTCTGAATACATGTTCTATATTAAGCATAATGTTCCATTCCCAAAGCTTGAAAATTATATGTAAATCTTTTGTTACCATTTGAAGAATCTGATTTGCTTACAGACATTACACTTAAGAATACGGTATATTATTAACTGCTTACCTCATTGGTTTCTGTCCCATCGGTTTTAACATACATAATACGATAACCTTTTACTTTTTTGGAAGCAGGATCCCATGTTATCCTGGCAGTGCTATGTCCAATATCTGAAAATCTCAAATTCCTGGGTGGACTTAAAGGCACTTGAAAAGAAATAATTACAATAATTAAAACAGGTCTGTCTTTTATTTCATGAACAAAGCACATCCTATCTTGACAGTTAACATGAAACATTTCATTTTAAAAGTTATACTATTAAGCAATATGACTGACAATCTTGTATATATACTTTTTTTTAGTTTAGATCACTATTAAAAAAACATAAGAACATATATAAATTTAACAATTGTGTAATGCCATTGATTTCAATGGAACTGCATTTGTGCTTAAAATTAAGTATGTGATTTAACAGCTTTGCTGAATAGAGGCTAAAGCACTGGCAAATAAAGGATCCGTCATTGCAGTTGAATATTGAATGGATAGAAATGGAAGAAATGAGGATACTGCTTGTTGCTGGATAGCAGAGTTGGATTTTTACTATATAACATTTTCTCACCTGTACATTTGGATTTGTAAACTGATCTGTGTTAACTGTGTCTCTACTCCATGTGTTTGTTGGTGGTAATGGAAACTTTTAAATGAATATTTGGCAGTTTAAAAAGTCATCTAATCAAGAAACAGACAATGCTGGTTGATGTTTATAGCTAATCACACTGGGTATGTCTACACTTGCACCCTCTTTTGAGAGAGGGA
>CM057846.1:19772431-19783707 GCA_030068395.1 Apalone spinifera
TTCTGTCGACAAAGCAAGCCGCTTTGTTGACATGACAGTGTAGATGCAAAGGACTCTGTCGACAAAAGGCGTTATTCCTCATAGAATGAAGTTTACAGCCATCGACAAAACTGCTGAGTTCTGTCAACGTTATGTCGACAGAACTCAGCGGCAGTGTAGATGCAGGTATAGTTTTGTTGACAAAAGTCCACTTTTGTCGACAAAGCCCTGTAGTCTAGCCATACCCCTAGTGACTAGCATCTCTACAATGCACTGAACTATCCAACCTCTCTTAAGAACATAAGGCCAAACAATGGAAATAAGGCTGTATGCCTAAACAATAAAGTTGAGAATCAGCTGCAGCTCCAAACTGTTCCAAAGGCCAGGAATGTTGTGATTTAGAGTCTTGGTTTGGCCATTACAGAGAGAATGTAACTGGCTGAAAGTTCAGTCGAGCTCCGAATACAAACTTCCCCAACATTTGGGAGCATTTGGACCCTTAATTCAAGCGCAAATCTACTTAATGAATGTCAGACAATACTAGTAAAAATTGCTGAAGAGAAAAACGAGTTGAATCTGCAGCCTTGCTCACATTGAGACGTGCTCACTCAGTATTACTGAGTAACGGCCATAACAAAATGAGTTAGGATACTTACGTGTAGTTTCGGTGCCACGGAGGCCCTCGCTTGCAGCACTTACATACACAGCAAACACAGCTATCTGATATTCAGTTAGAGACATCAGGTTTTTCAGAACGGCTGTTGATACACTTCCATCCACCACTACCTGTTTGAGGAAAAGCAAATGAAATAAGTTATAAAATAAATTAATCTTTTTACTATTTAATCCAACTATCTTATCTGTTATCCTAGCTAGCATATTTCTAAGACAATCCTTGGAATGATAAATAAATGTTACTATATCTATGTTTAACACAACAAAAATGAGATTTGTATCTTAGTATAAAGCACAGTAGCTAGGCAACAGAATGCCACATATAGGTACAGTAGGGAGCCTTAAGGCAAAACAGCACTTTGGATCAAAGGAAATGTTAAAAATACAATTAACATAATAGAAATTAAGAATATTGTGTAATGGTCCCATTATGATATATTTATTATGTAATTCAAAATTTAACTATAGTACTACTGAATGCATACCCCTATGTATCCACAGACACCACAAGAGCAAAATCCCCCCCCAAAAAAACAAAATACCTTCCCCCCCAAAAAAACCCCATGCATTTAATCTCACTCTTTAATTATACTAATTTTATTGTTCTGCCTCCACTCTCTATTCCCTTCCCGTCCTGTTCTGAAAGTTGTCTGATTAAGCTGTAAACATCTTCATGCGGTGTCCTTGTTTGCATTCCTATCTCCAAAGCACTGAGTGAACTGCTGGTGCTACACAAATAATAAATATCCATCTGACCCCACATTAGTATGGGGCAGATTTAAGTTTAAGGCAGATTCCCAGCTCTACAGCTGTGTTTTTCTTTTAATGAGTTATGTTTCCAAAGCTCAAATTCTACCCCTTCTGGCCTTTTGTGGCCCTGTGTCCTTTGAAATAACACCATTCAGAGTTGGTCAAATAAGAAAAGCAAGATGTATAAATAAAAACACAGTTTACATATTGGATTTTAGGTCCTTTTCTTGAACAACTGAATCACAGGCTTAGGTGTATACAACCTGTGGTAGCCAGCCTCCAAGCCTGAGCCAATGGACGCAGGTTTGTGGATTCATGCCACCAAGCTAAAAATAGTTGTGTACATGTTGCAGCTTGGAATGGAACTCAGGCTGTGAAATGGCTCTCAGAGCCCATATTCTAGCCAAAGCCACAATTTACAGTTCTATCTACATGGCTACTTTTAGCGCAAACATGCAAGTCCAAAGGGGCTGACAGACTTTGCCAGGCCGTGCACAAGGTGGGTCAGGGCCAGTTCTGGCTGCCCCAGAAGGGACAGGGCCTCGTGCAGAAGGGGCATGGCTGTGGACTAGCCTCACACCACCAGCTAGCCCTTCAGAACCACTCACCCCAGGGCTCCAGCGGTAATTTACAGGGACCAGAAGTCTGGTTTCTCCCATTTCCACTGTAGCAGCAGTCAAGAGCCCCAGACCCTTTTAAATTGCTAGGCCCCAGGGCAGATGCCATCTTTGCCCTCCCCTTCTCCCTAGTCCTGTTGGTGGGCCTATGCAAGTACCTATGTCCGAGTCTGCTGGATGCAGAGATTTGCTGTCGCATGCTACCCCTTAAATGGAAGCAGCATCAGGTCTATGATCAAGTACTATCATTCCTAACTGGTACATTCTTTCTACGTATGTCTACTAGAAGTTTGCACGGACATGAGGCTGATAGGACTTCCCTTCCCCGCCCCTCCCCTCCCCCCATTACCTCCTCTGGCTGTCCTCCTCTAGTGGGATAGTACACAACTCTGTATTTTTCCACCTTGCCAGGTGCATGGGTCCAGCTAACACGGAATCCTCTGGCTGTTACCTCTGATGTGACCAAATCTGTAGGAGCTCCAAGTGTGGCAACAAATGTTCCTATGTATGAGATAATATAAAAAAAAATTACCCCTGTAAAATAATTTTTTTTGCTCTAATTGCTGAGTTCTACAAGATCTTTTATCATTAGAAACTGAATTAACTGGAGATGTTTATTTAGGCAGTTTTTAATATAACTAGCTAAATCTATTATATATTTGAGAGAATTTGTCTGTCTCTCTGTCTGTTCAAGAACTCCTCCTAAATGGTAAGAGCTAAGACCACCAAATTTGGTATACAGCTTCCTCTTATCATAGCCTAAAGCAAGGTCAGGGTTTGATTGTGCCAGGAAAATGAAGTTGCTTCTCAGAAAACCATACAGAAGAGAGACCGGATTACCAGGCAGGTGAAAGAGGTTCGTTGGGGGCGCCTCTCTAGTCTGGGACTGCCCCAGACCCAAGTCTCCCACCCCCAAGCACCCTTTAAGCTCCCCCCATTCTTATGGGAACATTGCTGGCAGTTCTGCTTCATCCTGGAGCAAGGGGAAAGTGCAGTTTGCTCCATTCCTCACTCTGACTGGAGAGTGCAGGGGGCAGATGAACCTGTGGTGAGAGAAGGCTGGGGTAGTGATCATTCCTACGGGCAGTCTGCATACTGAACCCCTCGTGCCCGCAGAGCAATGATTCAAATGAAGCGTGTATATTTCTTTTCTTTTTTTTCAAAAAAGAAAAATTAATTGAGTTAAGGACCCGAGCAATGCTGGGTAAATCTTCTAGTAATAAATAAATAAATCATACACATACAGTTCTCAGTGGGACCAGCCTTCCATTGGTGTATATGGAAAACTTTACATGCAACACACACAAAGGTTTCAGCATAAACACTGTAACAACTGTAATGGTTCTCCCAAATTTCCTTGGCTCTCCATGCATTCACTTCCTCCCCAGGTGCTTCCAAACACTCTCTTCGCGAGTTCCAGAACCACCCAGGAATCCCCAGAGCTGTGAACCTGCTACAGATCTCAGCAAGGTAGTGTCTCCCCTGTGTTCCTTGGCAGCTCTGCAGGTGGAGTAGTGTCTGAGGCCATGTCTCCACTTGCAGCGTCAGAGATCAATCTTTTGGCATTCAGTTTAGTGGGTCTAATTAAGACCTGCTAAATCAAACACTTAGGATGGCTCTAGTGCCTCGCAGTTGCAAGGAGTAAGGGAAGCTGACGGGAGTGTTTGTTCCCATCAGCCTCCCTCAATGAAGATGACACAAAGTTTGGCTTAAGGTAAGCCAAGTATTTTACATAGCTGGAGTTGCGTACCTTAATCCAACCTTCCTGGTCTCGTATAGATCTGACAGGACTGAGCAGCCATCTACTTGAGCAAGCTCTTCCCGCCACACACACACACACACACACACACACAGCATTTCATTGGTTCATGGGCCCTTTGATGGCCATCTATTCCAATCCACTGCTCACAGATCTCTTTGCCATCTATATAATTCTTAGCAGTCCCAAGGGAGAAGAGAGAAGTCTGTAATGCAACATCTTTTCAAAACACCACGGCAGAAACATGCGCAATGCAACCTTCCTCAGTGGGGCACTTTATATGCTTAGGGAAATGCATGTGCCATTTGTACCTGCTGCATATAATTTTTACAGGCCAGTTCAAATACATTACTCTGGAACATGTATTTAAAGGTACTTTCTCAAGGAATGCCATTCCTCTGACAAATTTTAACATTCTACCCCTCACATTTTCAGGTGCTCAAAAGGTCTGAAGATCAGCAGAATTTGTGTGTGCTTGTATCTTTTCCCCCCACCACTTCTTCTTCTTCTACTCCAAAATGCTGGGTGTGGTGTTTGTGTGTTTTTGTTCAGAGATTTTAAAAGTTCAACTTTATATAGAGACCAAGCCTGGGAAACTTCAAATTGAAAGGTGAACATTTGGAAAAGTTATGAGACTAACAAAACATGGAATTAGAATGGAATCCAGGGCATGGCCTTAATTAGCTTTACTCCTTCTCTTGCTATAGTTCATCCCAAGCCTGCACACTGGAAGAGACTCTCTTTTTACCTGTTGCAGCCGGTGTACCTGGTGGTGCGGCCTAGGCTATGTTTAGACTGCAGGCTTCCTTTGGAAGAAGGTTTTCCGGAAGAGATCTTCCAAAAAAACTTCTTCCAAAGGAGCGCGTCCACACTGCCGAAGCACATCGAAAAAGCGATCTGCTTTTTTGAAAGAAAGCGTCCACACTGAATGGACGCTATCTCACATTTAATCTGTGATTACTATGGATGGAGTGGCCACCAGGGCACCTGTGCTTTTTCCTCTTTCCTCTTCTTCCGAAAGAATTCCCTCTTCCCCATCCACACAAGCCTTTTTACGAAAGAGCTCTTTCGGAAAAAGGCTTCTTCCTCATAGAAAGAGGTCTACCAATGTCAGAAAATCCCCTCTGTTCTTTCAATTTTTTTTGAAAGAACGTGATGGCAGTGTGGACGTAAGTGAAGTTTTTTTGGAAAAACAGCTGTGTAGACATACCCCTAGTGATTAGGTCCCAGAGTTAGTCGGCAGAAAGGAGGGTGCAGACCCGTGCTGCTGGTGCCCCTACCTAGAAACTCCGGCCCCTGGTATGAATATAGTTCTTGTGTTTGGGGTGTGGCCCCAAGAGTCCAGATTCTCCCCTTAGCTTGGGTTTTAGCAGGTTTCCCCCTTTGAACCACTGTGTGTGGGGTTGGAGGCTTACGTGCTCTAGTGGCTGACCAAGTGGACAGGCTTTGGTTCCTGTCCTGCAGACAGCAAGACCACGCTCATGTCTCCTTGCTGGTCAGCCTCTAACTGAACCTGACTCCTTCCTTTTATCCTGCCTCCAAGACTGGCATTGGCTACAGGTAAAGAGGGGCAGGGCTAGCTAAGCTAAAAGACTTTGTTTCACCTCTGTAATACCAAGTTCTCCTCTCTTCTCTCCTTCACACCTGTTCACAGGTGATAGCTACAGCAGAATGAATGCACTTTTTTTTTCATGTCACCTAACACTATAATAACAAAAGACAAATTACTATCCTGGAACTAAGCAAAAGATAAAAGATATTTGCACGCACATGAAATATGCACCAGAAAAATACCTTCTCTTGACATTTTGGTGGCAAAATATACATAGAATGAGTAAAATGACAGAAACCAGTTAAAAACTGTCCCTATTCTAAAACTGGATTTGCTGGTATAATATCATGATCAAGCAAAGTAAAGTTATCTTGTTTCTTATTTACCTTTGATTTCCTTTTCCTGTTCTTCCACTCTTAAACACACTGTTCTAGTAAGACCTTCAACAATGGTGTTCATATAACTAAAGTCAGCAACATTGTAGACATGAGTACTGTCTGGTTCAGAGGCAATTTCTTTGAGTTCATTTATATCTGCATTCTTCACACCTTACCGTGGAGAGAAAAAAATGTTTGCAACAAAAGAAATCAGTGTCACTTTTAAGCCATGCAGTCTGGTCAAAGCCCTACAGATGTCTATAGAGTCTTCTTTCATGTCATTGGCTTCACTGTGCTTTGGATCTGGCCTACAGTCAAGATGTTAATAACTGGTAGTTATAGTTAGTCACAAGGGTTAATTTCCAATATAACTAGTGTTACTGACCAGTGTTCCCTATAAACTGAGTGTGTAGGCAGCCACACAGGAGAGATTCAAATGCTGCCCAACTGATTAACAGAACATCCACAGTGCTCACGCCTGGCAGCATGAGATTTTATGAGTGGTGTACGTCTACATAGGCCTTGGGGCACATTGCAAAATTTATTCCACTCATGGATAGAAAAAATTAGGGGAACATTGTTAATGACATCTTGTAGTATTCTGATGATACTAGCATATATTTGCTAAAATGCCAGTTACATTTACAGTCAGGGGATACTGAAAAAAGTTTAAATTTTCCCAAGTATTTTGATGATGCTTAATCCAGATAGAAATATAACAGAATACCGATAAATACACTGGATCAGTAGTTCTTAAGCTGTGTGTTTAGAGTCCTAAGTAGGTCAAAACCCCAGAGCTGTCTTAGAATTGCTAGGGCCCAGAGCCAAACAAAAACCTGAGTCCCACCATAAGAACCAAAACCCAGTGGCTTCAACCCTGGACAGTGGGGTTAGGTTACAGGCTTGGGCTTTGCTCTTCCCTCCTCCCCTCCACCCCAACTCTGCCCACTTGGGGCAGTCAGGCTCAGGTTTCAGTCCCCTCTTCTGAGGTTCTACAACAAATTTTGTTGTCAAAAGGGGGTCCAGATGCAATGAAGTTTGAGAATCCCTGCACTAGATAGACATAATGAAATAAACAGATACATTAGAATGCGTACCAATGGCAAACAATTCAACACCAGCATCACGCAGATTTTTAGCAGGTGGAATAACATCATCTTGGGATTTTCCATCTGTGATCAATATACCAATTTTGGACACATTGGATCTTGCCCCTGCTTCAGGCTTAAAGCTGTTCTCCAAAATAAAAGTTAAGGCAAGACCTAAAACAAACAAACAAACAAACAAATAAATTTGTCAAAAAAAAAAAAACAACCTCTGCCTATGTAACACTGATATATTTATTGATTTTTTGAAGTTTAATTTTCTACACAAAGTAAAGAATGCTGAGAAGTCTCCTACTGAATATAATGTAGCAAAGAGAACAAATTTTCATTTAAAAGTGTACTGTTCCAAATCCTCAACAACCTTCCAATCAATAAAATTATTTATAACAGAGAATAGAAACTTGTTTGAAACTAAAATGGGCTACTCAACTATCCACATGCCTTATGTCACCGGAGAGACAAGTGAGGTAATTTATTTCATTGGGCCAACTTCTATTGGGGAGTGAAAACTTTTTGAGCCACCCAGAGCTCTTCTTCTATTGGATAGAGGTTTGGTCCAATAAAAATATTATCTCACCCCCTTCTTGTCTCTCTAAGATCTTGGGAACAACATGGATACAACTACCTTGCGTATTATCCCACTGGGAAAGTTAGAGAATTTCATCTATCAGTAAATTAGGGTACCAGTTCAATAAAGGACTAAAAACATGCTTACTATTAACACTGACTTTCCAAGATTGAAAGCATCAGGACTATTCACATGCTCAAAGGTAAGCATGCACTGAAGTCATTTGCTGAACTGGTATTTCAAAGAGTAACATATAAATTCTGTTGACACATTTTTAGAAATGCTGGTCAAATTACAGATATGTCTGTAATGAAACTGCCTTAAGTTGTTTTGTCAGCAGAAGTTACTGAGACAGGAAATCAAATTGTTAATTTCATGCCTGAACCTGAAAAACCTTCCTGGAGTGGTTCTTCTAGTTTCACTGAATGTGGGACAGATCCAGAGCAATTTTCATTGCCCTCAGTTCCCACTGAAGTCCCTGGGAGATAACAGTGCTAAGTTTTATGGGGGAAATTCACCCACACTGAAGTCTTGCACAAAACCCATTCACCACTTAACAAAGGCCATTAAAGTAAATGAGAACCCCAGTTGACAAGTACAATCTTTTATTTTACATCTTTCTACATTCACAAGCTGAGGGAAAGCTTATATTAAACAAACATCAAAAAATTGATTGTTACTGATTTAAGGGAGACAACTTGGCTCTAATTTGGAAGTTATCATGAAGCTGAATGAAAAGAGATTTGGCAAAAGCCACCTCTAATATCAGAATATAATAATAATAGTGAATTTATTACTTGCTTTTTGATATTTCTATCAGGCATCAGTTCTGTTATAGTACCACTAGATAGCCCTTCTCTACCAGTCCAAGTATAATAATTTCTTCTACCAATACAATGATTGGTGGAGGAGAAAATGGAAAACTTTTACGCTTTTCTGGGGAAAAAATAGTTTGGCAATAATGTATGTAATGCCATCTCTGACTCTCTCACTCTGCCATTCGCCAGACAAGAGAGCCAGGACTATTAAGTGTTGCACTGATGCTATGGGATTCAGCAAATATACATTTTATCATGTTGACAAGTATTTTGCAGCTATCCACTATTAAATTTTCAAAGTGCCAAGCAGGGTTTCAATACCATGAAAGTTAATGGGAGTCTATAACCATGGGTCATTCTTTGCAAATTTACCACTGACAATAGTCAGATGTTAAAACAACACACGTTCCTTCTGAATCAACAGAATCAAGTTTTGTGTTTGAACAGTATGAATGGATTTTGCTGCTCTATCCCCTTTTCCGAATGTAAAAGTGAATTTCCTTTGTTTTCAGTTTGGGCATAGATCGATTACACACATAGAATCAATGCTCACTGGTGACATGAAGATTCCTATTGGCTGCAGCTCCTTCAGATCAAATTCTTAGGCAAACTTCAAAAATAAACACAAAAATAAACACTTCAAAAATGCACATTGTCCCATAAGAAACAGAACAAGCCCCCAATACTTTAAGCCAATACAGCTTGGCATATTTTGGAACACATGACTAATGCAAAAATACATACTATACCTGTTAATGTATTCCCGCCCTTATATGGCAGATTACGCACTGCATCCAAAACACCATCCTTTGTACTAAAGGCATTCAGATGCCACTCAATTCGGGGATCTCCGCTAAACTGAGCAAGACCTAGTGAACCAGAAATAAGTACTATGCATTAAATTCTTTTTCACATAAATACACCTCACGAACCAGAAATAAATACTTTGCATGAGATTCTTTTTCACATAAATACACCTCACGAACCAGAAATAAATACTTTGCATGAGATTCATTTTTTCCTATATAGGTTTTCAGTAGTCTGTTATCACAACAAGGCTCTTTAATCTAAAGAAGAATTTATTACTCCCCAAGTCATTCTGGATATCAATTCCACAATGTATTTTCTAAGGTTTTCTTTCAAGTGCTAAGGAATTTAAGTACAAAGTAATGTACTTTTTTTTTTAGGCTTTCTCCCCAGAATTCATTTAATGAAAGAGAACAATTTCATTAAATGCCTCTTTGAAGAGGTTAAGATGTAAGTAGCTAAACAGATATAATATATTGTTCAAATTGATTTTAAACACGATAGAAACCATCTGTTGGCACTTTCTTCATTTCAAAACTCCTCTTACTGTAACAGCCGGATCCAATGCCAATTGAAGTCAATAGGAGTACTTCTGTTGACTTCAAAAAGTACTGGTTTAGAACCTGAGATTAATATATGGTCACTTTTGGAAGAGACAAAGAGACACAAAAGTGAGGAAGCGAGTTAAATAGAATGCAAAGGAACAGTCAGAAGGATGAAATGCTTGCAGATTGCAGAAGTCTGCTCATAAACAACATAGAAGAAGTTCAAATTAAATGTATACCCCCAAATTTAAAAAAGACCAATAAGAGTACCCAAAAAATGTCATCATGCAGGCAAAAAGGCATCTTTTAAAAATTGGAACTCAAAACCAACTGAGGAAAACAAAATGGAGCATAAACTCTGGCAAGCCAAGTATAAAAATATTATAGGGCAGGTCATAAAAGAATTTAAAGTGCAACTCGCTGAAGACAGAAAAATTAAAAGAGAAAAGTACCGCAAAAACAGGAAGCCTGACAAACTATCCAAACTATCGGAGTAGGGCACTGGCTGCTTGAGGTTCTAAAGGAACATTTAAAGAGGACAAGGCTGTTGTAGAGTCCTTACATTAATTCTTTGCTTTGGACTCCCCTGCAGAGGATGTGGGAAGATCCCCACACCCAAGCCATTATTCTAGGTGACAGATCTGAGGAACTGTCCCAGACTGATGTGGCAATAGAAGAGGTTTTGGAACAAACTGATCAATGAAATAGTAATAAGTAGGGCTGTCAAGAGATTAACAAATTTAAACATGATTAATCACATGCGCCTCCCCTTTGAAAAGCCATGATGGCGTTTCAGCGCTGCATGGATTCTGGGATCAGCTAGAGTCCCCAGCTGACCCCGGGCTCCATGCAGTGCTGCCCCTTGAAGCTGAGACTCCCCAGTTGATCCTGGGTTCTGGGGAAATGCCATGCAGAGCCTGGGATCAGCTGGGGAGTCCCCAGCTGATCCTGGGCTCCACTTTGCGCTGCCCCTTTGAAGCGCGGCAGCGGTACTAATGCTTAAAACATTTAACGCGTTAATCCTGGACTGCATTAATCATAGGCGTTAATGCATGTCAGTTGACAGTCCTAGTAATAAGTCACCGGGATGGCATTCACCCAAGAGTTTGGAAAGAACTTAGATATGAAATTGTAAAAGTAATAATTATGGAATGTAACCTATTACTTAAATCAGTGGTTCCCAACAGCCAGTCCACGGATTGGCCACGGGCCTTAAACCCCCTTCTGCTGGGTTGCGGCACATTGCCAGACCATGACCCCAGCTTTTATTTAGCCCCACCCACTGGGGCTCCCAGGGAATTCCTTTCCGACCACTTCCCCAGGCAGCAGAAGGGTGAGTGGGGCAGTTGGCAGCCCAGTGTGAGCGTCCCCCTAACCTCCAGCTATTCCCAGTCAGCGGGTACACACATTATTATTATGCATTATTAAGTGCATAGGAAAATATGAATGTGCAGAATGCGTCAGCCCTCTCAGACCTGTTAACTGCTGCTCTTTATTTCTGGTGCAATTGAGGCAAAACTCTTTAACCGGAGAATACTCTTTAACAAGTATTAGCAACTATTTTATTGTTTTTTAAAATGTGTAAATGCAGCAATTTTTCAAATTCTTGCTAACCAGCATGTCCTGCCTCCTTTGATTTGCCTGATAAACTATGGGCTAAAATTACCATAATGAATATGCAAATATTTCAGTGCTGGTCTGCCAACAGTTTTTGAATGAGTTT
>CM057846.1:19783807-19798799 GCA_030068395.1 Apalone spinifera
TATGCAAATATTTCAGTGCTGGTCTGCCAACAGTTTTTGAATGAGTTTGCTGGTGCATGGTATAAAAAAGGTTGGGAACCACTGACTTAAATCAATCTATGAACCTAAGGACTAGAGGGCAGCTAATGTAACACCAATTTAAAAAAAGGATCCAGAGGCAACCCTGGCAAGTGTAAGACAACAAATAGTCTGGTAACACTTTATAGACTAACAAAACATGTAGATGATATCATGAGCTTTTGTGGGCACAGCCCACTCTGGTCATCTGAAGAAGTGGGATGTGCCCACGAAAGCTCATGATGTCATCTACGTGTTTTGTTAGTCTATAAAGTGCTGCCAGACCATTTGTTGTTTTTTCTGTACAGACTAACTCAGCTACCCCTTGAAGCAAGTGTAAGACAGTTATCCTAACGTCAGTACCAGGCAAATTGTATGAAAATATAATAAGGCATAGAATTTTTAGACACAAATGTGATATGTTGAGGAAAAATCAACACAGTTTGGTAAAAGGAAATCATGATTCACCTATCTATTATTTTTTGAGAGAATCAACAGATGTGGACAAAAGTGATCCAGTCGATACAGTGCACTTGGACTTTCAGAAAGTCTTTGACAAGGTCCCTCACCAGAGGCTCTTAACCCAACTAAGTTGTCATGGTAGAATAGGGAGACTTCTCTCATGGATCAGCAGCAGATAGGAATGAAAGGGTAGGAATAACTGGCTAGTTTTCACAATGGAGAGATGAAAATAGCAGGGTCCTCCCAGGATTTGCATTCAGAACTGTGCTGTGTAACACATTCTGAAATAAGCTAGAGAAAAGAGGGAACAATGTGGTGGCAAAAATTGCTGATACAAAATTAGTCAAGATTATCATCAGCTCTGGAATTAAATAAGACATATAAAGGGATCTCACAGAACTAAAAGACTTGTTTCCTAATCATCTAGTTTTGTGAGATCCCTTTGTATGTCTTTGTGGATGATGAATGAAATTCAGTGCTGATAAATGCAAAGTAGTGCACATTGGAAAAGAAAAACCTCATCTATACATATAAAAATATGGTTTATAAATTAGCTGACACAAAAAGAGAGGGAGATTGGCCTCATCATGAATAGTTCTCTGAAAACATCCACTCAATGTGCAGAAGCAGTCAAAGAGCTAAAAGAATATTAGGAATGGGATAGAAAATAAGACAGAAAATATCACAGTGCAACTATATAAATCAGAGTTGGGAACCTTTTCTAGGTTGGGGACTATTAACCACAGAAAAATCAATCAGGGTCCAAAAACCTCACTGACTTGGCCCCCGAGAGAAAAAAAGAGAGAGACATTAATTTCACTCATTCAACTTGGGATGCCACGGCCACTTTGGCACTGGAACCCCACAGAGAGGGTGGCACCACGGCTCAGGACTTCCCCCAGGTCTGGATTAACTCTTCTGGGGGCCCAAGGCTAGCAGATTTTGTGAGACCCCTCTAGACTCTGATGTGGGGTCAAAAATGAGGGGTTCAGTGTGTGGCATAGAGCTGCCAGGGAGCAGGGTGGAGAGTGCAGGGTCTGCATAGGAGGTAGGATGCAGGAGCAGGCTGGGGGTGAGGGTTTGGATACAGGAGCTGGCTAAGGGTAGGGATGCAGGATCTAGATGTAAGATAGGGTTCAGGAGCAGGGTGAGGGTGGAAGGTGTGAGCAGGACGGAGAAGGCTGGAGGTATAAGGACTGGGCAAGAGGATGCAGGAGCTGGTGATGGTGGGGGATCTCAGACAGAAGGGGCTGAGGGTGTGAGGGGCAGGGTGCAGAAGTGAGCTGGGAATGTAGGTGGGGGGGGTTGGGACAGAGGAGAGGGGCACCTAACAATGCTTGCAGGCACTGATCCCATTGGCTAGGATTTCTTGCCAATGGGGATTATGGGGGTGAAGCCTGCAAAGCAACACAGGGGAAAGAACTTTCCTGTGCTCCATTCCCAGTGCAGAGCTCAGGGCTCTCCTTTCCCCAGCAGCTGGGAGCAGGGGCTGGCACTCCAACCATGCAGGGAAGGGGCGCCAAGGTTTAGTGCTGCAGCGCATGGCTGGAGCGTCAGCACTGGCTCATCCTGCTGCAGATGGGAGAGGGAGCCCAAGCCTCGCAGGCTGGATCAAGACAAGCTACATGGAAAGTGACACAGGCCATAGGTTCCCCACCCATCACATTAATCCATGGTACTTCCACTAGTTCTAGTTGCCCTAGCTCATAAAATAGATTAGAATTGGAATAGGGTACAGAGGAGAGTAACAAAAATGATAAGGGGTACGGAATATGTTCCATATGAAGACAGATTAAAAAAACTGTGAGTGTTCAATTTAGAAATGAGTCAAGACATGGTCAAAGTCTATAAAAATCATGAATGGTCTGAAGAAAAAAAAGTATTATTCCCCCTTCACATAAGACAAGAACTCAGGATGTCTCTTCAAAACAAACAAAAGGAAGTGCAGCTTCACATTAACACACAGTCAGCTTGTGGAACTGGTTGCCAGGAGATGTTGGGAAGGACAAAAAACCTATAATTAGATAAGATACTTGAGGACAGCTCCATCAGTGGCTATTAGCCAATAAGGTCAGGGATGCAACTCTGTGCTCCTGACATTCCTAAACCTCCAACTGCCAGATGCTGGGACTGGACAAAAGGGGGTGGGTAACTCAAATTTGCTCAGTTCTGTTCACTCCTGCTGAAGCAAGATGCTGGGCTAGACAGATGATTGGTCTAACCTAATATGGCTGTTTTTATGTTGTTATGTTCACACACCTTGTGTAGACTGATCGGGACTAATCTTACAAGCATTTCATGCATCTTACTCCCATTAATTTAAATGGAAATTCTGTGTATATAGTGCTTTCAGGACCCTAATATTTGTATTCATGACAAAGACATACAAATAGGGATTAAGTTCATTAGTACCTTGACAATCAAGGGGATTTTGTTGTTTTCTTGGTTGTTTTAACTCAACAGTAAATGTACAGAATTGCAGAATTTTCTTTAGAATCTTTACCTATTCTTGTTTTCTCAGAACCCACATTGAAGGCACCAACCAGATTTTCCAGGAAAAGCCGGACAAGTCTGAAGTTGAATCTGCCAATGCTCCATGAGCCATCTACCAAGATCACAATGTCTGCAATTGCTGGAGTTTTACATGTGAACTGATTTTCTGTAAATCATAAAATGAAAAATAAATTTTAATCTCAACAATACTAGTGCAATGAAAAGTTTGGGTTTTTTCCTTCTAAGTTTAATATCTAACAGACAATATAGTCTTTTATAGACTATAAAAAGGATGCTAAGCAAAGTTATTAAAATATATTAATAATATATCGCCAGTACATTCTAAACTCTTATTTGGTTATATACAATTAATTTTTAGAAAAAGTATTGATTACTTAAAAAGACAGTGTTCCAGGAAGAAAAAAGCATAAGTTGATATATTAGTAGAATAGTATCAAATAGAAGTTCACGTTTACATTTTGATTCCTGGGGATATATGCACTGGCTTCTAGAATGCACAGAATATAGATTATGTTTACCATATGAAGCCTACTATGTATGAAGTAGGACAGATCATAGAAACATAGATACTTCTAAAAAGCTGTACCAAGTAGGCGGGTCATCAGCTGGTAGAGAAGGATAGAGTTCTGTTGAATTCAATTTGGCTGAAAATCTGGCCCAGTCTCTTATACAAGCAGAAAGGAAAAGCGATATATTAAAATGGAGAGTTACAGAAGAGAAAGCAGTGATGTCTGTTAATATTCTTGCTGGCTTCATTAAATTACAGGGGAAATGGTGGAAAGTGGGTTTAGAGTCACTCATAGGCTAAGACAACGGGAAGCTTTTAGGGTAAGAGAGAAGTATAAAACTGTTCCTGACATACTAGGCTAGACAAGTGAAACTGCAACATTCAACAGTGAAAGTTGTAGGGAGGCAGTTGAGAGAAGGCAAAATGATGCAGCAGATTAAGCAGAAGAGTGGATGGTTGTAACATCTCACAGCCAGGGGAAAATCATTCAATGTCATGACCAGAGGAGGGGCTGAAATGGATTCAGAGATGGAGAGAATGTTTGTGGTGAGGGACAACAGATACTGATAAACAGCATGGCCAAAAGAAGGGAAATGAATGGGGAGCTGTCATGCAAGTATGTTAAGGAAACGTGCCTGGCAGCAGCAAGGAATAATCTTTTTATGTATGAAAGTAGGAATGTCGCAAACTCCTCACAACATTCAATGGGAAATGGGATGAATGAGGACATGTTGGTGATAAGTGAGTCAAAAAGTACAGAAGGGCAACGTGCACTATAAACTGCCTGCAAGCGTATGTCTACACTTACCACAGTATGCAGAGTACATATGCTGCACCTCTAGCCAGCACAGGTCTAAACAGCGGTGCAGATGGAGAGGCATGGCTCAGGTGAGTAGAATAAAGTGCCCTGCATGCCTGAATCCCTCTTGCAGTGGTTTGCAAACTGTTGAGTCGTGAGTGATGACCCCAATTTTAATAGGATCACCAGGACTGGCAACTTGAGACTTTCTGGGGACTAAAGTCCAAACCTCACCACACTGCTAAAGCCCAAAGTCTGAGCCCAGCCGCTTGGGACCAAAGCTAAAGCCTTCTGCCATTCTCAAGTTGCAGGTCCACCTCTTGGGGATAAAGCCCTTGGGTTTGGTCCCCCTGCACAGGTGATGGGGCTTATACTTTGGTCCCTCCCAGCCACTTGGGGCCGCAGGTTTAGATTCAGTCCTGGGGTTGTAAAGTAATTGTTGTCAGAAGGGGGCTGTGATGGTGCAATGAAATTTGAGAATTCCTAAGGCTGCTCTCTCTAGGCACAAGCATTGCATCTCACAAGTATACTGCTTTATTTAGCTACCAGAGCCTTTTCCTGCCACTGGGAAAGGGTCCATTGCAGGGATAGGCTCAGGCACAGAGGAGGAAGAAAGGACGCGGCTGGGGCTTTTCATTTCAGACACTACACAAGCAGCTGCAAGCTGTGCTCTATATGCCCTCATAAGTGTAGACATAGCCAATGATAAAGGAATCTGTGCCTTTGCACTGGAGAGAGAGGCTAAGTAGACAGCAAAGTGAGTTTCACTTGATCTGATAAACAATATGCTCTGATTTGCATCACCAGTTTCCTCAGGAGCCACAAGGTGAAGTTGAGGTCACAAAGGCTCTTCAGATATCAGAGTGAGTAGAGCAGAAAGTGGTATGAGTGAAGCACAATACAGATTGCTCAAGTGCTGAGAAAAAGATAAGGTTATTAAAATGAAGGGTTACCAAGAGAGGACATTCAGTGAGAGAAAAGGGGGTGCACATATTGCCCCCTCAAATGCCTATATACCATTGAATGTGATTACATACCATATGTTCAGCAGCTTAAAACAACACTAACATCATACCATTAATGTCATTACCATGATTATCCTAAATATAAATACATTCTGATGTGCAGAAGGATTAAGAATAGCAGCCAGGGTCACCAACTTTTTTAACTGGACAGAATTAGCAACCTTGTTTCAAATGTGATGCAATCACAGTGGTTGGCAAGCATGTTTCATAAAGTTAACACTAATTCACTAAAAGTATTATGTAAGGATTAGGGTGTTTTTCCTATACTGTATACGGTTAGCAGCATATAATGGGTTATGTACATGTGAATGAGCTAAAACAAAGCTTTTATTTCATATTTTTGCAGTATTAGACAATAGTATTTGAGTTGGTGACATACTTCAGTGTATAAACACTAGAAAAACAGTAAGTATCTAGAATGTGGTCATACTGGAAAAAGTGAGCATAAACTGGAAGATAACTTCAAAGTTCCCAATCCTTCTGTCATAGAAATCAATGGCAAAGTTTCTGTCAGCTTCAGTGGGATTAAGATTTGACTTTTTATTATTTAACTGCAGCTGATATCTTCCACAGCATGGCCTAAACATATATATCTTTGCCCATTTATGCTTCCTGGTGATCAGTTTGCATTCCTTGCTTTCTCACGAAAATGGGGTTCGGTTCTATCATTCTTATATTGAATGGGACCTTCCTCCATGAGATGTTCCATTAGTTTCAACAGGACTATAAGTAAAATAAAATGCTACTCAGACCAAGTTTGCATTCTAGTGGCTACACTGCAGCACAGATGTGACTTGACAGTGTGATTCATGGAGATTTATCCATACAACACAATTAAGATAATAGGATTTATATGGCTATAGTCCCTCTCCCACTTTAAAAAACATGATACTAACTGTTTCAGAATCAATCTATTTCTCACTTCTGATGTATGACCAAGTTTTTGAATAAGGTCTTTTCAATCCTGTAGATGTTACTTTCCAAAAAAGCCATTAATTGAACTAAGAAAATTAATTTACAGAAGCAAAAGCATAAAGAAAACAAAAACATTTTCTTTCAATATTTTATTTCCATATAATCAGACCAGGGTAAATAGCTGAATCAAAATAATCATTTGTGATTTGATCCAATATTGTACTGAAATGTCACAGAATGTGAAAATATAGTTCACTCTTCATAGCTGGGATGCACTTGTGGGAATTTTTTCTGCATAAAACATTTAGCTTTTGTTACTTCTTTATACCCGCTATTTGTTTATGTTTTCTCCAGTTGAACTTAAGAGAAATTGTAGGAACTTCCCTAAAATGGAATAAACAATAGTGAAATATTAAAAGCAGTTTTTACATTTTAACAGGAATACAAACTCAACATCATCCTAGCTTACAGTGTTATTGTGAAAGAAATAGTGAAATCAAATACATTTATTCTTTCCTCTGACCAAAACACAAGATTTAGTCTTTCTTTAAAAAAAATCCCATGATTTTAAGTCAAACTCACGATTTGGGGAGATGGGGGGTCATGACCTTTGAACCCTTGTGGGTGACAAGATCTATATTTTCCAGATCTCCAGGCATAGAGGGATAAAGAGAGGAAGGGGTTGCACATGGACATAGCTGAGCCTCAGAAAGAACATTCTAATTTGCATACAGTTTTGAATGTATTTTGTAGAACTACATGGGATGTTTTACACCCTTGTGACTTGACACTTTGCTCTGGTTTTCAAGGACACCTGGTTCTTTTTCTGCTAGGAGAAGTGGAGGGTTATAACTCGTTCTGAGCTTGCACTGTGTCATTTCCTTTCTTATTCCCTGTCACAGTGAGAAAGTAGACTAATGTATCAGGAAGAGGAGGAGAGTTTAAGCAGATAGCAGTGAGTGTACAGTGTGAATGGAAAAAACAAGATACCTTAGTTCACAGGGTAACAAAGTACAAAAGGAAAGAAATTTGATGACAGATATGAATTAAATGTACGGTGGGAATAGAGAAAGGATGGAATGTGGAAGTCAGTCCAGCACAGTACAGTTTTTTATTTTAGATGGCCATCGTATCTATATCTAGGAAATATTATTATTCTGGAATTATTATTATAGCACTGTGATGGTAATATTTTTGCATTGAGATCAGAGTCTAATATAGACCATATGTCAAGGCAAAGATCAACCAGATGTACAAAACACGGATGACCCTCTATTGAACCAAATCTAAACATTGCTTAAATTTGAAGAACTCAAATGTTAGAGCATTGTTAGGTTGTGAGACAAGCCTAGAAAGCTCATCCCAGATCTAGAGGTGAAAATAAGGCTAACTCTTCCCCATGCACCTGTCTCCGTCCCAGAAAACTCCTTTAGTTCAAGAAGCAGTCATACAAACTGCAGGGGCTCTTGGTTTTGTTTTCAAAAGTATATCCAAACATAAATACAGTGTCTTAGTATTCAAACCAAAGACAATCAGGGATATTGCTAGGCTCCGAATTTTTAATAAAAGTTATAGCCAGAAACCTAGAAACTTGAGTAACTGGATTTGATGATAACTCTTCAGATCCATGGCAGGCTGCCAGCAATTTTTTTTAACCATCCTTCTTTGAAACCAGCCTACAAACCCAGCTAAGTGTAGTTTCAAAGCAATCAACAGATTTAGTTAGTTTACAAAATATTTAGGATTCTTTCTTGAATCCTAATAAGAATTACTGAATGTATATTTAATTTCAGAGATGGGATAAAATAATGTTTTCTGGTCGAATTTTAGTCCTTTTAGCCATTTAATATTCCCTTTGTGAAGTGCATGAAATTTGAGAAACTCAAGGGAACATCTACACAGCAGTGTTATTTTGGAATAACTGGTGTTATTCCAAAACAACATAGTCTGCGTCTACATTACAAGCAGTTATTTCAACATAATACTGAAATAATGTCGAGCTGGAGGACTTCTCACTCCGACTCATGTAACCCTCATTTTATGAGGAGTAAGGGAAGTCGGAGGAAGAGTGCTCCTCCTTGGACTTCCTGCTGTGTAGACAGCGCCAAAAGCCGAAATAAGCTATTTTGACTTACGATACGCAATTGACGTGGACATGTAGATGTGCTGTGTAGACATGCCCTTATAGATTACAGTGACAATTCTATTTCTTTTCACTCTTGCATTTGAATGTATTGATATTTTAAATGAAACAGCTGTTCTGAGGATTAACAAACAACTTTCAACATAGTTGACGACAACCTTATATATATGGACACATTTATTCATAATTGCAATGCAACAAATATGTTACAATTTAAAAGACACATCTTAATCGTGCTCTGAAAGGAATTAGACATGCCACTCAATTATCATTCAGAAGTGTTGAGTGTCACGTGCTTTCAGAACTGCTTCAAATAGTTACTCACAGATATCCAAATAAACCATTTTAAACATTCCAAATAAAACAAGAAGCTTCAGGGGGTAGCCAAGTTAGTCTGCACAGGGTAAACTTAAAAAACAAAAACTGGTCTGGTAGCACTTTATAGTCTAATAAAACATGTAGATGATATCATAGTGCCCACGAAAGCTCATGATAATATCTATATGTTTTGTTAGTCTATAAAGTGCTATCAAATAAAACAAGGTTGATATGTAATTAAGTCAGGAGAAGAGATATGGGCCATATTGTGCTATCAATTTTTCAGTGGAACTCAAGTGGAGGACTGTGTTGAAAGAATCATGTCAGCATATAATTCATTAGAAGGAAATGGTTTTTAAATACCACTACAGCACATTGTAAGTCCCTAGATCACATTACATGATTTATTGTATATAATTAGCTAGATATTGTTAATATAAGCATGTATAATATATGTACCCATATTTTCAGAATTATTAATTTTGCATATCCAATGTAACAAACTTTGAGTAACAGGTTAACTTCACTGAAGTCACAGAGAGTTTTGCTATTTACTTCAATGTGGCCAGGATTTCACCAGTTGTGCTTGATCTGGTGAGATGCTGAAGTCAATAGGGCAGTGGATCTGCAATACTTCTGAAAATAAGGCATTAGGTAGCTCACACTGGGTATATCTAGTATATACATTTGCGCAAGAGGGCTTTTTCCTGAATGGGAGCAGCATAGTATTTGCGCAAGAACACTGACAATCATACATTAGATCGTCAGTGTTCTTGCGCAAATTCAAGGGGCCAGTGTATACAGCTGGCAAGTTTTTCCGTAAAAGCGGCTGCTTTTGTGGAAAAACTTGCCAGTCTAGATGCAGCCAGGGTCTTTCATGCTGCTTTAAAACCAAGTAATAATTCTCCTATACAAGCCCATTTAGATTAGATTTTTAAGGCTAGACCTTTATGGAAAAGTTCTGTAGAATTGAATACAAAACGATTGTTGAACCAACCTATACAATTAAACAGAGAAACATAATCCTCCTATGGAATTCTGTGGGATGGTTAACTAAAACTTACAAAAAGGGCACTATTCTCTATTAATGCTATAGATTTAGAAAGTAATTTCTACAGAATCTTAAAGATTCCTATAGGACTTTTCCATAAGGGTAGCTTTTATAATATGGCAGAGAAAGTGACAGATCCTACATCTGAATGTCTTTAGTATGGCACTTAAAATAAGAGAGAGTTCAAGTTTACCAGTGTGATTAATTCATTAAGTCAGCCAACACTATGGAGACTACAGGAATCTGTATGTTGGTGCATGGTTTGACTCGTCTTTAGTTACATTTTGTAAGGGCATTGAAAATTATAAAAATGTAGAGTTTGTAAAAGCATGGTGATCTGATATCTGGTGTTAGCACTGGTTGTTTTGCAGCATAATGCAGGGACTGGACAGCATCACTTCAGTATATGAATACCAGCGGCGAACACAGTTGCCAGAAGAAAGGAGATTCTCATCACGCTGCATTGAGCACCTACATTTCTGGGCTTTACTCTTAGTTAAGTCAGTGGTTGGCTTTCTGTGTGGCGTCTGCAAGTCACTATGGCCAAAATTTGCAAGTTTGGGTATCTAAAGAGAGGCACTTTTATATCCACAGGCACCTAAATAAACATTGGCACTCAGAGAGCAGAATGATGGGAACCACATAAGAACACTAAAGACGAGAGTAGGTAGTGAAACCTCAGAGCAGAGCATCACAACTAAAAATAGCTATAACAGAGGTAAAGTGTCACTAACCTTCCTGAATCCACCTGACCACACTTGGACTCTGGGATTTTGCTGACCTCACACAACAACCTAGGAGTGGGCTACAGCAGAGTTGAAAATGGAGTTAAAGGGACATCCATCTGTTGAACAATCACACCCCAAGGTAGGAAACTGAGGCAAAAAAATTGCTGCTCAAAAACCTCTGGGCAAATGTTTAATTATTGTTTGCATATTTTTGAGTCATTGTTGCAGTGTTTTTCCAAATGAATGCTATGTTTCCTTCTCCTCTTATTAAAAGTTTTATTTGGTCATATGCAGACTCAGTGCCTTCAAGCATGGAAGTATTGCCTTTTAAAGGTACCCTGAAAGGCATTTACTTTTCCCAGATTCCTGGGTGAGAGCTTAAGTTAGTTTGGTTTTGTAATATTAGGGGAAACCCTTATATATTGAATGCAGCTGTGAGTGATGCAGACCGTACCTGACAGAAAGATTACATGGTTATTAGGCTGACAGGCAGAGTGTGTTTGATTGAGATAAAATCTGAACATCTGAAGTTTTTTTTCCTTTTACAAAACCAACCAAAAACAGTTGCCCTCACTGAAATATGTTGATGTACTATAAATCTCTCTCCAACTATCTGTAGACATAGATAGATACACCATTACTGCTTGCAACTCCACTTTATTACTACTTATTTGAAGACCAAAACACTAAATATTATGAAACTCTTAAAGCAGAAACATCTGCCACAGTTTGACAGCACCTGTCTGCCCTCTAGGTATTGAGCTAAATTGGGATATTGCACTGGAAAGTTCTTAGGGGAGCAGGATAGATGAGATAAGAGAGGTATTTCACAGGAAAGAGTTGATTACCCTTCCAGAATGATACCATCCCTATCTTCCATCTGTAATATCTATCACACATCTAATTTTAAAACAAAAGTTCCAAATATGAGTTTTCCAGAAAAGGTGATTTTTTCCCCCTATATGCTTCTCATATTAGCTAAATAAACTGAACTGAAGCAAGATGCCTGCTGAGGTTAGATTTGCCTGTGAAGCTGCTGACCTACAGCAACCTTGCAAATGTCTTGACATATGCTGCTATCGGTCCTCATTCTCCAAGATGTTATGCATAAAAAACACTCTATTATTTTCAATGGGCAAAGTTATTCCTGCACATAAACATCTGCAGAATTGTGCCTGCTGAACCCATCCACTTGTAGTATGGAGCCATCACTACAATATAAATGAAAGTAAATTCAGAGTCCAAAGTAAACTAAATCTTCCCTAGCAGATTAGGCTTCCAGCAACAGCCCAAAAATGTTCCCTTCCAGTTATGGAATATCAGTCTTCAGCTAAGAGAACTGAGCTCAAAAGAAGGAGTGACATGGAAAGAATGGACTGGAACCCTACATGGTCAGAGGTCCTAATGTGAAGGTGAAGACCTTCCCTTCCAGACTGGTATTTGGTGAAGGATATTAATGGAGGTGCTAGCCTCCAAAATATCCCCATCACACAGAAACAAAATGAAAATTGGGGGTGGGGCTGAGAAGGGATTAAGAAGATTCCCTCAGGAATTAGATGTTAATGCAGAAGACCCTCTCCCCTAATCCTGAATATTCACAGTTAAATGGCAGGAGATCGGTCCACCTTCATGGAAGACAGGGTTGCCCAAATCCTCAGCACCACATCTCCCAGGTAAAGTTGTGTTCAATCGTTCTAGACTTCAGTTGGCTTCTGATCCCTTTGAATCCCCCCCCCCCCCCCCCCCCCCCCGACTTGCAGCTGTGCCCAGCTGTCACAACTCTTGTGCACTGAACAGCCCCAGTTGCATGGCAGAATTACACAAGTAAGTCCTGAACATATTACTGTGTAAAGAACCACCAGAGATGTGCGTTCTTATCTCTCTGACCACTGCCAGAACTCTATTTGATGGAGGCTGCTTTTTTAAAAAAGGTGCTTTTTTATCTTTGACAGCAAACTAACATACCAGATTTATCTATAGCTATAAAAAACCCATCACCATAGTATCTTTCACCAACCAGAAGATGATGGATATCTTCTGCTGGATCAAGCCCTCAACTCAGAAAATGAAAATGCCTGCTTGCTCTGAAAAAGCATATACAACTTTGCATGCTGTTACTATTACAATGTCTAATATGCTTAAATATAAAGCAAAAGTTCTGTCTGTCACTGATACTATAGCCCATGTTCAATATAGATTAACTGCTTTATTGCTTTGCTTTGGAGACCCTTCTTTGTACAGCTATATAAATCTATCCAAGATGATTATGCGGCCTCCATTACTATCTGAGCAGCTCACAATCTATAATGTATTTATCATCACAACGCCTTTATGAGTTAGGCAAAAGCTATTATCTTCATTGTACAGATGGGGAATGCAATGGACTAAGTGACTTGCTCAAGGTCACATAGGAAGGCTGTGGCATCAAAGAGACTTGAACTCTGCAATCCCAAATCACAGACTAGTGCTCTAATCCTTGGACTGCTCTTCCTCTCTGCAGAAGTGCACATGAAGAGCATCCTATGTATTTATTTATAGATGTTGCTCTAGTGCTAGATTGAAGTATGAATTAATGTGAAGAGGACTGGAAACATTATCATATAAAACATCCCATCCCAGTCTATAATATGAAGATATTCACAAGTTGCTCTTTGACATATGATGTCAGGTTGTGGCACAGAGCCATTCAGGTGTTAATATAAT
Source organism: Apalone spinifera (assembly GCA_030068395.1). Taxonomy (NCBI): domain Eukaryota; kingdom Metazoa; phylum Chordata; order Testudines; family Trionychidae; genus Apalone; species Apalone spinifera. Next base: position 19,797,031 of record CM057846.1, read on the forward strand.
TCAGAATTAATGTTATAAAGTAAATATATATATAAAGAGAAAATTTACTGTGCGCTCTTGACTGAAATCTCCTTTCCTCTGGCAACTGTGTTCATCTATGATATTTGTGTAATAGAGGCTGTACTAGTACATAATTTAAGTCGTTTGCCACATGCACATGATCTCTTGCTAGTGCTCAATCAACTACAATATTTATGACAAGTATCAGAGGGGGAGTCGTGTAAGTCTGTATCTGCAAAAAACAACTAGGAGACCTATGGAACCTTAGGATGCATCTATAAAGCAGGTCTCAACTCGAATTAAGTTATGCAAATTGAGCTAAGTCAATTTTGAAATAGGGAGTGTCAATACATCACTTATTTCAAAATAGAGCACTCTTCCTCCGACCTCCCTTACTCTGACTTCTGTAATGCTCATTGTAAGAAGAGTAAGAGTCTTCCAGCTTGACAGTATTTTGACACTATTTCGAAATATTGCTTGCTGTGTAGATGCGGACTAAGTTATTTCGGAATAGCACTAGTTATTTCAAAATAGTGTTGCAGTGTAGATGTACCACTAAAGACTAACACATTTATTTCGGCATAAACTTTCGTGGGCAAAGACCTACTTCATCAGATGCATCTTTTGGGTGCCACAGTACTCATTGTTTTTACAGTACTAGCAATTGGGAAACTTTTAAAACTAAACTTGACAAACAGTAGAAAAAAATCCTGCACCTGCAATGGGTGGTACAAGAAGAACTAGCAGTTCTCCCTCCTCCCATTTCCATGAAAACACTGTCAGAAGGAACATGAAACAGGCTGCAGTGGAAGAAGAGGCTGAAAAAATAAGACTTGTTCTAGAGACAAAAAGGTGGTTTATTTGGCTCAGAACAATATCTGTAGTCACACTGCTTAGGATGAAATAAGCAAGGTTATGCTTCCATGGTGTTCACCAGGAGGAGTCAAGAAAGGCATTCCTTCCCATGATGCAATATTGCATAATCACGTACTTTAGAAGGGACTTTCCATCATTTCTATGAAGCATCTGGAGTGACTTAGATGGATTATTAATATGTTTGGTGTGGTCATTCCGAACTACCTCTCTGTGAATCTTTTCCTCTTATCTCATCTAGTATCATTCAAAAAGATCTATTATATCCTTGTTATTGTACTAAAGTTAATAAGATCACACATGTTCCTTATGTTACATTTTTATTTTATTGTTTTGGACTAGGAGAGGAGATGTATGTTTTCAGGACTTTAGTATACCTCTCCCAGCCTTTCTAGCCCTATCCACAAACTGACAGAACAATATTCAAGCAGTTATTTCCTCATCTGCAAAGCTTACTGTACCACAGAAACAAAGGGATGGTATCAGAGCCCGCACCTCTCACCCCTTCTGCACCCAAACTTCCTCACAAGCCTGCACGCCCTCATGCACCCGAATTCACTGCACCAGCCCAGAGCCTACAGCCTTCAGCACTTGGAAGAGGAGATAGTCAACATGGATTCACAAAGGGCAAGTCATGCCTGACCAATCTGATTAGCTTCTATGATGAGGTAACTGGCTCTGTGGATATGGGAAAGTCAGTGGATGTGATATACCTTGACTTTAGCAAAGATTTTGATACGGTCTCCCACAATATTCTTGCCAGCAAGATAAGGGAGTGTGGATTGGATAAATGGACTGTAAGATGGAAAGAAAGCTGGCTAGACTATCAGGCCCAAGGGGTAGTGATTAATGGCTTGATGCCAGGTTGGTGGTCGGTTTCTAGCGGCGTGCCCCAA
>CM057846.1:19800354-19816588 GCA_030068395.1 Apalone spinifera
CACATGACATCAGGGCAATGTCACGTCAGGCGCCGGAGCGGCGCAAGATTTAAACATCCCCCAGTGACAGAAAGGGAGAGAGCTCGTCTGCAGGGTTCCTGTGAAGCAACAGGGACCTGAGTGCGGGGATAGAGAAGGGCAGCCGAGCCACCAGAGAACAAGGTAAACCCTGGGCAGGGGCGGCAGGACCTGTGGGGGAGAGGAAGCAGCCCAGGACAGGGCAATCCTGGAGCCCGCGGGCTGGCGAGTTGCAGCAGAGACCCCCGCCAGCCGGACCGGACCGCGGAAGGTCCATGTCCTTAGGGCTCTGGGCTGGGGCCCGTGAGTGAGGGTGGGCCCGAACCCCGCCTCTCCCCCCATACCCTCAGAGGAGGGAGTGTTGGGCGAGCTGAAGGAGAAACAGCTCTCTCTACACCTCCCTCCCCCGGCTCCGAAAGGAGGTGCTGCACGGATAAAGACCCAGCTCTATGGGCCAAAGAAGCCTTTATAAGAAGGGACTACGGGTGAGGTGGTGGGACATAAGGGACATTCTGGACGAGGCGGGACAGCCCTGTAGGAGGGTCAGCCCTGGCCTGGTCACAGGGTGATAGAAGATGGATCACTTGATGATGGCACCAGGCATTGACCACTGTCAGAGGACAGGATACTGGGCTAGCTGAATCTTTGGTCTGACTCAATATGGCTTTTATTATGTACTTGACACTTTACAACTAAGGATCTTATCCTGAAAGATGCTAAGCACCTTCCGCAAACTCAGGGTATTTAAATTTGATAGTTGAAAATGCTGCTCAGGGCCCTAAATTAAGAGAACAGGAGGGACAGACTGATGAGGGCATCAATATAAAAAGCAAGCAGTCATGTGGAAAGTGTCTCAGACACATCCTAAAGAAGACACTGCATAAGACTCTTTTTCTAGAGATTTTTCAATTGTCACTACCAACCAACCAAAAAAGCCAGCAACTCTCCAAGGCACTCATGTATAAGCACTACCAATATAGATTCTTTCAGTGTATAAAAATCAAAAAAATACTATTTGTCATTCCTCAAATCTCCTAAATAAACATCCAAAATCTACTATATATTTGAGAGAGTCTGTCTGCCTCTGTATGTGTCTGTCTGTTTGTTCAAGAACTCTTCCTAAACAGTAAGAACTAAGACTACCAAATTCAGTATATGGCATCCTCTAATCATAACTAAAATCAGTGTAAGGGTTTGGTTGTTCCAGGACAATGGCATGTGTCTAGAATGGGATTGCTTGTCAGAAAACCATACAAAAAAGAGACAATCACCAGGCAGGTGTAAGGGATGCCCCTCCCTGATTCAGGACTGCCCCACCCCAAGCCTTTCACCCTCCAAGCACTTTTTAAGGAGGGCAAGGGGAGCTGAAGCTCCTCCCCTTCCCTGATTCATACATTGCTGGCTGTTCCTCTTTGTCAGGGATCAAGGGAAAAGTGCACAGTTTGCTTCATTCCTAACTCTTGCTGGGAATGCAGGAGGCAGATGAACCAGGACCTGCCCCAGCTAGGGGACATGCACCTTTTCCCCAGCTGTGCCCGCTGAAGATGCAGCGGCCATGGAGAAGTGCTTCTCACTTGACCCCAAAGCTTCTGGAGTGAGAGGGATGGAGCAGTCCTCTCTCCCTCTGGCAGCCTGCATACTAAATCCCTCATCCTCAGCTCCCCCCCACACCCTGAGGAATGATTTAAATGAAGAAAAACAAAAATTAATTAAGGACCTAAGCAATGCCAAGTAAATCTTCTATTAATGAATAGATGTAGTGTTCAATTCTCAAAAATCCCTGATTTAAAATCAAAGAAAATGACTGAATATCAAAATACTTTCCCACCAAAATCATGGAGTACTTTGTTTTATGTATTACCTAAATCCCAGACAAACAGGATGTTTCAAGCTTCCTCCAGTGAGTAAGCTTAAAGTTCCCAGTCCATACACAGAAAGAAAATTCTCATCTGGCGGGCATACTGAATTTCTGTTATATATTATATTTTAAAAAATGACATCAAAAGAACATTGTTAAGGTTGCAGAGCTGGGATCTCAAAACTTAGGAAATGTCAGAATTAAGGTTACCCAGGCAATACAATGCAGAGTTTTAAAAAAAATCACAGAAGCATCATGGATAAGTGCTAGAATTCAAAGGGGATTGCAGCTGCCAAATCCTTCTCTCCATAGCATTTGACAATAGGGTTTGCTTAAGGAACAAGAAGCAGACAGGCAGTGGAGACACACTGAACTTTGGAGAGTAGAAATTTAATAGAGAAATAGGAACATAAGTAATCTATTCCCTGCTCAGCTGACTGTGGAGAGGGCAGAGTGACTGGTTTGCATTCTTCCTTAATTAATGCTCTACCTCAGCTGTCCAAAACTTCTTCCTTTTCCAATGCCAAATGCCAGACCCAGCCTGTGACCACTACCAAAATTGGTGTAGTGGCCCCCCTGCAAAAATTATTGCCCACCCCTGGACTATATTGACTAGACAGTCCTGTTTCATATATGATCTTATAAAGTTTAAGATGACTAACTGTACTAAAATAAAGTTACATTTGCACTCTGAAGATATGCATTTGGAATAATGTAGTAAAGAACTCTGAGTATATTGTGCAAAGGACCAAATTCTGTATGCCTTTACTGAATAAGACTCCCATTGAAGCCAATGGGAATGTATTAATTGTTCAAGTAAGAACTGCAGAACTTCACCTCTAATGAATTAAGAAAAACAAGTTTATAAGTAACAACATAGGACAATGCATAAAGAAGGCAAGAAGTCCACAGTACAAAAGCATGATTACAACTGAAATAAATATACAGTGGCTGAGTGTTTATGGTAAGAAAGAGCTTTGCAGTATACACACATATTTTAAAATCATTTTATCAAGCTGATCATTTTGTAGTTGACTTTTCATCATTTAATAAACAATTCCTGAATAAAATGTGAGTCTGATTTTCCTCGTGGTTCCACTAATGCTGAGAGAAATTTTTCAGACAAAACCATTTCCCCGCTCCTCCAAGAAACAGAATTTGAGTCAATCAAAACATTTCACAATTATTTGTCAATTTGGCTGAACTGTTTTGATAAACTGCAAAAAAAAAAACTCTACATTTTTTTTTATTCAAAACTACTTTGTTTAGACATTTACTTTATTATATTTTTAATTTTTGGCTAAAAAGCACAGCAAAACCCTAAAACAAAATGCTTTGTTTGACCTGAGATTAGGTTTTTTATTTTTTTGCCATGGCCAAATTAATAAAGTCAGTTATTTGTACAGCAACAGCTTATACTGCTGTAAATCCTAACTTTAGGACAGCATCACTCTTCAGGACAGCATAGAATATGTGCTTGATTTTACAAAGATGTTTAAGTTCCACTGAAGTTAAGCTAGTGCCTATGTGCACTCATGAACAGGAATTAATTTAAGAACATGTTTAAATGCTTTAGTGAGTTGGGGCATTAGTCTATGGAAAGCTGTGGGGATAAACTTGCATAAGTGAGAGGAGAATCCAGGCTGTCTTCAGGTGCAACTACACAGCACCTTAACTCGAAATAAGATACACAATTTGGGCTATGCAAACTGCGTATCTTATTTCAAAATAGCTTATTTTGAAATTTGGCACATCAACACAGCGCCAAATTTTAAAATAACGCGCTATTTCCAGCCATTCCTTATCCCTTGTGCGAGTTACTCTGTCAGAAAAAACTAATAAGGAGTCTTATGGCATCTTAAAGACATAACAGATTTATTTGGGCATAAACTTTCGTGAGTAAAACCACTTCATCAGAAGCACGGAGTGGAAATCACAGAGGTAGGGACATGGATATGGATGCTAGTACATATTTTAAATTATATATATGTTGAACCTCTCTAATCCAGCACCCTTTGGACCTGACTGGTGCCAAACCAGATCTTTTGTTGAACCATGGGAGGTCAATATTGTAGTGAGCATTTGCAATGCTGCTTAATAATGCATGACTGTACTGATACACCCTACATAAGCCTACCCCAACCAAGGTTTATCAGCTCTCTTCATAACAAAACTTTAGTGTTGTTACACAACGTTACTGTGCTGGCATATGGAAATAAGCAGATAAAGCATAAAAACCATGCTTACACTTAGCAGCATTACCAGCATTTCCACTGTTTGCTGGTCTCTTTGGGCACGTTCACACAGCAGCGTTATTCCACAACAAAGGACTTTATTCCAAAATAACTTTGCGAGTGTCTACACAAGCACGTTATTTCCAAAAAATGGGCGTCTTACTCCGGATTCTGTAATCCTCATTGTACGAGGAATAGCTATTTTGGAATAGGGCATGTGTAGACAGGGCAGATGGGGTTATTTCAAATTAAGAGGCCTCCAGCCCTTCCCACAGGTGCCCTGCTGGCCACTCTGCCCACACTCATCAAAATTCTGTAGCCCCTCTTCCCGGACAGCCCTTAAAGCCTCAGACACAGGGGAAATGGCTTGTGGCTCACAGCAGGCCCCGACAGCCTTGAGCCACACAGCAGCTACTAGGCTAGCATGTTTGGCTGCCATGAACAACCCCGTTGCTCCCACTGAGCCCTCCTCTGCTCCTAGGGACCCAGCAGCCAGGTCCCAGGACCCTGCCCGGAGATGGAAGAGACATGCACCTTCCTGGTCTGCTGTGGAGATCCTGCACCTCATTGAGGTCTGCGGAGAGGAGTCAAACTCCCAGGATCTGTGCACCAGGTGCAGGAATGCAGACATCTATGGCTGGATGGCTGACAGCCTGGCCGCCAAGGGCCATGTGTGCACCCAGGAGTAGGTGCGCATGAAGGTAAAGGAGCTAAGGCAGGCTTATGCCAAGGCTTCCCGGGAGGCACAGCAGAGTGCAGCTCTGCACGTGCCCATACTACACACAGCTCCACCACATCCTAGGGGCCAGGTTAGTCTCCCCCACCCGTGGTGGAGTCAGGGCTGGAGACATCCTCCTGGGCTCATGGCTTATGAGGAGGAGGAGGAGGAGGAAGCGGCGGCGGGCGGCGAGGGGCAGCTGAGCGCTCCTCGCTCAACCTTCTTGGCCTGGGGATCGCACAGCAAGCTGTGCATAAGGGTGCACGTGGAGCACCAGTCCGGGGCACACAGCTCCAGTAGGCTGCAATAAAGGACCCTTGTGCTCTGGCTCACAGGGTGTCTGGAGAGGTCTGCTGTATTCCTGACATGGGGGTGGGCACCTTCACATCACAAGCCACCACTAGGAGGCTGGGACATGGAGAGACACACACACACACAAACACACACACACACACTCAGGAGTACCGCACTCGGCATACGGACATGCCTGCACTCTCAGGGCACCATCTACTCCCTAGCAGGAGCTGCTGCAGCAGGATCTGACCATCTGCACAGCCTTCCATACGGTCATCAACCACTTGGTGGTTGCTCCTACAGCCACTCCAATGCCAGCTCCTGCCACTCCAGCCTCTCCCCCAGCCTCCCCGTGGCCACTAAGGGCCCTGCACTCGAAGTGGTGGTACCACCCCATGCAGGCACCACTCCCAGCCCTGCACCTCACCTCTCCCATCCTCCACCTTCCTCCCCTCTCCCAGTTTCTTTCTCCAGTCCCTTCCCAATTACATTTACCCCAATTAAAAAAACAGAGTTTCTTGTTCCAAAACAAAAAGTGTAGTTTATTGTCTGTGCTGGGGAGGGAGAGGAAGGAAGGGCAGGAGAACGGAGGAGTGTGGGAGCAACGGCACAGAGGGGAAATGCATAGCCCCTTGTGGGAAGGCCCAGAGGAGAGTGTCACGGGGGTCCTTGTGTAAAACTCTCTCTCAGGGCCTCACAGATACGCACAGCCACCTGATGAGCTTGCCAGATAGCAGCTGTATGCAGCTGTTCAAAGGCCCTGCCAATCCAGTCAGCCTCTGCCTCCACCCTGGCAGGAATGTATCCCCCTTTGCTTTCACAAATATTGTGAAGGACACAACAGGCTGCCACCACCTGGGGGACGTTCTGCTTGCCAGGTCCAGGCTGGTGAGGAGGCAACAGAACCTTCCCTTCAGATGCCCAAAGGCACCCTAACAACAATCTGAGCCCTGTTGAGCCTGGCATTGGAGCATCCCTTGCTTTGGTCCAGGTATCTAGTGTAGGGCTTCATTAGGCAGGGGAGCAGAAGGTAGGCTGTGTCTCCTACAATACAGATCTGCATGTCCACATCCTCAACCCCAATGGTACAGTCAGGGAAAAAGGTGCAAATCAAGGTTTCTCCTGGTGTGTGTGTGGGGGAGGTGGGGATGGACCAATGCGGCCAGTTCACAGACATCTATGTTCATTTGCATAGTGGCAGCCGCGCGTTCTTTCAAAAAAGGGCTTTTCAAAAGTGAAGTCGCCAAAAAATGAGGCATACAGGAACTTTCGAAAAAGGGGGAGGAGTTTTCGAAAGAACTGCTTCTAGACAGCGGTCTCACTTTCAAAAAGCCCTCTTTCAAAAGAACGCGTGGCCGCCATTATGCAAATGAAGTGCGGGAAATTCAAATCCCGGCTTCATTTGCAATTTCGATCTGTCTAATTTACATCCCTCTTTTGAAAGAGGGATGTAGTCTAGACAAGCCCTCAAAGTGGTTGGAATTTTGAAAGACACTTGCGCCATGCACCTTCCCCAACCATCCAACGTAGATGTCTGTGAACTGGCTGCGTTGGTCCACAAGAGCCTGCAGGACCATTGAAAAGTACCCCTTGCAGTTGATATATTCAGATTCCTGGTGATTGGGAGCCCAGATCGGGTTGTGGGTGCTGTTAATAGCCCTCCCGCAGTTGGGGAAGCCCATGGCAATGATGGGGTCCATGTCGCCCAGGTTGATGACCTTGCACAGCAAGACGGTCAGGAGGAGGAGAGAAACAAACAGAGAATCACAGGGTTGCCAGAGCCCTTGGGAGGTCCCTAAGCACACTCACACACACCAGGAAAAACCCTGATTTGCTCTATCCTCCATCATGGCTTTGTGAAGGCAGGACAGAAAAATCTCCTGGGGTGAGGACTCCCACTACCACCATCACTACCTTCTTCCCTAGGGAACCCCACTCAGCAGTTCTGTTCACCACCCTCCTGGGACAATAAGACAAGAGCACCATACCTGCGTGACCACGGCCCTGATGGTCAATCTCCTCATGCCGAACTGGTTCCCAACAGATCAGTAGCTGTCTGGCATGGTGAGTTTCCAAAGAGTGATGGCTACCCGCTTCTGGAGGGGGAGAGGTCTCGTATAGGTGTCCTGTCGCTGGAGGGCAGGGGTGAGCCACTCATACAGCTCCATAAAGGTGACCTTCCACATACGTAAATTCTGGAGCCACTGCTGGTCATCCCACCACTCCAGGGTGATCCCGGCCCACCAGTCGGAGTTGGTGTCCAGTTGCCAGAAGAAGCAGTGCATGGTGTGCAGGGAAGGATGGATGGGGTCATGCTGCATGAACAGTGCCCAGAGAGAGGTGAAGAAGGGACCCACAACAAGCTACATAGCCAGGGAGACAGCCCACAGAAAGACTGCCGGCGGTGCAGCAAGACATATAAGAGTCATTGACTGCGTGGAGGCAGATCCGGCTCCATAGCTGGCAGTGCTGGGGTGTCCGCAAGGGCAACCACAGCAGGCAGAAAAAAAGGCTTTGCTGTCCCTCAATGAGGTAGGCAAAGAAGAAAGCCTGAGACATGGCTGTACGGTGAGGGGGGTCCCTTTAATCACAAGCCTCAAATAGCCTCAGGCAGCAGCTATGGGAAGTGCCTGCTGTCCTGATGCCCTGTCTGAAGTGCTTCCGGTGGCCTTAAATATGATTCAGCATCCAATGAGTGTGGACGCTGTATTTTGAATCAGCTCAGTGCTGTTTTGATGGGCATTTGCTGCATAGAAATAAGAGTGCAGTGTAGATCTGCCCTTAAAACACATTTGGGGTAAATCAGAACTAAATAACAGTGCAGAACATTGAGAGCCAGGACTGGTGGCTGTAAACAAACTTTATGGGACTATGGGAGACTTGGTCACACCCACAATAAGTGGACAAATGACTAGCTAAAATCATACTGGACCACGGATGTTGCCTGACCAGAAACTGTTGGTCTAGAAAGGTTCAACCTGTATCTACCTCTGTGATTTCCATTCCATGCATCTGATAAAATGGTTTTTACCCATGAAAGTTTATACCCAAATAAATCTGTTAATCTTTAAGATGCCACAGGACTCATTATTGTTTTTGCATGGCTACCTACCCCTCTGAGAAAAAACTAAAATATCTGAGGAAACATAGACTGTATTATTCCCCTTTCTTGCACAGAAAAGAACTTTGTGTATGTAGTGGCTGGAGAACTGAGCAGGTACAAGTATCTTTGCTAGAAGATAAATGCATTGAAAGAAGATTTTGTTCACTTATGTGGAAAGAGAGAAAGGAAACCTGACATTAATTTGAGTGTGAAGCAGTTAATTGGGTTTAAACCTGACCAAACCTGGAGAATGAAGCAAGATGATCAGAGACTTGCAAGTGGCTATCCAGGAAAATTTGAGAAGTTTTGTAGAAAGCAAAATAGTGAGTGAGTGAGTGAACACTGCATTTTAAAATTAAGTTCTGATATGTTTATAGTAGTGGATATACATTAGTGATAAATCTGGGATGGAACTGTTCTGGGGAGAGGCAGTGAGGTAAGGGTACCAGATACATTTGAAAATATTTCTCTGGATAGAAGGGGGAAAGTCTACCTGTGCTGAAAAGTTTTAATCTGGATTATTGAAATAGATGTGGGAATTATTGCCCAACTGCTAATATTCAGCCATCTAAAAACTGATGAAAACCAGTGTGAGTAATAGTTCAGGGCTTCTTGATCTTCTTTCTGGAACAATTAGAGTGGATAATTGTTCTGGGTGCCTGCATTAAAGAGCTCAGACTTGCACCCTTTACCCAGGGACACTGCCTCTTGGAGTCAAAAAACATCTCAATAAATCAGGAATGCAGGATCATGGGTGTGGTGCTGGCCCTGTGAAATCTGTGTGAGTTTTCCTGCATTTAACTGTGCACTCCTAGAGCAATCCTATTATGTAAGTATTTCCAAACATAAAATTCAGTGATTAATTTGCTTTTGTCCTTTTTTTGAAAACTCCATATGTAAGCTAAGAACATTTTCTAACAGATTTTAACAGCATAAGGTACCTGTCACATACTCTGCTAAAGTACCTGTCACATACTCTGCTGTCTCTCATAGTGCCAATAGTCAATTCCACCATACTTTTCCAAAAAATATATTGTTGTTCATTAACAGCTTTACCTTAAGATGCTGGGTTGGATTCTCTGCTCCACCAAGTTCAAAACTAGTCACAGGTTTGCACTGGAGGATTCTTCATTCTGAAATAGGAATCTCTAGGTATGTCTACACTACAATAAAACAACATAGGGGCTGGCCCATGTCCATTGACTTAAGTTTGCAAGACTGTGGGGTTACAATGCAGTGTAGGCATTCAGACATGGCCTAAAGCCCAAGTTCCGGAATATTGTGCCAGTTAAAACTGTCAGAGACAGCTTAGTTCCTTCCCGTACCACCTGCCCACCCTATCTCTAGTATAAAGGAGTGAAGGGGACATAACAGGAGAAGTGTACTATGGGGCTCCACTATACCTAATACTCCACTCACACGGGATCTGGCCACATATTCTAGAGGTGGAAGTTAGAACAGCAGAATACATACACTAGCTGCTACTGGCCACATGGCAGAGGATGAAAAGACTGCACTGTCCTGCAGTGACGGGCTGACTTGGGGTCATCAACAGGTGGGGAATGGTAAGAGCAGTGTCCTCAGCCCCCTGTGAACCACCCTCTCAGGACAGAGTGTGCAACAGACCACAACTTTCTCTGTTTCTCCATGCTTTGCAGATAAGATAATTTCTGCCTCTACTTCTTGTCTCCCTGAAAGGTGGTGTAGATCCTCTACTGAAATCTGGCTCAAGCACCTTCTCTCTCTGAGGCAATTCGACACTTTCTTCAAATGTTATTAAAAGCCGAGCTTTTTCTCCCTGGCCTTTTTCACTTCTTAAACCTCTAAACCAGGGATCAGAAACCTAAGGCCCGGGGCTGGATGCAGCACTTGAGTTGCCTGGATCTGGCCCCGAGGCTTAGGACTTTCCCCACCATTGGGGAGTCTGCGCTGGCACTCCAGCCCCCTTGCCATCTTCCCGTGAACCCCAACCCAAAAAAGGTTCCTCATCCCTATTCTAAACAAGTGCATTTTCCTTCCCTAACTCTTTCATTTCTCCCAGTTCAAGCATTCTGAAGACAGGTCAGATCACTACCATCCATATTACATCAGCAGAGCCAGTTTACATTACAATACATGCTAGTGAACTACTTTCCAGTAAGCTTCTTTACATGCTGTACTGAAAGTGAAGACTTAGTGGAACTTTGGTATAAACAAAAACAAAGTGTATTAATTTATACAGTGTTAAATAATTACAGGACAAACATACAGGGTATAATTTAAAGCCCTCTGAAATCAATGAAAGATTCCCAGTGACTTCAGTGAGCTTTGAACCAATAACACTGAGCTTACATTACCAGAATAAAATGGAACAGAATAAAATGGAACTGGAAAGCTGGGAGTCAAGAAACTGTCTATTTAGTGCAGAAAGATTATTTGAGGTCATATCAAGCTCTTCTTGCCCCTGCTTGTTCTGCATGTCACAGATAACTGCTGGTGGAAATAATTGCCTTAAGAAAGGAGGGTTTTTTTAAAAAAGAATTTAGAACCATCAGGATACTATATGTTCAGTGAAAATGGATTTTTTTGTATGTGCTATATAGACTGGAAATGTTTCTGTTGACTACCAGTCACATTAACCTCTAAGTCTGCTAAATTATTTTTTGTTAATCTGTAAAGAATTTCTCTCGCTCTCTCTCACACACACAAAATTAAAACATCTGAAATATAATGTGTGTAACTACACAAGCCCTGTGCAAGTGTTTGCATAACTACCTGATTTTTATGTACAGGGTCTGTCTTATGCATGAAATGTAATAAAATATGTCAATTTCATATCTGCGCCAAGTATGAAAGTAATATGTTTAATACTATGTTTTACAGTGAATAATGAAAGGAAGAGCAGAAATTAGGCAAGACATTCTGTTTCATGTGGGTTCAAAAGAATACTTTCAATTATTTTTCATGTTTAAAACCCTGTTTAAAGCTGAAAAATAGAACAGAAAAGTAAAGAAAACTTTTTAGTGTAAATAATCAAATCCAGTGTGAAGAAAGTTGACTTTTACTTATTTAATTGTTATAATTGCCATCAATGCAAGATAATTATCTTGGAAAACAAGTGGAAAAAGTCACTTATCTGTAATGAAGAAAAGGGTCAATGTAATGACAGACACATATTTAACTGGTTATTATTATGACATCACAAAATCATATTTTTTGACAATCTGACCTTCTGTAGATGAATGTGGTTTACTCCCATTTGTACCTTCGGTACCCTTGACCTTGGATTTACTTGATGTTTCCTTCTTTCTTTCTAGATCTTTTACTACAAAGATAAGAGGAAAGGTATCAGACTGGGAAAAGTTTTGTTAAATGTATCATATTCCTTCCCCACATGCGAATCTTCATGCAACATTTGTACAATTTGCTGAGGCAGCAATTGGCAACTGGATTGTTTGTTTTCTAATCTCAATCGTGTTCTTGGTGGGTATTTGTCCACATTCCACCATCACTACAGGGTTTGACAAGCGTGACCCCTTACTCAGGAGAGTCCCTGCACATACACCTCAGTATTAGGACCTAAGTTGAGGGGCCTTTGGAAATAGAAAATCTATCCGCTTGAATCACATGGGCATGCAAACCTCCTGCTTCACTAGCCCCGAAAATTGGTAAGGCTGGCTGGAGAGTGAGAATGGGTCAGGATAGAATTCCTCTCCAGTCCATGGCAGATGGTGAATACATGCCAACTGCTATATCCTTCCTAAAAGGTGCAGCTTAAACCCCATGCCTTAGGCCACCTCCTCCCTGCCCTCTTCAGGGCACCCACCACATACTCCCAACGGAATAGGGCATGTCCATAGCAGAGACTCCAATTATGCCTAGCCCTAGCATGCACTAGCCAAGTGAGGAGTGGATATGGAGGCTCCTTACACTATTTCCCCATCCACCGCAGGCAGAATTCAGTCTTTTAGGAATTCCCAACATTGCATTAAAGGCCAGAGGAATCATTATGATCTTCACACCACCCTATTCTTCCCACCCAGAATTATTCTGACAATACCATGTATAAAGACCATGTGAATGCAGTTAACTATGCAGAGTATAGTTTCTCTATAACAAAACCTCTGAAAATTGTCATAGGAAATAAATTGGTGTTAGCCAATGTGGCGGTTGCGTGGATGTTAATGATCTAATATGCCACCTACAGTAGCTTTGAGTCTTGCCAAGAAAGATCTGTGTGTTTCCTGTGCCAACGGATGTATGAACTTATAAAGAACAGAAAATAAATTCCCCTTAGATTAAAGCTTTTTTCAGGGCTGAATTATGACCAGGATTGATCATTATTTATATTACGCAGTGCATAGAGGCCCCAGCCAAGATAACAGCTTCCTTGTGCTAGGCATTAGCAAACAGTAAAAGAGACTCTCCCTGCCCCAAAGAGCTTTCAAGATAAATAGATGTGACAGGTGAGAGTGGAGAGGAATTATTATGATCCCTGTCTTGCAGAACTGAGGCCAGAGATATTAAGTGATTCACCCAGATTCCCAGAAGATGCCTGTAGCAGAGCCAGAAATTAAACACAGAACTGCTGAGTCGCAGTCCAGTGCATAACCACGAGACCATCCTTTCAATCTCTACAGTGCTGGGAGTAAGGGGTTAGAAGCCTCCATTTTAGTGTTGAAACCCACTTTGCAAGTCCAAGTGTGTGTGACCCGTGGGTGAGAGGGGAGCTGCCTTTGCAGGACTGCTGCTCTCCTACCTCCACCTTAGAGCAGCTGGGAGGCAAGTGCCTGAATAGGGGTGGAACACAATTGGAGTGCCGCCTGCACTACCATGGCTACACTTCTATTTTTAACATTTGCTTCATCAAAACAAGTGTGGGTCCATGTTCCCAAGTCAGAAATTACACCTCCGGCTCACAGAGGAGACGTACCCTCAGAGTCGTATTCTGGTTTCACATTTTAGCCAACCAAATCTTGCACTGAAGTGAAAGGGGGAGAAAGGACTTTGTGATTTGGTCAATTGCAAGTGTTGCTAGAGAAAGCTCTGACAGTGCTAAGCAACCTATCAGGAATTTCTGATTGGGCTCAATAGCCACTGACTCCATTAGCTCTTGAAGATGTCCACACACAAGACTGGTCTCACTATAAGGCAGGTAAAAAGCAAAGTAACTCTGGCAAGGAGCTGGCCATTCTTCTATTCATACTACCCCAATGGAGTTGAAGAGACTGTTAAAATATTGCCTTCATAAAACTTTAAAAGCCCCCAAAAATATAATTCCCATGCTTGCATGATGATAAAATTGAATGTGGAAATAAGTGCATCTGTCTAATCTACTTTTTTAGGCTAAAACTCCATTGCAAGGTCTTCATTATTTTATACCTTTTTATTCTACTGTAATTTGTAAGCTGTCACATAAGAGTTGCATACCTGATCATGTAAAAGAAAATATAAATTATCCTAAAAATAACAGACTATTGCAAAGCTGTTAAAAATTATATAGGCGGGGGGGAGGGACTTTGTACATTAGCTAGAATTCAGAAAGTTTAAAAGGTTCATATGTTCTGTCCTTCTAGTCCCTCATGATTTTATTCTGGCTCTCTCCTCTCCTCCCTAAAGGTGCCTTGGAATGGTTGAATCCCCCTCAGATCCAATAATTAGTCATCACTTTGTCATGATGGGAAAAAAAACTTGAAAAATGCAACATTAAGAAAAAGAAAGGGTTTCCATACACACTGTATCTGGTTTCATTCATAAAGTCATTACACTGTCAAATGGGATCCAAGTCTCACTGAAGCCAGTGAAAACATGTTGCAACTAAAGAAACAATATATTAAATAGAATATAACCTTTGCATTGTAAAAATCAAGCTGCCAGCTGTGCTCTTCCTGTGGAATACAGCCAGTTATGAACAACCAGACTTAATACTTCAGAAGTTTGAGTAGCCATTCTATAGGTTTCTCTTTAGTGTGAAAGTAACCTGTGGTTTGGGTGGTTTTGCAGCCAGTGCTATTTAAAATAGTAAATGCAGGCACTGGGGGATGGCCTTGACATGGACTCCACCTCAAATAATCACCACTTGTTATCATGTGCTAGATAGGCTAGGAGAGTGGTTTAGCAATTAGAGCAGGGATTCACAGACCCATCACACAGGAACCTGAAGTACAAGCATCTCCGATATTAAAAATGTTCACCGACAGTGTTTTGTAACAAGGGGATTCAGGAAAAATTACTTCCCAACCCCCAGGCTATCTGGCCTTTGGTTCCATAGACCAAATCTGACCTTATCTGTCTTTAATCCAGTTCCAGGAGGGCTTGGCTACACTTAAAATGCTGCAGCTGCTGCTATGGTATATCAGTGAAGACACTACCTATGCCACTGGCAGGGTTTTTCTGTCAGCACAGGCTTCACCTCCCTGAGAGGCAATAAGTAGGTAGTTGAGAGAATTCTGCAATCAATTCAGCACTGCCTACACTGGGAGTTAGATCAATTTAACTGCATGACTTATTAGTGCAAATCTTTTACACCCTTCAAAGATGTAGTTATATTAACCTATTTTCCTATTGTAGATTAGGAAAATCTGACATGTAAATCCAGGCAGAATCAACACATCCTCAGACAAAACACATTTATCCATTTCTGTGTAAGTGTTGGGGTTTTGCAGGATCATGTGCTGAACAGATTAGGCCAAATTCTTAACTGGTGTAAACTGGCATAGCTCCATTAAACAGAGCTATGCTGACTTACACCAACTGAGCATCTGGCCTATTAAAAGTTCAGAGATTTAAGATTTACCCATTGCCTCCCTCACCTCATGAAAAAGATAAAATACATGATTTCACATTCCTTTCATTTCCTCCTACTCACAATTCCCTTTATATAAGACATGGGCTATTTTCACAAGAGAAGGAAGAAAATTAGAAACACTGAGCAATTCACTTTTTTAAATTTAAAATCCCTACTTTTAAGATCTCTTGTATGATATCTGATAAAACCAGATTTTGTATTACCACATGTACTTCACTGAAGTAAACAGACTTGTGCCTTTTTACACTTGTCTGAAATTGTCTCTATGTTCTCTATTGATCTAAATATTTATAACATGCTTATCTCTATGGCACCTGAGTAAATTACAAATGTATAGATTGAAGAAGTATTTGGTAAGACAATGCTGTATGTGAGATCAGATATATGCATGTAGACACATACTTCTGAACTGCCCTTGTGCTGCCTTGCTCTCTTGGTCTTTATGGTATGTAATAATCTGAACAACATAGCTTTGATCTGGAATAAGGCCTTGAATGATTGCTTTGGTTGCACTGTTTTGAAGAGTTAGTTGATTGGTTTTTCCACCTGCAAGGAAACAAATAAAAAAAGAGAAATAAGATCAGCAGCATAGTATAAATAGTGAGTGCTATGATAAGATAAATTGCTACATTTTAAACCACTTAAATATATATTTAAATTACATTAAGTATGGTACCAAAGTCCAGTCATTCATCACTGGTTGGCTGTTCCAAACCCATCTCCCTTTGGAATGACAGAGAGGGCTAGGACAGGGTGATAGGGCATCCCAGAAAAGCAAGGAGCTAGGTGGGTTGATAATACTGTAACCTTAAAAGGATGGCCCCATTGGATGTAAATCTTCTCCAAGACTTAATATGAATAACAGGTAAGACCCTGGGTATGTACACATGTGCAAACACACACACACACAAACACACACACAGATGAAGGAAAGACCTCCAGGAAATGGAGGTCCTGGAGAGGGAACACAGTGAGTGAGCTACAGGATGGGAACTGGAAAGCCACACAGGATATTAAGCCATCTGAACTTGCAAATTCTTCTGTGGGAATCAATCTATTCAGGGAGCAGTCTGAAAACTCAGCCCCAGTTGAGAATGAGGCCATGAAATGAGAGGCTAGAGCAATAGGACATCATGGGTATGTCTAGATTACATGCCTCTGCCGACAAAGTCATGTAAAATAGGCTACCCGACATAGTCAATGAAGCGGGGATTTAAATATC
>CM057846.1:19855770-19872930 GCA_030068395.1 Apalone spinifera
TGTAAGTAGGGATCCAATGTAAGTTGGATCCATGTAACCCAGGGACTGCCTGTAGTGTGGACGCTCCACTTACTATTTTCTAACCTGTGTTCCTAAAGGTAGGTTCAAAATAACTCCCTAGTATAGACCAGGACACAGCATTAATAATGAGAGGTCAGTTCACAAAGGGAAGCTAGGGATACTAAAGACATCAGCCACTAGCACTTGAAATACAAAACATGACTTGACTTATAAAGTCATTTTTTATGGTTTGGAAATACTCAATGTTTGTATCACGATAGAAAACGTTTGGATCTCCTACAGACAAACTGTATGTTCAGACTCCTTTTCTCTCTATTCCTTAGTTGGAGATAATACTGCAGAGTATGAGTGACTTAGCATGTAGATAATTACAAAACACATTAAATGAAGTAAGATGAACTATGATTTTATTCTCTCCTGTTCTACGCAGGCTCTCATACCATGCCCATCACCTTTCAATCTCAGCCATGATCCAGGTTTCTTCATCATATCTTACCTAAGTGAGACAGATCCATTGTATCTAATCTATCATATAATGGGCTTCCCCTCCAGCACAGGTCACAGGTAGGTGGAGTTTGAGAGAGAGAGAGGTTCAAGCATGGGAACTGAAAATGTGTTCTTCAACTCAGCATGTGTTCTTCAACTTGAGCATGTTCTGCTATCTGAAAATTCTGTCTGAATGATGTTTGTTGAATTTTTGGCTACTGTGATCTTGCCTCATTTCTGCTGTATTTTTATATAAATACACACACACTAAACTGAACCTGATGAAAAGTTATCTTTGCTTTTGCTACTTTTTCATCATTTTAATAGGTGCACATTTGCCAACTGATATTGCAAAATCACTCAGCAATTTCAAAGGAAATGTGCAGCAGTCCATGGAAGTTAAAATACAGTTCTAATCTGAAAAATAATTCTTATAGAGAGCCCTGTGGAGCCCTGTATTTATTGTTTGTCAATAACTCCAAATAGCAAAACTGCTTAATATACAAGTTAAAAGATGTTAGGCTTTTCAAAAACACTCAAGCGAGTTAGGCCTTATACACTTACCTGACATCAGAGGGGTAGCCGTGTTAGTCTGAATCTGGAGAAGCGGCGAGGGGTCCTGTGGCTCATGCATCTGACGAAGTGGGTCTTTGCCCACGAAAGCTTATGCTCCAAACACTTCGGTTAGTCTATAAGGTGCCACAGGACCCCTCGCCGCTTTACCTGACATCGACTCTTTGAAAATCTCCCCCATTATTTTTTATAACAGCCAAGCCTGCAAACTCAGTCTGGAAGCTGAAAGTCAAGCTGAGCTGTTTTTGGTTAGTGCATCACCACCAATAGTAAGGATCCTACCAATAGAATTCAACTTACATTTTTCTAACCTATGTTCCTAGAAGCAGGTCCCTAAATCTATGTTTAGGTACCTACATAAAAGGGGCCTGATTTGGGATCCTGCTCCCATTGGAATCTGATCCTGCTCCCATTGGAATTAATAGCAAAATTCTCATGCCATGTCTATATGGCCTCTGGAAATAAGCCTCCCAGCCCGAGTTCACCAACTTGTGTTAAGCCGGGTTCACAATAGCTCTCTAAAAATAGCTGTGTAGATGGTGCTTTGACATTGCAGCCTGTGTTCTCAAGACCCCGCCCAAGGTTTCAGAGCCTGAGCTCTAGCCCGTGCTCCAATGTCTACAAAGCTATTTTTAAAGCACTATCAAATGCGGTGATAAACATGCTTTCATTGACTTAGTGGGATGGGCCCAGTCCATTTTAGAAGAGCCAAGCATGCACAAATCTTGTTGAAGGTAGTGGGTGCTGGAGGTTTTCCGTGTGAAGCCCTAATCTTACAAGCTGCTTTCTATTGGCTGTTCCAGTGTTTAGCAGCCTAATTTAGGCAGTCAGTTTTAAAAATGTTGACTTTAGTTAACTATGAGTGGTGGTGCATGAGCCAGAATGGAATGTAGCTCATGACCACAGAGCTGCTTTTTCTCTGCTCTGCACTCTACACAGTGGGAACAGAAATATCAAATGCACAGCTGGGTTTTACACAACCATTTTCCTGCACTTTTGAGTTCAGTCTTTTTGCTTAGATCATGTAGTAATTTTTAAAAAACAAACTGGATAGCTACTACCGACCTGCACAAAATTACCCAAACTGCTCTCACCTTAAATGGATAGAGCATGTTGCTCTAATGTGTAGCATCTTTCAGATATTTTTCCTGATTTAAAAAATGATACATGACAACCATGCTGTAGTTCTATATAGTGTTACTGCCACAGAGAAGAGCACATACATTCAGACCAGTTGGCTTTTAGGGCATCTTCCATATGGAGGCCATTTTGTAAAATACTGTGTGTCATCTTTAAGCAGTGGTCCGGAACTGAGACCCAAACAGGCAAACCCCCGTGTCTAAGTAGAAACTAGTTTCAGTTGACTCCCAGGGTCACCAGTGTGGTTGTTAGTGATATCTCAGGGTCTGGGGCATCTGTCCAACATTCCAGATTTTGTTAAATCAAATTCCTAAATTAGTCATGTCTTCAGATTATGCCAAGCAGTGATATTACACATGAATTAAACAAAGGTAAGAATCTATTTGCATTGTCGCTGCAACAAGCATCCACTGCCTTTTTGTCACCCTTTTTTCTCCCTCCTTCTTCCCAAGAGTAGATTATATTGCCATGATTGCAAATAAATGTCAGTAACTGCACTGTTCACCGTGAAGTAATACATGGCAAGAAACTCATAAAGCTGCATCCTGTGTATGACAATGGCTCGTGTTTACAAAATCTCCCTCTAAGTATGTATTTTTTCCTTTTGTCCCTGATACAATCATCTTGTTAAATACAGGCCCAGATTCTGAACTCACTTATACTAATGTAATTCCAGTGAAGCCAATGGAATTCAGACCTGTATGCAGGGGGCGTGTGAAGGGTGCAAAAGCACCCCTTATGATCCCACAAGTAAGCATGCTCCAGCGCTGCCCGAGCCTCCCTCCCCCATGCTCTGGCCAGCCCTGGAAAGGCTTGGGCTGATTTCCCCACTTACTTGGGGGACCATGGGAGGTGCATTCACACCCTTGCGGTCCACATTTACAAAAAAAAGCACCCTTCCCTGCCCCAGAAATTCCTGAATATGGGCCTGGAATTATTCCTGATTTTTGCCTGTGTAAAGGCAAGCTTTAGAGCTAGAAGCTAGAGCTAAATTTGTTTTATTCTGATGTCATTTTATCTATTCTCTTGACTATTTCAAATAATAAACCAACAGCACATAATTAGTTAAGAAAAATCTGAGCTCGTTCCTGTAGAGCTTTTAGCATGTCCATAGCTTTATGCATGTGAGTGGCCCTAGAAGGTCAGTTGACATACTCACTGGCATTCAGTTACACAGGAGCAGGTGTGTGGATGCAATTTGCAATTCACTTCCTTTCAAACTGAGATAACCTCTCCTTTTATCTTCTCACAGTCAAATAGAATATAAGACCTTAAAGTATGACAGCTTGTCTCCTTTGTGAGTTCTGCCTATTTATCTAAAGAGAATGTAAAGTCTTACAAAAGTAATCTCTTGACAATTTTACTTTTAAACACCCATTGGCTTCATCATGTTCTCTACTGCACTAGGCAGAGATGTGTCAGCTATTAACAAGCCCTGAACTGCATGTATTATTTACTGCGTTTAGAAGGTACAATTTTCCATGAACTGCAGGCTGTTTTTGTGGTTTCAGTATTTGCTTGAGTAAACATTATGTTCTCTGTACAACATGTAGCTGCTTGCGTAACTTGGCATTCCGTTGTGCCTCAACATCCTCCCACATGCTCAATTTAACAGTTGCACACCCTTCTGGAGATTTCGAGCCTGATCCAAAGTTCACTGCAGTGAACTGGAGTATTTACATTAACTTTGGCAAGCTTTGGCTTTGTCCCATTAAATCTGGCACTAGCATAGACTCTAGAGGGAGCCTGTTGCAATTCAAAGCAAAGCTTCACAAACAGCTGCTACAAAGAAAAGAGAGGAGAGAACATTTACACAATAATCTGCCTCAGAAGCCGTCCAGTTCATCAGGGATAGCAGGTAGCTGGGAAAACAGAGAAGGTATCTTTACCCAAACCAGGATCAAGACACAGCACCCCTTCATGGGTGTAGGAGGCTCAAAATGTATCAGAAATAGTGTGTTCCAGCACCAGGAAGATGAGTGCTGGCTCTCTAGTGAAGAGGGAAAGGAGTAGCTGAGGAAGCCTCATTTATAATGTGTAGAAAGTCTTTTAACAGAAAGAGGAATGAGAGAGGAAGAGTGGTCTGGAGGACAGAGCACTGTCTTGGGGGACCTGGTTTCAATTCCCTGCTCTACCACAGGCTTCCTTTGTGAACTTGTGCAACCTACTTTGTCTCTGTCCCTTAGGTCCCCATCTGAAAAATGGGGATAACAGACACTTCTACTGAGGATCAATGTGTTACTGATTGTGATGTCTCTGTTACTATGGTGATGGGAGCCCATATCAATACCTGAGATGCATATGATACCTCTGTAAAGCTGAGAGCCAAAGTACCTGTCATGGGTTAAAGTGGCAGAATGATACCAAGGACCAACTTGTCATGCCCCTGCTGCACAGTACTGGATTTATAATGGCGTCAGTGGTGCCATGGCCCAGGCTCAGAGTCAGGAAGGGGCCCAGCATCCCTCCCCTAGCTAATGGCAGCTCTCCCTGGGGCTGGTGGGTAAAGAGGGAAGTTTGAGTCGAACTAGGGGGAGGTAGGGCATGTTTGGCTATCCCCCAGCTGACAGCAGAACATGTTAGTGCCTTGTGCCAGAAGAAGGGATCAGGGGAGCCCCAGGTCTTGCAAAGCAGTGAGCAGGAGGCCATATAATGTATCTGGCCTCAGCTCTCCCCCTCCCACAGTGGCTCATACGCTTGGCAAAGTGTGTGTGGGGGAGGGGCTTGGAAGGCTCTAGTCCGCATTTTCTGGCTGCTGAGTGAACAGCTGAGCTCCCTCATGGTGCTCGTGTGCAGATGGCACAGCCCCCACTAAGCATGTGGCACTACTGGCGGGAGGGCGCCGTGCACCTGCTCCAGCATGTTATTTCAATGTAGATGCAGAGCTGGGTGGTGGAGTGTGTGGGGATCTTGGACCATGCTGGGTAGGAGGTGGCACCTGGGGGACACTCACCCTAGCCAGTGGGTGCTCCTAGCACCAAGTCACCCCCTTTAACCTGGACTCTGCAGAGCAGCTGGAGCCCCAGTGTTCCATCCCCCCACCAGCACCTCAGGAATAATTTGAGCTTCCTGCCCTTTGTCTTCTGGGCCTGATGCAAAGCTGCATTTGGCCAAATTGCAGCCCAGCCCAGTTTGGCTCAGTCTGGAGAGGAACAGGGAAAGATCAACAGTAGCGATAGCTCTAGAGTAAGATAGTGTGAAGGTTCCCTTTTAGTGGGAGCAACACATGACTGGTATTTTGACCAACTTTGGCTTTTGTTAGCTGTTTTTACCCACTGTGTTTTATTTTGATAGTATCTGTCAGGGGTTAAAGTGGCGGAGCGATACGAACGACCACCTTGCCACGTACCTACTGTACCTTATCAGGTTTATAACAGCACCAGCGATGCAATGGCCCAGGCTCAGATTAGGGAAGAGGCCCAGAATCCTTAGTGTGTAGTCTTAGGGCAAAAAGACTCATTGCTGGTTGCCTTGTGACAGCCACCTCAACCTGCAACTTAAACTTGTAAGTATTGTAAATAAAACAATTGTGGGTGTGTGCTGTGTCACAGACAACTCCTATGTTGATCACCTGTCTTCTACAATCCTTCCCCATGGAGGCCCACAATTATGTTTGGTGCCAGGCCCACAAAAAGTTAATCCAATTTTAATTCTGCAGGTGGCTCTCATTCTGTTCCTTTTTACCACTGACAGTGATGGCAGCTGCTGCTTCTCTATCTCTTCTGCTCCGCTTGCTGCTCCCTTAGGAGCAACTATCTGCCTCCCTATGAGCCCAGGGGTAAAACTAGTAGTAATGCAACAACTTTTTTTTTTTAAATTAACCAAACTAGGAAAAATCTGCTGACAACAGACCATTCCACAATCTGACAGAATTAATAAAAGATGGAACAGTCCCATTGCTTGGCATATTAAAAAATGGGCTTAGCTATGTACCTATGGTCAGAGCAGTACAACACAACTGTGCAATAGTCTTCTTGGAGGATAGACTAGATGACCGAGCAGGGCTTTCCAATCTATACTATTGAATAAACACATTGGCTGGATGTTTCCCATAAAAATATCAACAACAAATAATTTAACAATGTCAGAATTAATTAGGTCTCTGAGTTAACATTAAAATTAGATACATGGAGGAAATTAGCACTTCTGTGATGTTGATTTCAGGCTGTCTGCAGAGCGAATAAGCTACACTACTTTGGGTCACATGCAACAGATCATCTTTACAATTTACAAAACCTACAGACAATACTGACAACCAGTAGAAATTAAATGTCAGCCAGTCTAAAAAAATAGGGGCAATTTGCCTTTACTTATGACAATATATTATTGTCATAGTTGTGCAGTAATGTTTAGACAGATAGCTTAGGAACCTTGAGCCACTCACATTTTTCATGAAAGTCCACAATGCTGTGAGTTAAGGAAAATATTTTCTGTGCCTTCACCTTCGAAAAAAATATTCCCAGTGAAGGCAGAATAGAGAAATAGTGTCTCCAGCCAATTAGGGGATGAAATCAGCTGGATTTTATATTCACACTGAGTCTGAGACTGACCATAAACGGCAGCCACAAGGCAGGCAAAACAATAACTCTTTGATAAGAGACTCTAAAAGAAGCATGGATGAAACACAAGCATCACAGAAGCACATACAGTAATGCTGAATAAAACAGAGTAAAAGCTTTTTAATGCAATTTTACTAGCAAACTGATATTACACAGTATAACTTAATAGCATCATTTTATAAATGACACTTAAGTCACAATAGAGATTAGCAGTTTTGGTATGTAAATGAAAGAAAAGTTAAATCATTTTTTTTCTACAATATCTGGTAGGTAGCAGGAAAAAAGTCTAACCATGCTAACCTTAAATTCATGAAGGGCAGCGAGCTGATAATTTGAGACACAAAGAAGAAACATTAAAAATGTTGTAAGTATTTTTGTATTCTTCCATAAACCTATTCTGCATATTTTCCTATGAGAACAGTTTCATTCTGCAATGTTTAAAGTAGTTTGGAGACAAACAAATCCAATTTAAATATTTTGAGCGTAAAGCAAAGATGCTGGTACATTTAACAAAATATAGCTAGCTTGGGGGCTGATCTGATAAGCTGCTAGGCTCCCTTTGTGAGCTGAGGCCATTTGGCTCTTCATCACAGTATCTGCTCTGCATCATGCCAACCTACGTTCTGGCTAACATTAATGAAGGGCCCTTCAGTTTCCATTGACATCAACAGCAAGACACCCTTGACTGTCCCTCTTCTATTTGTGTGAATATTTGCCCTTATTTTAATATGCTAAAATATTTTTAAAAGCTAGATTTCTGACTTCTTCTGTTTGAATTTTTTAAAATATACCATAACATAAATGAAAGACTTTTTAAAGCAAATATTTTGGGGTAGCTCCATGATTTTTTTTTAAAGAAAATACACTTTGCTTCATAGAACCCAAATATAACTTTTTGCTACACTCTCATCTAGACACTGTCAAGTAAGCATCAATAAAAATTTGACCTACTGTACTATAAAACTTTTCCTCTGGATTCTACATTCTTGTTGTTTTATAATTACAACCACCAATGGAATTTTAAATCAAGTTTGCCAAATAACAGTAAACTTGCACAGAAAGAGTGGCTTGTGTTTGCTGTTTATTTTCAGCAGAAGTGAACTTGTCCTGAGCACTATACAGCAGTTTTTACTTGGGCAAAACTCCCCTGGGAAGACTCATTGGGAGTTTTGCCCAAGAAAAGACTGCAGGGTAAGAGCTATTATTCTCAAAGTCATGCTGGGATAAACAGGAAAGTAAACAAGAGTTCTGTTAATCTCAACCTCCATTAGAAACATAGGATGGAAAACCTCATGGTTCCTAAATGGAACAGAATGAAACGGGAGAGAAAACGACTTTGTTTTATAAGAGAGTATTACAAAAGCAAAGAGGGAGAGGAAAAAATTAACTCTGAAGATGAATTTCTGTAATCACTCTTCTGCAGCCCCACTCAAATCAGCAATGTTGCCCTATAGTATTTGGGAGCATCCCGATGGCTCATAGTTTAACACATTTAGAACAGAGGTGCTGAGGCTGGACTCCAGCATGAATGAGACAGAAACCCATAAATGATTGTTTAACAATATTGTGCAACAAAATGTGAGGTAACAGACCAAAAAAGCTTATGTGCATTTCTGTTGCTTAGGTTTTTTGGGCTATTTCCAATGCACCTAATGGACTGGAAAAGAGGATCAAACATTTCTGAGCTCTCTATTTACAGATGACCACACAAAAGATACATGTGACCTACAGCTCGTATGACATTAGTCAAATGGAGACGTGGGGTTAAGTGGCTACACTCAATACTCTCTTACAGCCGGGATGAATTTGCTGCTATATTGCAATATACAGGTTCAATTTTATTCCCATAATTAGGTGTTGGGTTTTACATTATGCATCTGACACACAATTTGATAGTTGTTTACACAATGTTTCATACCTGATACATAAAGTGCTGCAAGCTTATCATGAGCTAATGACCATTTTAAAATTTTATTCACAATGAAGAGTCAGTCAAATACTTGAACACTGAGTGTCAGAGAAGTCAGACAATACTAGCTGCTTCAAGCACTCATTTTAGGACTGGAACCAGAAAGTAGGAATCGGCAACAAAGTACCTTTTATACTATTCGGCAAAGAGGAGCAATTGGAGAGAAAAGCCTGTAAAATGTGCTCATAAAGCTTTTGGAAGAAAAGTATGGGCTTCATTCCTGCATACTTTCCCTGTCCCCAATACCATGGAAAGCTCCAATGCATGAACTCTTCTGAGATAAAAGTTCTTCAGAATGTTATAATAATAAACAAAGAGATGAGGGTGCAATCAAATATAAATTGCGTACATAATTATGATCATTTCTCAGTTCAAAGACAAAACAGAACAGCTATTGTGCAGCATATACAGGAACTACAGTGACATGGGATAAAGAAGTTAAGTATATTATAAGAATGCTTCACCACCACTTACAGTACAGAGTACATGGTGATATTTTCAAATATACCCGTCCAAAGTTAGTCATCTAAATTGATATGGAGGCACATAACGAATTAGCCTGATTTTCAGAGCCCCCTCTGCTCCTATTGACAATATGGCTTTAGGTATATAAACTTGAATAACATTACCTTGGATTTAGGTATATAACTTGGATACTTTACTCAGCTTGAGGTGGATTATTTTCCAAGTTAAAAATGTCCTTTAAAATATTAAAGAATTACAGATTTAAATATGTAATGATTATAACACAAAAAGTCTTGTTATAATCTGATTTTGAGGTAAATTAAGTGCTACGAAACTCTTGAATATTCCATTGCATTAGAAGCTCATCCTAAAAAAAGTATAAAATAACTTATAAAGCTTTTTTTATTCACACAATGTTTATAAAAGTCATTTATTTCCTATTATTCACTTCTCTGCAATATACTCTAGACTTTTCTTTATGAACTATACATTTTATTTGAACATTTTCCATGTACAGGAGGAAAAAGGATTGTGTTTGCATTTTCACTGCTTTTTAAAGCACCCTACCAAATATAAGGTATGTCACACACCTGGTGAAGAAAGACTGTTCCACTTTTAAACAACTATTGTAATATTCATATTATGTTGGTGGCTCTGTTTATTATAAAAAGACAGTACATAACCATATTGCGAGAGAAGCATAGTACTGTACAATCTTAAGCATTGACTGCGAGGAAGGAATTTCCAAGGTTTCTCCTTCTATGGCCATGAACATAACTTCTCTGCCTCTTTTAAAATAATTCTTACTTAGCAAGGATGTCTTTAAAATGTCAACATGCACCAACACAGTTTTATCTAAGATTATTACTGCATTTCCCTATAGTTAGAACAGGTTGTGTCATTCCAATTATGGCAAAAGGAAACATCCATGCACAGATTCCTAATCTATATGCAGAAAGGGTCAGGCACCATTTCACTCTTCCCTTAAACATCAAATTGCTTCCTTTGGGCTGAAGAATCTGTACCACTGAAAGGAAAGAATCTCAGCTAGTGGAACCCTGAAGGCAATTCCTCCAGACTTCAGCCTGTTGATATGTTTCCATGGAAAAAGAAGTGACAGGATGGAACCACTGATATCTCAGTTGTCCTTGTGATATAGCTGTACACAAGTGCTATCTCTTTTCAGTTCTGAGCACTGGGCCTTCAATTTGTATGGGGCTCTAATAAATTGAGACTCAGAAACACTTACACTGAACAGTGCTTTACTCCATGAGGGATCCCAAAAAAGGGTTATTCAACACTAATAAGTATATCAGAATCTGACTCTTTAAGTAATGCCTGTAAATGTCACCTATTCAGAGAGAATGAAAGCAGTGCATATATGGAAGCATATTGAATTGGTGCTCCAATTAGCTCAACAACTATTTTAATAATTTGCCTAGCACACTATACAGATATTGACTTTCCATGAAGACCTTCTGTAAAGGGCCTGCTGAATGTATATGTACCTTCTAATTTTATACTCCTGTTTATTTCACCAGACCTTTTAGGTTTACTACACTAAGTTGCACAAGATTTATAAGGCCTTCATTTTAGCTTGTTTGGCATATTTGTGTTTGCATGAGCTCTCTCAGTTCCTCAGAGTAACACTTGGGAGGGTTCCATAGTAACTGACAATATTGAGTCTCACTGCTGCATACAAAGGTGCTGATCCTCAGCTGGCATAAATTGTCTCTGCTCCATTCCCTTTCATTTACTTCAACTGAGCTACAGCAGTTTACACCAAGTAACAAACTGCCACTGTGTCTTTTCATTCCCTGTTATTTGCTGTGGGCCATACTATGATATTCTCTCTTCGGTTTGGCAGCTCCCTAATCCCATTGACTTCAGTGGTACTTCACATGATGTAAGGCTTTATAGAAAGGGTGAAATCCTGGCCACACTGAAGTCAGTCTGAGTTTGCCGTTGACTTCAACTGGGCTAGGATGTCACTCTGTGACAGTCTTTTTCTTAAAATATGTGCCACTACACAATGTGCAGGTAAGGTAGCATGTGAATAGGATTCATTGCTGGTTGGATTATTAGTTTGTCTAATATGGGCCAGGTGCCGATGGAGAGTGTGATGTGAAACACCTCATCGTGAGATCACATTCTAATCTGAGTTGATACATATCATATGATTTTTTTTTAAATCTCACAAATAGCTTTAAGAAATTGTACAGCTCAAATCTGTAGAGAATATTTAACATCTCTGTAACAATGAAGAGGGAAAGAAGTTATTCAACTTTGGATCACAAAGCAAGTTTAGAAAACAATATGGAAATTGCCATTAAATGGTAAGCAAGCAGTGGCATTCAAACTGCAACAGAAACTAATGTATCTCATGAATCAAAATGCCATATTCTATAATGAGATGCACAAATCTCCCCTTCATCCTCACTGCATTCCTTCTTACTAGGATCTCAAGAGTTCTCTGTATGGCATTATGAAGCTAAATTCTGACCTAGTTTCATAATTGCCTGGAGGATACAGAGAAGTGGTAGCAGCATATTAACTACATCAAGGAAATACAAGTACAATGCTGATATTAGCAAAATGATTATCATAGTCTGTAAAAGAACCCTTTGCATTTGAATAGTTAACCCACCCTATTATTTAGAAATTAGATGTAAAGAGAAGTAAAGGAGATAATAAATTAGAAATATTTGTGGAAGCTTTCCTATTCTTATATACATACTAAATAGCAGCCATTGTATCATATTAGAAGCTTTTCTTGGACTTCATCCTACAGTTTAAGTTCATGTGAAGCTGATCAAAGCCCTAAAAGCTGTACATTAATGCCATGTCACATATCATTATGCAGTGTGGAAATGTAAGTATAAGAAACCCTCTTGCAAAAACCTATTTATTTTAGTTGCACTTAACATTATGGAACTAGCAATATATTAGTATGGTGTGATGAAGGAGTTAGATGTGTACAAGCATTCTTCAGCTACATTAGTATAAGGACTAAGCAACTCTAACACAAAATCTTATGAATCCCCAAACACAAGGTTTTTATACAGGGATAGTATAGGGATAGTATTCTCAGAGCATTTAAGATCTTGCAGTGGTAAACATTAAGGAATTATGAGGAATTTTTATTGTGAGTCACTCAAAGTATGGCCTTTTTGAGATGCTTAGAAAATAAGCCAACATACAATTTCACTTTTGATGTGGCAAGCTCAAACAATCTCAGTCTTATCACTCCTTTAATCAAGCTTGTGCAAATAGCTGAGTGAAAATCACATTGCAAGAATAATGTGTTATGAGGCCAATTTCTTAATATAAACAGAGTCAAAGCGCTTAGTATGGAAAAATACCAAAAATAGGTAAAAAGTCTCAGAGGGGTAGCCGTGCTAGTCTGTAACAAAACAAACAAACAAACAAAAAACTTAAAAAACCAACAATGATCCTGTAGCACCTTAGAGACTATACATATTTTTGGTTATTCTTTAAGGTGCTACAGGATCATTGTTGTTTTTTAAAGGGTTTGTTTTTTTTTCCAAAAAATACATAGTTAAGGTTTTTGGATATTCTTATACTGAATGTCAAATGTTCGTATTTAATTAAAAGGTATTACTGTGTATAAACGGAACTGTACCAGAATGCCTACAATCTATGGATATACATATTTATGTTTTGTGAATAAGACAGTATACATTCAATTAATCTCAATTTGAGAGACCTATGGCACTCCAGATATAACAGAGTTGAGAACTAATTTAGATTCAGGAATGTATATCATTCACATTCATTTTAAAAATATTTTTCCACAAGTTCATCAACAAAAATTCCTGCTTGTTTTTAAAATGAGGAAGAGTCAGTTAAATACAATATTTTATTAATAATGGTATCAGATGTAAATTATTATATGGCACATTTGTTGTTTTTAAGCTTTTCCAGGTTTGAAAATGCTGGTAATCAAGGACACATTCAAATACTTTACTTCAATTTGAAATGTACTGTACCATATCAGAGCTACTGTTCCAGTGCTAATGCTAACATTGTGATTCTCTGACCTCAGCTCTCTAAAATCTTATTAATCTTCTTATATCAGGAATACCAAACTTTGTGAAAAGAACCAAAATGACAAGTTATCAGGAGACTAAACTATTTTAGACAGAAGGTATATAGATAAACATTTCCAAAAATTTGTACTTTGACACCTTGCTAAGAGGCCTGGTTTTCAAAGGCTGTATTTTTAAAATGAAAAATTAATGCACACATTCATAACATTTGTGTGCTCTTGTGTTTTCCTTCATAGAACAATTGTGGCAGGTTTTTACAGGGCTATTCATCTCTGGTAATACAGTGCTTTCCACAGAAAGGCACACATTTTTTATATCTGTGAATTTTAATGTTGTCTGCTAGCTGTTTACATTCAACAACAATAAACGTCTGAAGTTGATCACCTTTTTCTTCACTCTATGATTACAGATAGGGAGTAGCAGGCAGTTGCTCTCATGGGATGCACTTTGGACACCCCTACATTTCATAGAGAAGAGTTCACTAACATTCATATGCCAAACCAACCATATGCAAACCTTACCTGACAGCAACTTCATTTCTTTCCCCTTTTCAAGTATTGTGATCACATGGTTGAACGGCAGGCGAAATTACGCACAGCCTTTTCAGTAGCATACCATCCCAATATATAGAGCTGGATTGACAAATAAAGACCCTGTCCTTGTCATCAGCAAGATTGGGTCTTAAATGATAACATGCTGGCATATACTGTTCACTTCTTAGCATATGAACCATAGCTACTATTGTTAAACTGAAGGGAAGTATCTGAATGGCAAAATAATCTGGTTTGACAAGGCAGAGTTTCATTTTCTTGTGTCGTTTGGCCAGGGACTGGCTCTCCAATTTCTAATCACAGTTTGCAGTAAGGGAATGTCCTTCTCAGGAGTCTAATTCCTCCATCACTTCCATGACAATAGTTCGAGGGCCAGTCAGAATGAGATTGCTCACTGTCCTGTAGTCCACATGGAGAACATTGAGTCCATTCACAGAAACCACAAACTGACAGACCTACAGGGAAAAGAGAAGGGATGTATTACAATTGTGGTGGACTTGGGCTTCCCTTTGTGGCACATGCAACAATATTCTATTCAGTCAATTCATTTCTCCAACAGAATTAACATTGGCACATTTTTTCACATCTGGTGATACAGTGCCAATAAATAACTAATAAATAAATGAAATACAAAATAATACTAATATATCACTGAAAAAGTTCAAATACATCAATGTGCAAGGAGTAAATTCCCTGTTTAACTCACTTCTTATATCTGAAAAGATGAAAAGGGACAGATAATGAAGCCGGTTCCTGACTGACTAGTTTATCAAATGCTAAGTGCCTAACAACCTGATCCAAAGCTCACTGAATCTTTCCATTGACTTCTGTGGGCATTAGATCAAGCCCTAGAGAAGAGAACCAATCAAGAAATAACAGAAGATAGCAGCAGTCAGCTACTGAGTACTATGGAGACTTAGGTATTTAGATACTATGGTGTGGGATACAGTCTGATGGCCAAGGCAAACCAGAATGATAAGACTATCAGAGTGGTTAAAAATGGGAATAAATTGCCTATGGAGATTGTGGAATCTCTATCATTGAAGATATTTAAATGCAGGTTGGATAGACATTTATCAGAGATGATCTAGATGGTGCTTGGTCCTGCCATGAGGGCAGGGGACTTGACTTTATGACCTCTTGAGGTCCCTTCCAGTTCTAGTATTCTATGATTCTAAGACTGTAATGCTTTTAAATGCTTCTGCTTCCCTGGTCCTCTTTGTCTTTAAGAATAGTTTCTTTTATGAAAACAGACAAGAGCTACATTTGAAACACCTAACAGTTCTATAGTTCTGAAGGATTCCACCACATAAAGGTTAATTTCCAAGGACAGATGTGAGGAATATCATTAAAAACAAGAGGATCTTTCAAAACTATAGAATATTTAACTACTCCCACTGTATCATTCAATTTTTCATATAATACCATGATTCACATGGTACTTTACAAATCTGTAGAACAATAAGGCTCTGGACCCAAGCAGTGTACGGTCTAAAAAATCCTGTTTAATGATGTTGAAATCAACAGCACTAACAGAATTAAAATAAAATTAAATGCATGCATAAGTGTTTGCATAACTAAGGACATAGAATCAGGGCCTAAAGGTGAAATCCTGATCCACTGAAGTCAATGGCAAGAATTTCACCCTAAGAATCCAAGTTGTGAGATGTTCAGTTCCAATGGGAATAATAGTCACTTAGTAGTAGAGTGAATTAGAAAGTACTAGTCCTCCTCCCTGCCAGAAATTTTTAGAAAAGCTCATTTTTTTAATTTCCTGAAAACATTTTTCACATTGACATAAAAAACAATGACCAATCTGAGGCAGTGAAATGTTTTCAAATTCAAAATTTATTTATTTTTGTTTTATTTTATTCAAATGAAATAAAAATGTTCAGTGAAAAATGGTCACTCTCTGTGAAATGTTTGGATGTGAAATATTTTACCAGCAGTATTTAGCACTTTAAAAAGTTAGAATCATGCAGAAAGGAGGATGCCATGTGATTCATCCTGTCTTGTTCATGCTGGTTTTAAGCAGGCTCCCCACAAGCACCAGATCCGCCTTCCTCCATCTCCTGGCGCAGAGTACGAGTGGGGGCAGGCTGGACCTGATATGTGTGGGGAGCCAGCTTTTGGCTGTCTGTGTGTGCCGGCTCTGTGGACCTGCCTGCCCCCCTCCTTGTTGCCTCCTACAGAGACAGCGGGGGGAAGGGAAGGCAGGAGCCAGTGCTGATGGAAGTCAGCTTAAAAGCTGATTCCCTCTAGCACCAACTCCGTGGTGCCACCTACCCCCACCCCCACTCTGCTGCCTCTATCAGAGGCAGCAGGGCGGGGGGGGGAAATGCGGGGGAACTGACATGAAGCAGACTCTGTCCACAGCGAGCCTGGGCCTTGGGGTTACTCCAGCCTCTGTCCATGGGGAGCTTGGACACCCCGCAGTCAGGGGCTCTATCCACGGTGGGCTCAGGCTTGCCATGGACAGAGGCTGCTCAGTGGAAGGTGGACAGGGGCTGCTGCTGGATACAGAGGCAGCAGCACAGGATGGGAGGGAGCTCCCTGGGAGTGGGGCTGGAAGCACACTGGCTGCCGCTCCCCCACACCAGGGACTATCGAATAGTCATGTAAATGGAGAGATTTCATGCAACTATTCAATTACACTATATCTAACATCCCTACCCAGAACTTTTAAAAAATATTAATTTAGTAACACAGGCTGAACCTCTCTAGTCTGGCACTCTCTCATGCGGCAACATCCGTGGTCAGGCATCATTTTAGTTAGCTGGATGTCTACTTATCATGGGTATGGCCAAGTTTCCCACAGTCCCATAAAATTTTACAGCCACCATTGTCTGGCTGTCAGTGTTCTGTGCTGTTATTTAGCTCTAATTTACCCTTAAATGTCTTCTAAGGGCCCATTAAGCAGTGGAAGTGTTGGTAATGCTACTAAACATCATTAACCTCTTATAGTTCAGCAAATTCTCTGGTTTGGCACTTGTCAGGTCCCAAAGGTGCTAGACTAGGGAGTTTCAACCGGCATTCATTCCTCCTTGCCTTTTGGCTGCTTACTGATAGTCTGAATATTCACTAATAAGGGTTGTACCTCCCTAAACCGCGACTCTCTGGTCTGGCAACATCTGTGGTCCAGCACAGACCACGGATGTCCCTGGACCACCGAGCCCAGGAACAGGGAGGTGTGGCAGTGGGGCAGGAGCACGGTAGGGGGGACTGGTGACTCAACTGGGAGCCTCATATTGGGGGGGGAGGGAGGTGGCCCCATCGGTCCTGGAGCTCTGACCCCAGTGGCAGCCCTGGCTCTGTTCTGGGTCCAG
>CM057846.1:19893035-19906725 GCA_030068395.1 Apalone spinifera
ATTTGCATCCCTTTTCCGGAAAAGGGGGCCTGTGTAGACGTAGCCCACATGTATAAAACTAATATGAATGGAATCTTATGGTTGAAATTTTTAGAGCACAAGTATCAGGAAATGTAATTAGGATCTAATTATACCACCAGAAAATATTGAACAATTTACATATAGAAGACAAATATGTACTGGAGACATACTGTGAATGTTCTTCTTGCATATGGGGCTCCAGGCATCAAGAGTTCATCAGAAGTCACCGGTCTTTTTAATACTGGAAAGACATATAAATGAGTATTAAATACAAACACTTCTGAAGAAACTTTCATAAAGACTTGTTCTAGAATATAGTCTTCGCCTTTTTACTTTATTTATAGGACTTAATATTTTAGTGTATGCCTAGATAGATGCAAAGTTGTGAAAGATCATTATATTAAGAGCTTTGGGGGTGGGTGATCTGACGTCTTTGGCTAAACTGAGGTTTAGATAATTAGAATATTGGCATAATACATTTTGAAGTCATAAGTCAGGGCCTATGGAATACAAATTTCAAAAATAGCTGTGTCTGTGGCTAAAGACATAAACAGCTAGCGAGTAATCCAAAACCTGACCAGCTCTACGGGAAGGTTGAAGTTCTGCAGGTTCAAAGCTTTCATTCATATGAAATTTGAATAGACTGCAACTCACAATGGTATATTTATGTATTAAAAATATTTCCATGAAAATTTTGAATGACTACATGGAACTTAATACGTTATTAAGCTGGTTTTTTTTTTTTTGCTTGACAATTCTGGTATGGCTCTTCGCATTTTTTCCACCGCTGTTTTGGCTCTCTTTGTTAAATGGGTTGGCCACCCCTGAGATACAGTAATACTAGGCATCCTAACTCTTCCTCCGACAGATTAGATAACCTGTCACTACAGGAAACAATATTATTAGTATTTGTGCAGTCATTTACTCCTGAGTAAAATGTGAATAAATACTACAAAATCAGAACTGTAGATTTTATACCCACATGGTACTAGTGTAAATGACTGCACCAAATGCAAGGCAATGGATAAACAGGCCCTCTATTAATTACATTTTTCTTCCTCTGTTTTTTTTAATTAAGACGATGTTTGTGTGTTGTTTTCAGTGATACACTTTCTGATTATATCTGATTTTCATACCATGGAAGCAAGCTGAACTTTTTCAGAGATAACATCCCACATATCTGTAAGGTAGGTCTAGACAGTGGCACTATTTCGGGATACTGAAAGTATCCTGAAATGGCATTTTCCACATCTTGACAGTGCGCCCATTATTTCGAAATAGCTTTCGAAATAATGGACACATTATTCCAACATCCTGGTAAATCTCATTCTACAAGGATTAAGGGATGTTTTGGAATAGTGGTTTATTTCAAAATTTGGCATTGTGTAGACAGCGCCAAATTATGAAATAAGCTATT
Source organism: Apalone spinifera (assembly GCA_030068395.1). Classification (NCBI taxonomy): domain Eukaryota; kingdom Metazoa; phylum Chordata; order Testudines; family Trionychidae; genus Apalone; species Apalone spinifera. The sequence goes on from CM057846.1 coordinate 19,894,474, forward strand.
TCAAAAATAACTCAAAATAAGCTATGCAATTTGCATCACTCAAATTGAGTAGCTTATTTCGAGCTAAGGATGTAGTGTAGATGCACCCCATGTGTTCTGAAATGCCATACATTGAAGGAAAAAGAATTCTGGAAGATACATTAATTAAAAAAAAAATCTTTTATCTGAAGAGTTAAATTTTGCAGATTCTGCCAGTACTATCATTTTATCTCTTTGAGATCAAAGCCAGGTCATGTTTCCCCTTTTAATGATCAATTCTTACCTTTGTACTGCAAGATGTTTTTTCAAGAAAGTTCAACAAGCTCTGTTGATTAACGTCACTGCTCAGTAATTCAGGTGCAGCTGATCTCAGTTAGATCATAAATCATCTGCACTGGTGTCCTTCATAGTATTTCCTTGCCTTCAGAAATAGTTTCTTTTTCTTCATGATTGGCTAAACCATGCCCCAGTCTTCTTTTTAAGTTTTCATTTCTCATGAAATACAGCAGAAGGCATCCAGCAACTGGTTTAAGTATAATTTATTAAGGTTTTTCTCATGTGGTCATTCTGGTTCTTGAGAAATTTTCTAAAAGATTTATTCCAATTTAGCATTGGATTACTTGGAGTATGGGAAAAGCTGGTTGATCCCTGCTCATAGGTACTTTTTTCAGACTTAAAAATAAGTCTGTTAAACTGTTCTGAAGGTAAAATTTATGCCTAATTCTCTTCTTCCAAGATTTCATAATCAGCTATCTTAAGATACACTTCTTCTCACTATCTATAACTAGAGCCATAAATAAATGGAAATACTGGGCACACTTAAGATGATACATACATTTATCAACAACAATAAAAATGCCAGTCCACTTGTCACAATAATATTTCCAGGGTATATTAAATGGCTTAATGGGAGAAAACGTTCACCATTTAGATTATGTCATAAGAGACACTCTGGAGAGAATACCTGACAGGTGCAACTAAAAAAAAATTACACTGTGACATCCACCAACTGGCACATACAGATGGCAAGATGGAGATGAGCAACAGACAGCTGGAGACCCAGCTATTCTGAAATAGCTATTTTGAAATAAGGTGTGTGTAGACGCTCCACTTCTGCTATTTCGAAATGGACCCTCACCGGGGCCATTCTAAGTTATTCCTCTTGGGGCTCTAAATCAAGATAGCATGTCTACATTAGGGAAGCCTGCCTCGGACTAATTTTGAAGCTTCGCTGCAGTGCAGACGTGCTATTTCAAAATAAGCTATTTCGGAATAACTATTCCGGAATAGCTTATTCCGAAATAACTGTGCAGTGTAGACATAGCTTCAGTGTACAGAAAGCAAGACTGAATGTTATTCACAAAGAAGACATGCTCCAGAGAACACTATCACTACTGAATAATGATGTCTAGTCATGTGACCAAACTGAACACACCAAGTTCTTTTGATGTAGGACTTTATTGAAGACTCCAAGCAATGGCCAAAGACAGACTGTGCAATTGCTCTAAAGGCCGGAAAAAACAAACAAAAAAATTACCACTCTCTGTCTCTATTACTTATACCAAATAGTTACTGTGTACAATGAGGGTAAAATTCACCCTTCCCCTGCACAGAATCTGAATAAATGGCCCATAATTTGAACAGCCGCCAATGGCCCTTAGGACCCTGTATCAGTGGGATCAAGAACACTAGCCCCACTGAAGTCCAGGCTTACATATGCTTAAACTGCCCCCTTCCCCAGCCTGCTCCAACAGCCTACTCCCCATCAGTTCCAAACTACTTTCCGTATCACACTGAGGATGCTGCCCCATTCTGTACTCTCCCTATTAAAGAGCTACCTCAGTGTAACCATGTCCTTTTGTGGCCATGAATAAGGAGTGAATAATCATCTCTAAAAGAAATTCCATTAACATTTTGATTTTCAGCCAGCCACGTGTACTACTGAATCCAGAACACGCAGGCCATATTAATACCCTGTTGGAAAAAGTTAATGGTAATAAGGAGAGGAAGAAACTCTACTTTGATATTCAAATAAAGCGGCTGAAAGAATATGTTTCCTGAGCTACTTTTTCCTTTCATAAAAAGACAAGTGCAAACAATTTGAACTTAGCTATGGATGAACGAGCGGCTGTCCTTCCATTTGTGGTGAGACAAAAATAAATAAATAAATAAATAAGGTTGAACCCTGACTGCCTTTATCATCTTACACAGAGTGGCATAAAATTTAAACTAACTTAAGGGTTTAAATTGTCCCTGACATCCTCAAAGCTACATTTGCTCCTCTTGCTCTGGGCTGTGTTACTTACTCCATAACCCAGGTGATTACCAAAGGCTAAGTTCTCCTCTCACCCCTGCAAAGTCACACCTATATAACTCAGAAGAATTTATGTTTGGCAACTGATATGGTAATCTGGCAGTAAGAGCAGATATAAGTCTGGATGTCTTTCTAAAAAGATATGCTCTAGCTCAGCATTTCTCAAAGTGAGGTGGGTATCTAAGCTGCCCATGAGTCACGTCTGGGGCTCCACTGAACTATTCCTCCTCCTCCTCAGTGACTCCAGCATGCCATAGAACAACTCCTCTCCCTCCCAATGGCTCCGTCGTGCCACAGCATGCAGGAGGTGCTGGAAGGGAAGGGACACAGTGGGAAAGGGGTACTTGTGTGGGGGTGAATGGGGGAAGAGGATGGCCAGGGTGGGGCAGGTATGTAGCTATGAGTGGGCCGGAGGGAGGGGGGAGCACTGGCCAACCCATTTAGCATCCAGGCCCATCCCCAGTTCTGCTCTGATCCTAGCACCTGCCATGCTTTGTCTACTTGCCTGGCACTCCTGTTGGGAAGCAGGGTCAGGGTGTACCCTACTCCACCCACCTGGTGCTCCTGAAGCCCCCATACCCGAATCTTGCATCCCAACTGGACAACTGAGTGAGCAGGCAGAATGGAGGAAGCCCCTGGACTCCTATTCTGCTCCTTGGCAGGAGCACTGAGTGGGAAGAGTGGGTGGGGATGTGAGGGCACCCATTTTTCCAGGATCCCGTAATCAGCCACTGGGTGGAGGTCAAGCAAGCAGGCGGTCAGCAGCAGTAGATGAGATCATAAAAAAGCTAGGCCTGACACCTGAGGGAGCTGGGCTCGGTCTGGGGTGATGGGACCTGGAAGAGAGCTGGGAGCCATGTGTGCATATCCAGGGCCCTGGGAAGCTCCTGGCCCTGGGGTCCTTCCACTGACCCACACAAGGTAGACTCCTGTGGGTTGGGGGGAGACAGGTCCCCCATCCCCCACATAGATGCCCACCCACGCAAGATCAGAGTGCACCCATATACCCCATGCTGGTTACACCACTGGAGTAGGGCCTTGGCGAAGTAATAGAGTGGGGGCAGGGTTTGGGGCTGAGAAGAGGGACTAGAGGTCCATGAAAAAATATAAATCAAAATGGGGGTCCTCACTTGCTAACGTTTTAGAACCACTGCTCTAGCTCAAACAGAAGTCATGGGTTTAATGCAGAAGTTACTGGCTGAGGATCTCTGTCCATGTTATACATGAGGCCAAACTAAATAATCATAAAGGTCCAACTAAATCTCTGAATCTATCACTCTTTAAAATATGCCTCAACAGATAAGTTTAGATGAAGAAATACAGTCAGTCATTTTCCCTCACTCTCCTTGAGAGGGTTGCATGGTGTCCAGTATGTACCAAATTCAATCTGCTTACCAGATTTGGGGTTGCATAATACTGGGGGACTACTGCTGAGAGTAGGGCTGCTGCTGAAGTAACCACTACTGCCACAACTGCTCATGCTACTCCTTCTTACTGCTGACACAATCTTTATCTCCTTGGTGGGACTCACTGTGGAAAGGAGACAGAAAATACAGGGAGAAAGGAAACTCATCTTGATTCTTTTGGCACATTTCCTCTGCTTGAAACAGTGGTTCCCAAACTGTGCTTCGTAAGCCCTTGGGGGTTCATGAATTGTTTTAGGGGGTTATCAGTAAACATTTTGTAATGGCAGAAGAAAAAGGGTTTGCACGCCATCCTGAGACTAAGGTCACTGCAACTAATATAAAGACTGATGTCCCTCAGTCAATACCCAGGCATTCTCTATGGTGTGCTGTTTTGCTCCAGTAAGATGTGACTGAATCTTCTCATTTACTAGTTAATTCATTTGTAAAGTGTTCTCAGTGTGGTATTTTTATCTGAACTGTCACACACCCAATAATGGACAAGTGCCTGAAAATAGAAAGTGTAAAAACACAAGAAAATGAACATTTGACATCAGCTAGTGTTTCATCAAGTCCAAAGTGTAGAAAATCTTCGTCAAATAATCATGACGGTCCTGGAAAGTTGCTTATGAAGAAAATATGACGATTATATAAAATATTGTGATCAAGAGTGTTTCAAACCATTTGTGGTGATGGTCTAGCAAACATCAGTCTCAAAACATCTTTTTCGGTGCCACTTAGAACTAGGCACCCCCTTGCACAATTCAATAAGGCTTTTGCTTTTTTTCAAGTTGAAATTAGCCTAGTGGAAAAGTGACATTAGCCATTGTGTACCAAAAGCAAGTACTTATAGTGAAAATGTACTGGAATAGTAATATTGAGTGAGCAACCAAGTAGCAAAAACACCAGAAGCCCCACATCATAGCAAAGAGCTTGATTGGTCCAGGTATACAAGAGTTCATTGCATATTTGGAGACAAGGCTGCAAAAGGATTGACATATTACCTTTGTCCAATAATATGTTGTCCTGAAGAATTAATTATATGTATACAGAGTGAAAAATAGACCATATTATGCTACACAGATGGATAAATCAATTGATAGAATTAACCTCTCTCTTTTGCTAGTATTTTGTACATTACATGAATGAAGATATGAGTGAAGAGAACTTGTTGCTTTGCCAACCACTGAAGGAATGTACAACTGGAGAAGATATCTTCAATCTAACTAATGCATATTTTCTCGAAAAAGAAACAGATTGGTCTCATTGCTTAGGCATTTGCAGTAATAGGGCCAAATCAAGTATGGGTACATATACCAGATTTGTAGCTTGAACAAAAAAAATTGTATCAAACATCATTGCAGTAGCCATAGACAAGCCCTCGTGGCAAAATGCATGCCTGAGGGACTGAAGGAAGTGCCAGACAATGCTGGGAAAATGGTGAATTTCATAAAATCATGGCCACCAAATTCCAGAATATTTCCCATATTCTGTGAAGAAATGAGTAGCATACACAATTGTTTGTTGACCCATACTGAAGTTAAAGGGCTCTCATGGGGCAAAATCCTAGCTTATTTAGCAGACATTTTCTCCAGGAATAATGACCTAAATTTATCTCTTCAAGGCCTCAGTACAATAGTTTTTAATGTGCAAGGTTGAGTTAAATCTGTGATGAAGAAGTTGCAGTTCTGGGAAAGGTGTTTGGAAAACAATCAAACTGAGCATTTCATTACTCCCCACGGCCCTCTGGAAAAACATTAACTTTGGTTGGGTCAGTGCACAAAAAAAAAACAAAAACAAAAAACCTACACAGTGCACAATATAAAATGAATATAACTGCAAACAACTTTGCACAACATTGAGGGAATACTTTCCAGATATGTCAGGCAATAGAAAGCACTGAGGAACAAGAGAAATTGGTTGAGATCTCCTGTGATTACAAACTGAAAAGGAGTTTCAGTAGGCTGCTATTGGTTAACTTTTGGTTGCTTTTAAGAAATGAGTTCCCCTGCTGACAGAAAAAGCTATTACCATTTTCAACAACATACTTATGGAAGAAACCACTTTCCTTGTACGCACATCTGAAAAGTAAATACAGAAGCAGACTTGATGCCAAACCAGATCTGAGATGTTTATATTTCTCCAGTGGTTCCATGCTTCCAAGAGCTAAGCAGGTCAAAGCAAGCACATCCATCTCACTGAGGAAATTTAAACTTCAAGACTCTTTATGAGAAATGGAAAAGGAGGTGGATATTTTTTGGTGCTTTTAAAAATAAATAGGTTTCTAGAGTTTTAAAATAATTATGAAGAACAATGTAAGGTTGTTGTAGTTGTGCGTCGTTTGCCTGCACTGCTCAAGACCTGAATACTTGTGGTAGGAGGAACTCTTTACTTGAATGGACTTCTTAAATACCTTCATGCTGTTTCACATCTAATACTCCTTGATGAAATGGAGGAATCTTGTTTGATAATAGGATTAATCAAAGAGATATGAGCTACGAAAGCGAAATCTTGGAAAACTGTTGCTGTTATCATAATGTGATAAAATTAATATTGCAATAATAAATAATAATGTAATAATGGTGTGTAATAAGTGTGTCATAAAAATATATTTCTAAGATCATTGCTTTTATAATTTATGCTCAGATAATGGAAATATTCATTTGTAGATGGGGATTTGCAAGATTTTTCATGGAAGGGATTCACGGGTTGTTAAAGTTTGGGAACCACTGGTTTAAAATAACATCAGAACATGTTTTTATTTTCAATAATGCAATCATACAATCATAGTCAGAACACTCACCTATGTGCTGCAGGAATACATGACATATGCATGAAAATGTATATTTTACTCGGATATGTAGCTAATTTAATTCTCTGAGGTGCTTCCACCACTTTGATTTCTATGTGCTAGTGTAACAGAGCGAAATAGGCACCTCTACTAAGTAGAATATTTTCTGCAATTATCCCCTGCTTTCTTCCTCATTTCATTCTGCTTCCTGCTGTATGCTGTAGTTGTATATAACTTGTTCAGGCATTCTTCCCTCCACCCCCAAATTATAACATATAATTTATGCCAAAACCCTTTGGCTAAAACGATTTTAAAAAGCAAATTAAAAAAAAATCTTCTAAACTGACTGATTTCTGCCTGTGTAAAAAATGTAAACCTGAAGTCCTTTATTTATATGATAGCAAAGAACAACACAAGACAGCTAATTCTCTGAAAAACCAACCAGGCAGAAGAACCTGTTTACTGAGTATGATATATATTCATGGATGAAATACTAAGCACTTCTCTTCAGTTAAATCTGCCTCATGCTAGAATGAAGGGGGCCAACCTTGACACTTATCTTCAAGGAAAAGTTAAACAGTGGAGAAGTTAAAGGCAAAGAACCAAGGAGTCACCTGACTGAAAACTGGTATGTTTTCTGTTGTCATAGTTCTGCTTGCGCAGGCAAAAGGGACTGTCATGACTTTCTGGCATCAAACGGGATTTCTCAGGGAGCAGCTCCATCAGCCTCCGTCGCCGGCGGAAATTCATTCTGAACTGGTAGAGCAGGTTACTATCCGTAAAATGGTGCTTGTTGGACACTGAGGAGAGAAAAAGGAGTGAAAACTCCGTTGGGCAGAACACAAAGTAGGGAGCAAATAGTATACATGAAGTTGCCATTTACATGCACGCATGCTCCTTTGTGATAGCAGCACTAAAGGTACTGTCTACACGCCAAGTGAAGGTGTGATTGCAACACAGATAGCTATCTCTGTGCTAACATGGGTAACTATAGCATTGTTTTGATATTGTTGCATAGGCTTCAGTGCAGACTAGTCGCCTGATTATGTACCCAGGCTTCCCTATGGCGGGCCATTGTGTGTGCTGAAGCCTGTGCCACCACATACACATGGCTACCGTTGCCTATCCTAGCTAGATTAAAGTAGCACAGGTATGCACACCCATGCTACAATCTCATCTTTGCTTACCCTAGATGCTCCTGTTGTGTTCACTAATCGGGAGTGGAAGGGTCATTAGCAGCAGTGATCTACCAGGATTGGGCTGCCATATATGCAGCAAAAATGTTCTGTATAAACAAGTCTTACTACAATAGGCTTTGACATAGAAGTAGGACTGCCAGGTGTCTGGTTTTGAACTGGACAGTCCAGTATTTGAGCTCTCTGTTCGGGAAACAAATTGAGAAAATATAAATGAGAAAATATAAATGTCCGGTATTTTCTAAATAAGATGTAATGTAGATAGTGATGTAATGTCAAGTGTGTCCGGTACTTTTGTTGAAATCATTTGGCAACCCTACATAGAAGGCAAATCCCAGATCCAACTGGATCCTGAGCAAGAATTTAGAAAGTAATTGCTGCATGCAGCACAATCAAAATATCTGCACGTTCACTATCATTTTAGTCATTGCTCTGTGCCACTGCTTAACAACTATGGACTGAAAAATGCAACACAGAGAATAAGTTTCATTTCCAGGGCCCAAAGATATTGTTTTGGGCCTCATTTTGGACTGATTCCACTGAACTCCTATGCATTATTCCTAAACCGCTGCATTTTCAGACTAGGTTTTCTGATCCTTTCCCACTGAAATAATTTTCTCAGATCAGCATTTCCTACTCATAACATAGTTTTCTAGTTTGTGAATTATATTTTTACTGTATGTTGGATTACTAGCCCTAATAATCCTGAACACAGAGTTTAGTTTTATATATTATCCCCATTAAATTCTTCTGGAGTTGCATTATTGTATTCATAAATTCTGCCATTAATCTTGGCATAATACATACATGATAACCTTAAAAGCCAGTAATTTACAGATAAAAATCCAGAATTTCATGTATCATTTGCTCCTCCACAGAGAATATTCATGACAAGTGTGACAAAGAGAGGCAATTTCCTAAAATATTCAGGATAAATATTGTTGAATAAAAATGCAGTTGTTTGTGTATTACTGTGGAACTGTGTGCAACTTTTCTAGAAGACAATGCAATCTCTGGGAAGCGTTATAAAATTAATATATTATATGAGAATGAACAATGACAGCCCTGACTCCTTATTTGTCTGCCTTTCACAAAATCTGTGCTCTCTTCCATGCCATCTCTAAGCATGGAAGGCCCTGACTATGTTAGTCTGCAAGGCCACTGTCTTCTCCCCATTCAAATCCCTCTTCCGAACACATTTCTTCTGAGATGAGATGCCTATAGGGAGTTATATAACCAGTATCAGGCAGACTGGCAACTACAAAAGAAAACGTGGCCAGAGGCTGCAACAGCCATGACCATGCTATGCTGGAAAAACTGCTCCTTTGAGTGGGGGTGGGAATGGCACAGAAGCAAAGGTGTCTATGGAAGCGGTAACAGCATGGGTCAGTTGGAACTGTCATTAAGGATGTGGAATCCTCACAGACTTACTTCCGCCAGAGGAATCATGAGGCAGTCAAATGTGTAACATTTCTGTTTTCTAACAGTCATAAACAGGAAAATGTTGTAATGGAGGAGATCAACAACTCACAATGAGTAACAGTGGAACAAACCAGGAGGAACAAAGCCACATATCCAAGTAGGAACTAGAAACAAGGAAACTTCAGGAGCCTTAGGAACTGTATTGTGCATATCCTACACACCACTCAAACCCTCCTGCAGGTCATCTCAGAGTTAAGGGCATTTTGCTAAAGTGTGTCACCTCTTTTTGACTGCAAGGGACTAGTAACAAGAGTGCTTCCTCCCCTCCCTGTCCAGCTGGGTAACTAACACACATGAAAAACTTAAAAAACAACAAATAGTCTAGTAGCACCTTAAAGACTAACAAAAGATGTAGATGGTATCATGAGCTTTCATGGGCAAAACCCCCACGAAAGCTCATGATACCATCTACATGTTTTGTTAGTCTTTAAGGTGCTACTAGACTATTTGTTGTTTTTAAAGTTTTTCCTGTTACAGACTAACTCGGCTACCCCCTGAAGCTTTTTAACACACATGAGCTATCCCAAGATAAAAAGCTGGTGGAAGATAAGGCACTTTAAACTTCACACCAAGTAAACTTGTCATGGTCAATCCCTGGAAAGGACATCCAGCTATTTACTGTGTCTTCATGATGTTTTTATCACAGGATAGCCCATCTGTGCTCCTTACCCTGAAATGAAAAACACTTTTTAGCACTAAAAACAAAGTCTTTGAGAAAACTAATCACTTTTCTTACAAACAAACAGGAAGGTCATGCCAACTAGCCAAAACTATGATGTTCCAAGTGCTGACTAATGAACCAGCCTGCTTTGCTCCTTGCTATTTATATTTTGAACTGACAGAAGCATACAGCATTGTTACAGTGCTTTAGAAGAGCCAGTATTGCTTAGCTTTATTGTGCTTCCTGTCAGTGCTGAATTTGTTGGCTTTCAAAGCCAACACATCGAAGTCTCTGTTAAGTTGAAGATTTTACATTTTGTAGGCAATTCCTAGTTGTAAGATTCTAATGACACCATTATTATGGTGTCCAATTCTGCTCAGCTCATCATTTTGGATACTTTCATTTTATAACAACAAAATACAGTTAAGGAATTATCCCTGTTTTTAAAATGAAGAAAGAGACAGAGAGGTTGGAGTCTTGTCCATAATTGTAGAAGAACCTGCTGTCAGAGCCAAGACTAAAATTCATGAACATCTATTTCCCAGCCCCATTATGAGACCCTTAAAACATTTCACAAATTACTCCCAGAAGTATTGTATTGTCATAACAGAATAATGTAAAACAAACTCTTGAAACTTCTCTTTACATTAATCTTATAGACAATTTACTGAAGTTGAAGAAGACATGCTATATACAGCCCATTCTTATGAAATTTTTATGCCAGCTCTTATGGGACTGAGCCATCATGAATATTTACAGGTAAATATATACTCCAATTACCAAGTATTTATTATTATATCACATAATTATTTCCAGTTCAATTTTAATATTTCTGTACTGCATGCAATTCTTCTCAAGTAAATGTATATTCTCTATCTTCTTACTCTCTTTCTTTTATTAGTACAATTGTTTGGACAATCTTAAGAAATCATGACTCCTGGATCATTAGAAAATCAATACACGTTGCCACTACAGATGACAAAAAATAGTCAAAAATTGTAGAGTAACAATTGCCCATGACACTCCATAGCCTAATTTCCTATTTTAAGATATCCATCTATATCTTACAATAATAAAGCTTGTTTTGACTAGTATACTAAGTAACCATGAGATAGAGGTTTCAGACAGAATGGGCTATTCTCATCCTTTGTGTAACTCTGCTGTAGACAATGGAGTTATGCCAGGGATCAGTTTGATCTAGTATAAGCATATAACTGGAAAGAACAAAGTTACAATGATGCTGTCATCATCTGTTGTAGGAACACAAAAAGATATTCTTTATCATTGGAATATTCTCTCATCTCACATAAATAATTACAGAATTCTGGGTGCTCATTTGACTATTACAAAATGTTTCCCAAATTCTTAGTTATACCCATGTTAAAAACATAAATAACAGAGTGCAAGCTCTCAGTGTCAGGAAGAATAAATATTTGACTCCCAGATAATGTTACTTAATATGTGTTCCTTGCCAAAATTCAGTGGCAAAGTGAAATTAAGTAGAGTTTGAAAAATCAAGCTCTTTAAAAGGAAGGAAATTCCAAAAGTTAACAATGATTACTCAATTTTAGATGCATCCTTGTGCTTATGCTATCAAATAAGGGATTCTTTAAAAGATATTACTGTTGGGCACTGAGTATTTTCTCTTTATTCTTGCATGATGGCTTCCATCTGAGTCACTATACTTTGAGACTTCACCTTTAGGGTATATCTGCAGTATATGAGCATATATAATCACTTGTCTTTTGCTAAGCCTCTTAATGTGGACCTACAGAGCATGGGCACTCATCATTTTACCTGTCAGTTTACCCATCACATATTTTGCTTAAGCACATATCTAGGCTCACTCGCATAGATCCAAACCAACATCATATTTTGTTGAGTCAGCAGAGATGTTTCAGACGGGTAGCTGTGTTAGTCTGTTTCAGCAAAAAACAATGAGTCCTGTGGCACCTTAAAGACTAACAAATTTATTTTGGCATAAGCTACTCCTGTGTGTGTTATCCAGGATATGTGTACTGAATTAGGATTTATATGATATATTCTTAAGTATTTTAGTAACTTTTTAAGCACCAATTTAGGATACCTTCTCAATTATTGGTAGAGCTTTCCTTAGTTTCAAAATATGCACATCTAAGTTAATTTTAAAGTTGTTAACAACCTTATCCACTGAATTACACCTAAGAAAGTTCATGCTAGGCAGGTCTGTGTGTTTCTTTATGACTGCACAAATTGTTCAAGAAATTGTGCTTGCATCTGACAAAGTGGGCACCAGCCTACAAAAGATTATGCTCAACTAAATTTGTTAGTCTTTAAGGTGCCACAGGACTCCTTGTTGTTTGAGCAAAAATGCCTCCACCGGTTCTGAGCACAAAAAGAATGAGTGATAATGGAATTCAATTTTTAAACAACTAGAAAGATGAAGT
>CM057846.1:19909368-19932822 GCA_030068395.1 Apalone spinifera
CCAGAAACAACTTGTTTGAATATTCATCATTTGCTTAATGAATATGCAAATATGAAAATGAATGTTGCCAGTCCTCCAAAAGCTTGTGAATGTATTTACTGGTCCCCATGTCAAAAAGTTTGGGAACCCCGATATATAGCAAGTCTCAGACCCCAATGTAATGTTTTGCTTTTTGAAACAACATGATGTTGCACTGAGGTTTATACTTTAAAGATACAACAGGTAAAATACAAAACAAATACATGACAAGAAGCAGATCCTAACTCGAAGACCTTGCAACATAAGTGGTCTTTAGAAATTATTTGAAGGACAGTAAGGAAGGCACTTGGTGTACATGAGTGATATGTACCATCCTTCTGGGGCTGAATTGTTTTCTAACCTGGCTTTTCCACACGCTTCCTATGAAATGTTTTGGATCATCTCTGATTTCTTATTAATTATTCACTTTTGCACACAACCACAAGAACTCGCATTTTAAAAAGCAGACGATAAGGCAACATTATTATGACAGTCTGTATCTCTAAGGTCATTCTTTTACAAAACTATAATGGATTTTTGTACAAAGTATGCCTTGTGCCATATCATTTAAAACTCATAATATGCTGGTCATTATTGTCCTGGTAAAATGTGTGTGGTAAGTTACAAGATTCTACTGTATAACATTACCGAGACATATTCTAAGTATAGAAAAGCAGGCAGAAACCAGTTCCTCACAGACAAAAGGCAAGCTGATGCCTCAGTCAGGTGTCAACAAAATGAAAAGGACTATTGCCTGGTTATGTGACCATTCTTCGGCAGGAAAAAGAGAGGGAGGGAGAGAGAAAATTACATCTTAGCAAAGAAACTGCTGGAAGTTCCCATCACTAAGACTTTCTGTCTCCTGAACACCAGCTGGAGATGATTCTCAAAGAGGATTAAAACATATAAAAATGGGGAACATAGATGCCCCAAATCATCTTCCCTTCTTCTCTACTCAAAGCATCAAAACAACTGAAGGAGAAGGCAACCAACACTGAACAGCCAAAGTGGTCTTCGCTGAAAGGTCTCCAGCCAGTAAGACTGTTAAAGCATGTGATAAGAGAGACCTTTGCTTTGAATTAGTTTAGCATGTTAAATTACATATTAGATATATTTTACCTTTTTATTGTAACAAATTATGACAATATTTCATTACTTGTAATTATTTAAAAATCTATGTTACTGTAGTTAATAAACTCATTTTACCATTTAATCTAAACCAGTATGTGTTTGAACTGAAGTGTTTGGGGAAACTTCACTTGGGAGAACAAGATTTGGGAATATCATTTTCTATGAATGAAATGACAGACTTTATATGAGCTTGTGTTGTCCAGGAGAGTACTGGACACTACAAGATGCACATTTCTGGGAGAAAGTCTGAGACTTGGAATCTGCTGGTTTTACCTTGCAATGCAATTCATGAGTGGCTAATTATAGCACTTGTAGAGTACAGCTGTAAGTGATTTACATGTTGAAGGCTGTGTGTGAACAGACCAGGAGTGGTTGCTTTCACAGCGAAGCAGTGTCAGAGGCAACCCAGGTTGGTGAACTAAGGAAGCACAGCTGCCGGTCAGTTCAGATTGTGCCCTGGGTAATATCACAGTTATAAAATAATGGTGCCTTTTAACAGCCCTTCTTTGAGGAGGATACATAGCTTTCTGAGGCTGCTGCTTATTCCTCTGGCCTTTTGCCAGCTCAGTTTCTGTGTCTTGGGGACAGAAAACAGTGTGAGGACCAACTTGCTGGAAATGTGTGCACCCTTTTGCATGAGGCTCTGGGAGAGTGAGCCCACAAACTTTAAAAACTAAATAAGGGCCTTGCTCTGTAGTCATCTAGCATTCACCATACACTCAGTCATTAAGAGTCTTCCATGGATACAAAAGTTGTATCTGCATCTGATGCGCAAAAATGATCCATGGATGCAGCTAGCTGTGCATATGAAAAGGAAATCCACAGATTTGTAGGACTTCAGATATAAAATTTGGGTCTGTATCCATCCGTGATCCACAAAAATGGTCTGCCAATATCTACATCTGTGGATGCAGATATAAAGAGGGTATCAGAGCCCTGAAAATCCATGATCAACCACAGTCTTGATATCTCACACACTCCACTCAGAACACAGCCATTGGGACCTCTGCACATTCCATTTCTGCCTTGTCCATTCCTACTGCTTTTCACACATGCAACAGCTATTAGTTAAAAATAAATGGCACTGTATTTCCCACTGGACTGTGCTTTGCCCATTCCTCTCAAAGGCTTCCTGTTTTTCCACAGCTAATCTAACATCTGTGAATGTGTTTTAATAATGGAACCTATTCAGATTAGTTTCTTATTACACATTGATGAATCACACCTGTTTGGAGCTCTCTCAAGTTAAGAAAGAGTCACAATGTTTACCCAGATTCTCAATAAGCAGAGAGTCAATTATTGGTCCTTGATCCTCTCTACTATATAAATATTATGCGATTCTAGCCTTATGAATTTCTATATATTATATGAACTGCAGATAAAACTACATGCATTCCCCCCCCCTTGCTGCTGCTGATACAGAAGCAGCAAGGGGGGAAGCAGGAGCTGATGCTGGGGGAGCAAGTTTAAAAGCTGGTTCCCCCGCCAGAGCACCAGCTCTGCAGTGCCACCTGATCCGTCTCCCCCCGTGCTGCTTCGTCTATCAGAGATAGCAGTGGAGGACATGGGTAGGGAAGGGAGGCTGCCGCGAAGCAGCCTCTTCCATGGCAAGTTTGGGACAGAGGCTGGTCTCTCGCAGCGCCCATCTGGGGAGGGTCCAAGCTTGGACTCCGACAGACAGGGGCTATTGCCAGCTCGCACTGCTGCCTCTGCATCAGAGGCAGCAGCATGGGGTGGCAGGCAGTTGGTCTGTGCAGGGAGCTGTTTTTTATCTGTCTCCCCTTGAGGACCAGCACCCAATTGGCACCCCACACTGCTACCTCTGATATAAAGGCAGCAACGCGGGATCCAGGGGGTTCCCCAGAAATGGGGCTGGAGTGCATTGGCTGCCGGACCCGCCCCTGGGGACTATCGAATAGTCATGTAACTGATAAGAATTCATGAGATTACACGACTATTCAATTACCTGACATATAACAGCTAACATCCGTAGTTTAAGGTTTTGCTACACAAAGCAATATGACACAATTTCCATATTTGTACTGCAAAGATTTTTCTTTCCATGTGCAGTTAATGGAATGTTGACCAGTTTTGGACTGTCTCATATAATCGAGGTCACAGCTCCTCAGTATAAATCCTCAGAGCTGTTCCAAATTACACTAGTTGAGGATGTGTCCCTGTACACACACACACACACACACACACACACACACACACACACACACACACACACAGAGCTGTAGGTCAGGAAAAAAGTTGCTATGTAATGAGAGAACCACATTTCATGTACCATGTCTATTAAATATGACATGTAAGAAAAATGTAAGCATCAGGATTCAAATATACAGGACTCTGAAGTCCAATGGTAGCTTGTGTTCATTGCTTCAACACTGTACTTCAGGTGGTTTAAAGCAAGAAAGCATATGACAGTTTGTAAATCTAGTAACTTTTTCTGAAAACATAAGAATGTTTTCAAAGGAAGTGGATTTTATGTAGAATATAAAATAACACCAGCATAACAGTGAACACAGTTCAGTAGTCTGTTCAGTGAATCATTATAGGCCACCTATGTGCATGTTTAGTCTTTAACAAAGCAAGTTTACAGAACCCAGTTAACTGTTTTTCTTCATGTCTAAATAAAGAATGCAAACTACAGAGTTTGTGGGTAGGGAACAGAAGAAAATGAAAAAGGCCTATCTGGTCATCCTGTATGTTGCAGCTGTTAAAAATTGAAACTTTTGTCAGAAAAATAGAAATCTGAAGTTAAATTTGGAAACAAGTCTTCCTGCTTTATTTATACAGCCCTATAGATGTGCATGGTGAAACAAATAAAGCCAAGTTCACTGCCCACAAGAACAACAGTGGAAGGAGTGAGATATCACAGGGAAGGGATGGTAAAGAGGAGGATGAAAGTGAGGATAATAAGATTATATGAATACATGGGAGGCTCTCACTCCTTACCCATTTTATGAGTGAAATCTTGAACTGAGAACAGAAAGGTTTTGGGTGTTTTAACCTGGTATAAAGTAAATAAAAAAAATAAGTTAAATCGGGTGAGATCTGTATTTGAATTCTTCCAGGGACACAACTAGCATGGAATTTTGTAAACCAAACAAAAAACCTACGGCAAACAGGCCTCTATGGGCACTGCCTATAATTTGTACATGTTTATACTAAAATCAGATATAGTGCTGGGGGCTTTAAGACTTCTTTACGGAGCTGACTGGAGGTTTGTGTGTCACCGAGATAAAGCAGGACATCACCTGTAAAGAGTGATTTTGTGATTGCCTAAGTACCTGGAGAATTTCTGACCACTATTGGAAGAGATTAAAGGAAACAGAAGGGATGATAAAGAATATTCTTGTTTTACTCTTCAATGAAGAGAGTCTATGGTTAGGTACTATTCCAGTCAAGGAAAGCACATAGCAAATTACAGAAAGTTACATGGAAGTTATAAATTGAGGAATGGAATTCTCTCCTGTATTAGCAAAATCATGGTCCAAGAGAGACAATGACAATTAAGGAAGTTGTACATTTCACTGCCAGGTTTCACCCCCAAAATAAGAAACAGTTGTTAAAAACAAGCAATTGGAGAAATACATTAATGCAATATGTAAAATGAAAAATGTTTCTGGACAGACTAGCTCCTTTTGCGAGCATCAAAAGACAATCAAATCACAAGAGCTTTTTAAAAAAATTCTTATACTTTCACATCTACACAATTTTAATTAGATCATCTTTATTTGTGAATACATACAACAGCATTATACCTTTTTGCTTAATAGTGTGTTCCTTTGCTTATGGAAAGTTTCTTGTTACACAACGCTACTATATTTCTGCTTGCAGAAGGGGGAGGAAAATTAAACATTGTAATATGTTCTTGCAATGTAAAAGCTGATAGCAGAAGTCAATATTTAATGTACAAGTCACTCTGAATGTTGTTTACATCCACAAGAACAGCTGGGGTGGAAATTAGTTAACAATCGGTAAAATCTTGTGAAGTGCTGAGTTCTCCCATCTACTATAATAAGATTCACATATGCTTAGTGTCTCTCAAAATTTGGCCCGGTGCAATCGACCAGATTACATTTTTTTTTATTTAAAATTTGTTCAGATTTAACATTTTTATAATAGTATACCAAAGCCCTTACTCAAATAGGAGCTCTGCTAGCCAGCTACCTTCAAAAGAGTATTCTTTCCATTCCTGCATTTTTCAGGGAAGCAAATGCTGAGACCTCTACAAAAAAACCCTATCACACAGATGGTTAGTTAGTGCTGATGAAAGGTATCAAGTAGAGTTCTGTAGATTGTAAAGACTTATTTATCAACACAACTGGTATAGAATAATTAGCAACAATGCAAGTTTCTTCAGAAAACACCACCTCTGAGTATCTTCTCTGTTCTACACCATCTACCACCAGGCCAGAGGGGATTGTCCGATGACAAATGAGACTCAGAGGAGAGACACCAATGAGTACCAATTATGTGTTGCTCATGGGAGAAGGGCTTCAGTCAGGATGGCAGAGAAGAGATGGGGAAGTCTTGGGGGAATGGGTGGAGTAGAGGCAAAGTGGGGCCTGCGGCAGGGGGTTCCCCAGACCCCATGCCTGTGGCCCTGGGGAGGGGTATATCCCAGGCCTCGTGCCCCCAGAGGGACAATCCTGCCACCAACAGCACTCCCTCAGACACAGTTCCTCCTGGTATCTAAGCTACACTCCTGCTAGCACACCGAGCTACCTCACTCTGCACTCAGCCCTGAAGCTATTTCCTGCCTGCACCCTGAACTACCCCACTCTTTGAACACAGCCCCTAGTTCAGTGGTCACCAACCAGTGGATCGGGATCTACCAGTAGATCTTGGAGCCTCTGACAGGTGATCTTGATTGGTTTGGCCAAGAAGCTATCCATTGCAGCATGGCAGCTGCTCCCTTCCCCCCCCCCCCGCTGTGCACCTCCTGCCGTTTGCCTTGGAGCTTCCCCCTTTCCTGCCTGGGAGCCTCCTGTTTGTGGTACAGATTAGGGAAGGGAGAGGAGGGGGTGTTGATGTCAGGGTGCTCCCTTTTTCACCCTGTATTCTATCTCCACAGAACGGGGGGCGGGGAAGGGGGAAAGCACAACAGGGCTTGGGATGGAAGGAAGTTGCTGGCTGCTTTGGGAGTGGTGCAGGGCCAGGGCAGGGGTGAGCCTGCCTTAGCCCCATTGAACC
Source organism: Apalone spinifera (assembly GCA_030068395.1). Taxonomy (NCBI): domain Eukaryota; kingdom Metazoa; phylum Chordata; order Testudines; family Trionychidae; genus Apalone; species Apalone spinifera. The sequence continues at coordinate 19,915,723 of CM057846.1, forward strand.
ACCAATCAGGAGCCACCTGAGATAAGCAGTGTCCAGCTGGACCCAGCTCTGAACCCCTGCACCAATCATGAAGTCCCTCCTGCACCTCCAACCCCCTGGATCCAAGCTCTCTTTCAGAGCCTGAACCCCTCCTGAACCCCAACTCCCTGCCCCAGGCTCAGCTCAGAGCCCTTCACATTCCAAATCTCTTAGCCCAAGACCAGACCCTGTGCACCAACCCTCAGCCCCTGCCTGATGAAAGGGAAGGAGAATGGGGAAGGGAGGAAGGGAAGATGGAGTTAGCAGGGGGCAGGGCCTGAGAGAAGGAGCACAAAGGAGGTGGGGCAGGGCATTTGGGTCTGAGGTAGATCTTATATTGCACTTAAATTCAAAAAGTGATCTTGTGCTTAAAAAGGTTGATGATCCCTGCCCTAGCTACACTTGCCTGCCCCCTGATTTACTCCACTCTCTACACACAGCCCCTAGATACTCCCTGCCTGCCTTCTGAGCTGGTTGAAAGGCTGAAAATTGTATATGAGATCAGGTTGAGCCCTAATAACATATGTTCCCAGCAGGAAAAACATGGGCAAGGAAAAGCAGGCACATCCACCCCATTAAAAAGATTCCTGACCTATAAGTTACTTTATATTTTTTATTTACAATATTTATTTTTTTTTCTAATGAGCAGAGACTAGGATTGGGTCTTTATTTACACAGCACAGAAATTCAAATTAGACACTGAAAAGAAATTGAAAACATAATATAGTATTCAAAGTTGGACAATTATTTTGTTTTAAAATCAAATAACTCAATGTGTTTTAACAATTTTGCTAACTTTGAATTGCTTATTGTTCGATTTTATACAAAATTGTGCTTTCCCTGTCTGAACACATTTTGCTCTCAATATTTAAGTGTGTAGCTTTACTAAAACTGCTTGGTTTCAAAAAAGCATTTTTTTGAGTATCTATTGCTAAGGTTTTCTATCATTACAATTGTTTACATTAAAATGAAAAGAAAACATATTGTTTATTTACAGTGTTACAGTTTATATGAAGGCAATAAATTCCTCAAGAAGTGTTAATAGTGGGGTGCAGTATCTGCACTGGGGGGCTTCCGGGAAAAAAGTTTGGAACCCCCTCGATTAGAGCAGCCTGGGACTGCACTAACCTGCCGCAGAACAGGGCAAATGGAGAGCTGTAACTAGCTCCCTCGCACCTGCTCTTACCGCTCAGTGCCACACTGCATGGAGTGAATTTTAGCAACCGCAGATAATCTGTCCTAGTGCTTCCAACACTAGATAAAATATGACAAATCCCTTGAATGTAAAAGAACCTCTGATGTCTGAATGTTGAAGCATTCAATGTGTCTAGACGTCTTAAAGAAGTGGAATTTTATACAGCTGCAACATTTGTCCTATGCTCTTTTAGTCTTATGCATGCACAGACATGCTTATCATTCCTTTTTAGAATCTTTGCTCTGTCTGATTAATTTAATCAGCAGTTGCAAAGACAGGCTAAATACAGATAATTGTCAGAGGCAACTCAAGCATTACGAGATGTACCCGAGTACAAAAAGGGACCAATTTTCAGGCTATGACCTTTACTAGGGCTCACAATTTTTGTGAACCATGACTTGAATGCACAACACATTAGAATACTCATATGAAACCACTTTTGCTCATACAAATCCTTTAGATGTTAAAAAGGATAGCTGCAAAGTCAATCATAGTGTGAGAGAAGTTGTGCATGCACAAAGGGAGGTCAGACTGAGCTCCTTTAGAAAATTTACCGCAAGTTGTCTATCAACTGTCTATAGTACAACACTTCTGAAGTTGAAATATTTCACCTTTCCTACAGCATTTGCATAATTCCTTTTAATCATCTAGTTTTCCTTTTTAAATTAAGCGGAGTTAAAAGCTTTCTGGGTGAAATGAGGTTTGAGGCTGTCTGATTAAAATGAAGACAAACATGACGGCAAACTGCTCAGAATATTAGAAGCGTCAGAGACTGCCTCAGCTGTAAAATATTTTTCTGTAGTCACTGAAATGAGAACAGGTATCAATAAGTAACTATTTAGTTATAAATGGAAAACTGCTATTAATCTGGTACCTAAATAAAGACTAGGTCTATCATATGTAGGATTCATAGACTGAGTCAGCTGCAAAATATTTTGCTGACGTCACTGATGGGTATCAATAAGTAACTATTTAGTTATAAATGGAAAATTGTTATTAATATGGTACCTAAATAAAGACTAGATCTATTATATGTAGGATTGCAGTGGTAATATAATAAATAATAAAAATAGAAGAGCAAAGTGTATTTTTTTCTCCTTCATGCATATTCAACAATATTGTTTGCTAGAGATCACCTTTAGGAAAAGAAGGAATTTCATTCTCCATTTTTATTCCTTCCATGTTCTTTCCACTTGTACTGCCAACAAGGATGTCAATTAATGTAAAGTGAAACTTTATAGCTGATATCAAAGGAACGAGCAGGAACATAGTTTGGTGTTCAGATTCTAGAATGAACTCACTATGCTGGCAGTGGGGAAAAATACTGTTTTTTATTCGTAAATGGAGTGCATTTGACCTAGAATTCAGTAAGGGGGAACAAACAGAATACCATATACTGACTCTTACAGTTTGAGTCTAACATTTTCTAAAGAAAACCTCTCAGTTCTTCTAGCTCTGTTATTTAAGGAAAACAAAACTGTAATATCTCAGTAAGTCTATAGATATACCCACTTGCTACAGCTAAATCAGTAATCACTCATTCTTTCACCAAATAATGTCTAACCATATCCAAACAAACTGCTTTACTGAAACCAGTAGGATAAAATACCCTTATGAAATAATCTGTTGTTTTAAAAGACTACCCAAAATATTCCCAAATACAGCGCTAAATCCCAAGGTCCTGATTCTGTTTTTATTCCATCTTTATGCAAACAAAATCTCTAAGAAGTTAATGGAATTAACCTTTGTCAAATAAAGGTGAATAAGGAGTTTAGTATTTCTTTTACATTGGGTACAACTCTGGTCTAGCTTTATTAAATAACCAGTCCTGTTCAGCCACCGATTTTCATTGCCCTTAAGAGATCACTAAATGTTCATGGATTTCAACAATAGATTCACAGGGTAGATTATGCTTTTGGCACCCTTTAGCTCACTGGAGACAGATGGATGAGGTATAAAATGAGAAACAGACTAGATGGGTGTGGAGGAATTCACTGTCTCTAGAATCTCAAAGAGAAATCCTAGATGTCTGGACCAAAAATTCGTATCCAGGCAGCGTACACAGGTAGGTCTACCAAACAACATGACTAATATGTCACTTCTCTGGACTCTCATCCTCTCTCCAAGGGGAGAAATGAATACAATGTGAAATAGTCTAGATTTACTTTTCTACAAAATATTTACACACGCAAACACATGTTGGTATATGTTTGTTAGAGAAAGTAAGGTCAAAGAGGTGCACCTTGCACTTAGAACAGAAGATAGTGAGGTTTGTGATGGCTCTTAGTTCCTAGGGGAGTTCATTCCATGATCTTGGGCTGGCTCCCCCAAGAAATCTGTAGTCTCCTGAACTGGTGAGCTTCACCCTTATTGAAGTAAGTTATGCTGTGGCTATAGTACCCTGGGGGCCCAGTTTGCTGAGCACTGAACAGATGCTAAATCCCTTCCTCGAAAGGATTCCTTACAATCCTTACAGTGCAGGACTAACAGTAAAAATGTTCCAGGTGAAAATGATTTCACCATTCTTTTCCAAACAGACCTGACCAATTGTGCAAGATGACACGCTTAGGACATTCTTTTCTGGTACTGCATTAAGGTCTTTTCATGTCTTAAAGTGTGAGGATTTATAAAGCTTGTGTAAACGCTGTCTGCATAAATGCTTCCCTGAAAGCTAGCTGGGAAAAAAGGAAGAGACTCTGGGTGTGTTTATGTATATACAATTTGCTCATGTCTTGCTTAAATTTCCTCGATACTCAGCTGATAGAGCTGTGTTTTGCTCATTGTAATCAACTTGGCTGGTGTTGGGTAACAAATTGTGTTAGTACTAAATGCAATGTCTATAATTATTGTGGGAATACAGAAAAGAAAAACTGCTTAACCTGTCTCAAAGGAGGGAGACACTCGCCATTTATAGAGGCGTGGCACATGCATGGAAATACAGTTTGCTCCTGTTTTGCTTAGATTTGCTAGACAGTCAACTGATGGAATGGTGCTTTGCTCATTGTAATCAATCTGGCTGCTGTTGGGTCACAAATTATGTCAATACTATGTGCAGGAATTGTGAAATATGGTTACCAATGCTTGTAATTATTCTGGGAATACATAAAAGAAAGACTGTGCTTAACTTGTCCCAAAGGAGGTAAACACTGTCAGTTTCAAAAACCTCAGATGGGTAAGGGCTCGAATGTCTGAGTTCTGTGAGGGTACGAGGGAAGGGCAGGATTCCCAACCAGCAGGCTACATGCCCTCAAGAGTCTGCTGCAAGGCTGGTTCAACTTGTTTCTCCCTGCTGTTCCAAGAACAGAGCTAAATAGGCTCCATTAGGAGCCTCTTTTTTATTTTTAAATTGCTTCATTGGGGCTGACATGTTTGTGCAAGACTGTGTTTTGGTCCAAGTGCTAAAATCACTGTGAGCTGAAATCACTTGTGGCAGGACTGGATTTCTGCCCAGAGCAAAAAATCACTAAGAAACAACCTTATGGGATGGCTGATGGGAGCAGCAATCAGGTGGCCAGCAGGAAGTCAGTGAGAGGGTGGCCAGTAAAGTGACCAGCAGGAGCAGTCAATGGGCAGCCAGCAGGAAGACTGGCTGGAACAGTGAGCGTGGTGATATTGCCCTCCACCCCATGTATAATCAGAGGAGACTTCATGCAAAGGTACCTATGAACTCTGGGTCTGCACTGACCAGACACAACTGTGAGTGGGGCATTAAGAGGGAGAAGCACACCATGAGAATTGGGGTATTGGACTCGAGAATTTGAAGCAAAGGACACTCTCCAGCAGGCTCTGGGGAAAGTGTCTTGCTCGTGGGTTTGTTTGTTTACTAAAAATAACCTAGCATTAATCTAAGAAGTATTTATAAAGAAACAAACTCTTTCTGTCTTAGACTCTGTGCTTGCGAGAGGGGAAGAACAGCCTTTAAAAAATTGCCTTGCCAATGGGTAGAGTAAAATTTTCCCAGGTTGCTAGGTGGGGACTTGAACCAGTTTGGTTATATTATTGAAAAGAACCTCCTAAATATTGAACCTGGCCCTTCTTGCTGTCCACTGCTACTAGCAGAAGAGTTATACTTGTAATTTCCATTCTAGCTAATGTAATTCTCCTTATTTATTGCTCTAATCACCTTTGACTCTTACTAAGCTATTACCTCAATTACATCATATGGCAATGACTTCTACTGTTTCATTATCCTCCCCAAAAATAGTTACCTTGTATTCATTGCTGATTTGTTACTAGTGGTTTTTGAGTGCTTTTGAAAATTCCACCCTTATAAAAATTATACAGCCATCTATCGTTTGCATAAAAGTTAGAATTAACAATATTTTAGGGTCAAGCTTCGTGATCTGCAACTTCTTTACATGATCCTACATGGAAAAAAGTGTTCTAAAGAATGTTACTTTTGCTACTAGGCAATAAATTCCTCACCGTGCTGTATAATTCCATGCTCCAACAGTCTACGGCCAAGTTGTTCTGCCTCAGTCCTTGCTGTGACTTCTCCTTCCTGGATCAGCCATTCAATAAACTCAGATGCCACAAAGGTCCGTTCATACTTGACTTCCTCCTCGTCTCTGGCTTGTAATAGTGTGTTCTCAGAATTCATCAGCCTGCCACACAAGAAAAAAAACAATATATAGGGAAAGCAGTTCTTCAGAAAGCAATTTCTAATCCATTTTAGTAGATGCAATTTTTCATTGTCTAGCAAAATTCTTAATTATAAATTGGCATGTGGAAAGAAAATTGAACAAGAACATTCTCAGACTAATCATGTAAAATTGGTAACTCCAATTCAGAAAGCAAAAGGGGCTATTAGCAGGTGTCTAAGGAGTCTTGAAAAAGATCCTGTGAAATATATTTCCAAAAAATAACTGTCCCAATGTTATGAATACACTCAGGCTGTGTCTAGAGTGGCCAGTTTTTGCGGAAAATCAGCCGCTTTTCCGCAAAAACTGGCCAGCTGTCTACACTGGCTGCTTGAATTTCCGCAAGAACACTGACTTCCTACTGTAGGAAATCAGTGCTTCTTGCGGAAATACTTTGCCCTTCCCGTTCGGGCAAAAGTTCCTTTTGCGCAAATCATTTGCGCAAAAGGGCCAGTGTAGACAGGACGGCATTGTTTTGCGCAAAAAAGCCCCAATCGTGAAAATGGCGATCGGGGCTTTTTTGCGCAAAAGCACGTCTAGATTGGCATGGATGCTTTTCTGCAAAAAGTGCTTTTGCGGAAAAGTGTCCGTTGCCAATCTAGACGCTCTTTTTCCAAAAATGCTTTTAACGGAAAACTTTTCCGTTAAAAGCATTTCCAGAAAATCATGCCAGTGTAGATGTAGCCATAGAGAAAACTGAAAACATTTTTTCTTTAACAATACTTGCCTTTACTATTTGACTAACTTGAGTGATCTTATGATATTGAACTACATACAACTGTCTTTCTGTTATGTCCTCCTTGATTTTATCCGCGTCATCAAGAACATTCAAGGCATTAGTGTACTAGGGTATATTACAGTTACCTCGTGCTCTCTTTGAGCCAGCTACTTCGCTTGAAAGAAGTCAAATTTTGTTGTTCCTCTTTTTTTTAAATACTTTTAACTCATTGTGCCAGAAGGCCCCAATCAAGATTGTGCTGGACAAATTGGCAGCAACTGGGCCAATGAGGCCTATGCTAGAGGCCCCACCCAACTAGGTGCCCTGGAAAAGGGCCACCCCTATGACTTTACCCACTCAGGCTACCCAGTGCTCTTGTTGCAGAGTGGGACAAGCCCCAACCCCCCTCCCTGGCAGAAATGCTATACGGATAGAGTGGGGCAAATCCCTACACCTCAACCCTACTGCCTGGCAGGAGCACTGAGTAGGGGGGCAGGGCAAGTCTCCATGTCCCCACTCTATATTCCTCACAGGAGTGCCAAATGGGAGGAGAGAGGTCTGCAGGAAGAACAGATGAGGAAAGGCCTCCATTTGCTCTGGCCCAGAGCCCCACAAAACGTTAATCTGCCTGGACACTGTGTATGAGAGAGAGAGAGAGAGAGACAGACAGACAGACAACATTGAAAAGCTTTCAGACCAAATGGTATTAGTTACAGAGTGATGAGCATTTTGTAACAAAACAAAAGGATGGTAATCAGAATCCAGAAAATGTTCCCCAACAAGGAGGATCATTGAATACTAGAACTGGAAGGGACCTCAAGAGGTCAAGTCTAGTCCCCTGCCCTCACGGCAGGACCAAGCACTGTCTAGATCATCCTTGATAGATGTCTATCCAACTTGCTCTTAAATATCTCCAGTTATGGAGATCCACCAACCTCCCTAGGCAATTTATTCCAGCGTTTAACCACCCTGACAGTTAGGAAGTTTACCTAATGTCCAACCTAAATCTCCTTTGCTGCAATTTAAGCCCATTGCTTCTTGTCTTATCCTCAGAGGCCAAAGAGAACAATTTTTCTCCCTCTTCATTGTAACACCCTTTTAGATATTAGAAATCAGCCATCATGTATCCTCTCAGACTTCTCTTTTTTAAACTAAACAAGCCCAATTCTTTTAGTCTTCCCTCATAGCTCATGTTTTCTAGGCCTTTAATCATTTTTGTTGCTCTTCTTTGGACCTTCTCCAATTTCTCCACATCTTTCTTGAAATATGGTGCGCAGAACTGGTAACAAAACTCCAACTCAAGCCTAATCAGCGTAGAGTACTGCGGAAGAATGCTCACAACACTCCCAAAATCATGTTTGCTTTTTTTGCAACAGTGTCACTCTGTTGACTCATATTTAACTTGTAGCCCACTATGACCCCTAAATCCCTTTCTGCAGTACTCCTTACTAGACAATCACTTCCCAGTCTGTATGTGTGAAACAGATTGTTTCTTTCTAAGTGGAGTACTTTGCTTTTGTCCTTATTAAACTTCACCATAATTATCTCAGGCCATTTCTCTAGTTTGTCCAGATCATTTTGAATTATGATCCTATCTCCAAAGCACTAGCAACCCCTCCCAGCCTGGTATCATCTGCAAACTTAATAACTGTACTCTTTATGCCATCATCTAAATTGTTGATGAATATATTTAACAGAACCAGTCCTAAAACAGACCCCTGCAGAACCCCACTTGTTATGCTCTTCCAGCATGATTGTGAACCATTAATAACTACTCTCTGAGAACAATTATCCAGCCAGTTATGCACCCACTTTAAAATAGCCCCATCTAGGTTGTATTTGCCTAGTTTATTGATAAGAAGGTCATATGAGATTGTATCAAATGCCTTACTAAAGTCTAGGTATACCACATTCACCACTTCTTCCTTATCCACAAGACTTGTTATCCTATCAAAGAAAGCTATCAGCTTGGTTTGACATGATTTGTTTTTTTACAAATCTATGCTGGCTGTTACCTATCACCTTATTTTCTTCCAGATGTTTGCAGATTAATTCCTTACTTACTTGTTCCATTATCTTCCCTGGCACAGAAGTTAAACTGACCAGTCTGTAGTTTCCTGGGTTGTTCTTATTTCCCTTTTTATAGATGGGCACTATATATGCCCTTTTCCAATCTTCCAGTATCTCTCCTACCCCATTTCCACTTTTATTTTATTTTAACTTCTAAACTTACCCCATTTCCACTAGCATTCACTATGTTAGGGATCCCTTTGTCAGCAAGCTTCTTGGTGAAGACAGAAACAAGGAAGTCATTAAGCATCTCTTAACTCCATCACTGGGCCTCAGTGTTCACCAGAAAGTACTGGCAAGTTCAGCAGTGGGGCTTTTAAGGTAGATCCACACTGCAATAAAAGGCTTGCACAGATGCAGATGGCCTGGGTCAGCCTATCTCGGCTGACATGGCTCAGGTTGTGGGGTTAAACATTGTAGCATTCAAGCTCAGGCTGAAGTCCAAGCTATGAAACCCCACAATGGAGGTGGGTCTCAGAGCCCAAGCCCAAATGTTTATATACCAAAAATGTCTACAGGACTCAGTACCGCAGGTGTTTTTACTGCAGTGTAGACCCCAGACATCCTTTACAAACAATCCTTACATTTTTCAGTATAATTGCATAGTTAAGTTGGGAAGACAGGATAGCCCAGTGGTTAGGGCAGTAGCCTTGGTATTGAATTCAATCCCCTGCTCTCCCATAGACTCCCTGTGAATTAGGGCAAGTCATTTAGGCCCTGATTCTTAAAGGGAGGCACCTAACTTCCATTGAAATGAATGAAAGTTAAGTACTGCTTTGAGGATCTGAGTCTCTGTCTCTCTCTGTGCCTTGTATTCCCTTATGTAACAAGGGAATAATAGCTCTTCATTCATCCTTTGCTCTATTTATGCAGGCTTGCATTGTAGCACTGACTGCCTGATACAACCTCATCTTTAAGAGGACCTTGTGGCCTGATTTACAAGTGTGTGCCACATTTCTCAGAATCAGCACAACAATCCTCCCAAATCTTCTAAAACCTGCCAGCTGGAGATGTTACAACACAATTATCCCGCAGCCTCTCAAGCTTTTTGCCCTTCTAGTCAGAAGCCAGAATGTGGTCCACATGTACATGAGCTTGCTTTCAAATTGCAAGAGCAGAAAAAAATAAGCATTTGTCCCTCCAGTTTTGTAAGTCCTGAGTCTTTGTAACCCATGGAGAATGGAAATCTGTATAAGATGTTGATGATCACCTCTCTTTTGCACTGACTTCTTGGATACATGCATTCCAATTGCAATGACCTGGGATCATTTTCAGATGTTAAATGACATGAAACTCAGCCCACAGAAGGTCTTTTTAAACACAAATTCATTTCCAGCTAATCTGAAGGGACATGACTCTACTCTAGATATATATTGAAGTTATTGGTTTTATACTCCCTCAAATAATTATGTTTAAAGAGGTATACAAGCTTAGTGCCGATACTTAGTGGAAGATACCAGTATGGTGCACAACAATACTCAGGAATTGTGAAAGCTTCCTAAAACAAGGGAGGGGAGCTGCACCCCCTTGCTCGCTATGCTCGCCCAAACTGTGGGCCCTTCCCCCACTCTGACCCTTACCCTAAGCCCAAGCCCCCATGCTGCTCCTTCTCCTTGAGCCCCCACACTGCCCCCCAATCACTCCTCTCTGCCCCGTCCCTCATCACCTGCCCTTACAGCCAATAAAAGTGGTGGGGAAAGGGCCCCCAACCTCTCCATTGTGGTGCCCCATATCACATTCGTGTTGGAAGGGCATGATATGTATATATTAACATCACCTCATCTGGGGAGAAGTTTAGAATTAATCAATGGTGGCATCATAAAGTGATGTTGTAGGAAGATATGAAGAATGCTCAATAAAAATCTACATTGGCTTAAGCCAGCAGTTCTCAAACTATAGCAACCCAAGGACTTCCATTCTGATTTAAATGTTTTGTGGATCCCCAAACTCCTTCCTTGGCTCAGGCCCTGCCCTCACTCCATTCCTTCTACCCAAGGCTCCACCCCACCTCTTCCTGCCCCCCATTCCACCCCTGTTCCTCCTCTTCCCCATCTCTTTCTATCCTCTCCCTGAAGTGCACCCCATCCTCACTCCTTCACCACCTTTCCAGCACCTCTTGCATGGCATGAAACAGCTTTTCCCTGGTGTTCAGGATGAACTGGGAGGGAGGAAGGCAGAGGAGTTGATCAGCAGGATCAGTGAACCCCCTAGAGTACCCTTGTGAACCCCTAGGAAACGCTGATTTAAGCAGTTGGTCAAATAGATCCTGATCCTATTATTCCAAGTCTAAAGGATTTATCCTACTGACTTGAATGGGAGTTTGTGGGAACCCTTAATCAGTTGTCTAGACTACCAGTCATCCAAGCAGTGGGTCAAGACCTGTGGCAAATGACACAGTCACAGTTGTAAACTAGTGGCAGATAAAGGGAACTGTTCAGATACATTTTCTTGTGCCCCTGCCAAACATTTTGAACTGAATAAAAATTGGCACAAGAAAACTTATCTGTGTGTCTAGGACAGTGTTTCTCAAACTGTGCTCCATGGAACCCCAGGGCTCCGAGAGACATCTCCAGGAGCTCCACGAGATTGACAAACTGAAAACATCGATAGGTACAACACATATAATCAGTGGATCGCTGGGGCTCCGCATAAATTTTTACGCATGTAAAGGGCTCCGGAGCCCAAAAAGTTTGAGAACCACTGTTCTAGGGCAAACCCAAAACCAGGAGTGACATTCTGGGGTGCAATCTATGCCAGTGATGGCCTATGTTATCACCAGCCCTGTAACCTGGCATTCCCTGCCAAAGCCTTGCTGCTGAAGTGCCCAACATGGATTGCACACAAACAGCCACCAGCAAGCAGGTGCTACTGAGTGTCTGTGGGTAACTGCAGCCTGCAAACCACACTTGGCATACCCTCTGACTTTTACCAGCCTTGGTTACTTCTGAGGGATGACCTCAACACACTCCCCGTCCTGGATTTTCCCCCAATAATGTAAGTTCTGTCTTCATGTCAAGATTCCTCCCCAAAGTACAATGGTTACTTCTTTTGCCTTCTTAAGTGAGAGGAAGGAGATGGACAGAGAGGGGATAACTTGTCTGCTCCTCACTTTGATAGCTCAGACGCCTTCATAAAGATTTTTTTTTTCAGTTCAAAGTAAGGAGACATGAAAGTCTGGTGGGGAAGGGAGTATGCTACATTTTTTAGTAAGATACAGATCTGTTTGTTCCTGCCTCCTTTTCTTGCCAAAAATCCACTTCATAGCTGATGGCCCAGCAGCTTTGATGATGCCTAGTGAGGAGTCAGCTTGTCCTTTGACTTTGAGAAACACGTTTACCCACTCACCAGACTTGTCTGGTAAATGCACTTCAGTATTCATTTCATCTCTTGCTCATAATTTCACAAATAATGTTACATACATTTTACCATCATACTACTGACCAGGGAGTTATTAGTTGTCAAATGATATCTTACAAGGCATATTTTGTACAAAGATAATGACAATAGTGTCTAGGGTGTAAATAAAGGGATGCATTCTGTCACAGCCATAGGCGCTGATTCTATGGGTGCTCTGGGGCTGGCATGCATATAGGGACAAATTAGTAGTGCAGAGCACCCACCAGCGCCAAGCTCTCCCCCCCTTCCAATCCCTACACACCTCTCACATGCTAGCAGCCCTGCGCTTACCAACCTTTCAGAGCACTACAAATAGCTAATTCATAGAGAGTTCAAGCTCTGGAAGGGAGGGGAGGAGCAGGAACAGGGCATGCTCGGGGAAGGAGGCAAAGACATGGTGGAGCATGGCTGGGAAGAGGAGGGGAAGGGGTTTGGTGGAAGGGATGAAGTGGAGGCAGGGGTTGGAACAGAGGAGGGCACTAGCAGCCTCCAGCAAAATGAGAAGTCTGCGTGTCTGGTAACAGAAGTAACATAAAAACACAATACATAAGATGCAGAACAGAGTTTCCAAACCACTGATACATTTGCATAGCCCTTATTCTTCCTTTCAGGGTTTTCTTCTTTTCTTTTAAAAATACAGTTAAGCAAGTTTAGCTCCTGACCGCATAGTATGGCTGCATCCAGAACTCTGAAGGAGCTTCTTCAATTATGTCTTGGTCCACCAATATACATAAAAACACACACACAAAATAAGCAACCAAGCTTTTCAAGCCAGCTGTTGCACGAGAATTGGTTGCCCAGGCTCTTCAGGCACCAAATAAAAATTCTTTACAAAGCCTCTGTTAATTTTTCTTACATATATCTATAATTACTGTGTCTGGCTGATGAAAGAGGCAGATAGAAAGGTCCCTGCAAAAGAGATGCTAATGACTTAATTTACAGAGATACAAAAGAATTTGGAAAAATATCAAGTGAAAAACATTCAGCTTGATATTTCACACTATTTTCCCAGAGCTCAGAATGGAACTGCTACAGATTAGAATTTGTGAACAAGCAGACATGACAAATTGACAGTTTAACAAACTCAGAAAAAAGACTGTCAGCTAGTGTACTTCACCCTAACTCCTCTGACTTCAACAGAACTATACGAGATTACAAAAGATAAGGATATATTTTATCCTTATCAGCCAAATTTAAAACAGGCTTTAAGATGGTTAGAGAGAAAAAGAAATCATTTAAAAAATTGGAAGTCAAATCCTACTGAGGGAAAATACAAAGGAGAATAAATTCTGGCAACTTGGGTAGACAAGTATAAACTGGCAGACCAGGAGCTTGGAATGAATAATAGGGGAAGGATCACTCAATGATTTCCTGTTCTGTTCATTTTCTCTAAAGTACCTGGCATTAACCACTGTTGAAAGTCAGAATATTGGGTCAGATGAACCATTGGTCTTATCCTATCTGGCTGCTCTTATGTAGAGGCAACTAAGGGGAAATATGATCAAGGTCTATAAAATCATGACAGGTTTGGAGAAAGTGAATAAGAAAATGTTATTTATCTCTTGATATAACACATGAACCAGGGGCATCCAATGGAAAGCGGTCCCGTCCACAGGACGGACTGGGGCAATCACCCTGGACCCCTTGCTTTCAGCAGCCCTGCACTTCAGGGGGACATGGAATCCAAAGCGGTGGTGGCCTGGCACAAGCAGCAGTGAGCAACCCAGCCCCAGCCCACACCACTCAGCTCCACCCTACTAGCTGTCAGTGTCACTCAGGGGAAGGGATGGAATCCAGAAAGAGATGGTTTGGGGGCTCGGAGGAAGGGGTGAAATGGAGGTGGAGAGTGGGTAGAACAGGGGTGGAAAAAGGCAGGGAAAAAGAGCGAAGTGGGGGCTGGGCCTATAGCAATGTGGGGGCAGTATCCCAGGCTCTGTGCCCCTCTAGGGACAGCCCCTGCGCCCAATGAAATTAACAGGCAGCAGATTTAAAACAAACATAAGGAAGTACTTCTTCATATAATGCAAAGTCAACTTGTGGAACTTGTTGCCAGGAGATGTGAAGGACAACAACAATATACTGTAACTGTTCAAAAAAGAATTTGGTAAGTTTGTGGAGGATAAGTCCAGCAATGGCTACTAGCAAAGATGGGTTAGGAGCTGCATCCCCATGCTCTGGCTGTCCCTAACACTCTCATTGCTAAAAGGTGGAACTGGATGACAGGGAATGGATCACTTGCTAATTGCTCTGTTCTGTTCATTCCCTCTGAGGCTACGTCTAGATGGCAAGCTTCTTCTGGAAGAATCTTTTCCAGAAGAGATCTTCTGGAAAAGCTCAATTTGAAAGAGAGCATCCACACAGCAAAAGCGCAATGAAAAAGCGATGTGCTTTTTCGGAAGATAGCGTCTACATTGATTGGATGCTATCTCGCATTTAAGTTGTGATTAGTACGGACGGAGTGGCCACTAGGGCATCTGTGTTATTTCCTGGAGGCCTCTTTTTTTGAAAGAACTCCCTCTTTTGCATCCACACATGCCTTTTTTCAAAAAAGCTTTTTCAGAAAAAGGCTTCTTCCTCGTAGCATGAGGTTTACCGCTGTCAGAAAAAACCCTCTGTTCTTTCGACTTTCTGTTGAAAGAACTCAATGGCAGAGTAGATGCAAGTATTGTTTTTCTGGGAAAACAGCCATTTTTCTGGAAAAATTCTGCAGTGTAGACTCACCCTGAAACGTTTAGCACCAGCCACTGTCAGAAGACAAGATACTAAGATAGATAGATGATTAGTCTGTTCTATGATGGCATTTTTTATGAAATGCAGATTTCTTCATTAAATAGTTGCTAAATCAACAAAAGGTGAAGATTTAGTATTGATGAGTAGTGAGGACCTCATAGAACAACTGGTTATAAAAGACAACCTTGGTTTGAGTGATCATGTGCTAATTAAGTTTAAACTAAATGGAAGGATAAGCAAAAATAGATCTTCAACAAGGATCTTTGATTTCAAAAGAGCTTACTTTAATAAATTGAGGGAATCAGTTCGGGAAGTGGACTGCACTGAAGAACTCAAGAATTTGAATGTAGAGGGGGTTGGAGTCAAAGTTGCAGAAGTAAGCATCCTTAGCAAGGGGGAGGAAGGGGGAGAAATGTGTAGGGATGGGTTGAAGACCAAGCTGGCATCCTTAGCAAGGGGGAGGAAGGGAGAGAAATGTGTAGGGATGGGTTGAAGACCAAGCTGCATGAGCAAGCATCTCAAACAGGTGATTAAGAGAAAGCAAAAAGCTGACAAGGAAAGGAAGATGTGAGGGATCAGCAAGGAAAGCTTCCTCTTGGAGGTCAGAAAGTGTAGGAATAAAGTAAGAAATGCCAAAAGCCAAGCAGAGTTAGACTGTGCAAAGGGAATTAAAACCAACAATAAAGGTTCTATAGCCATATAAATAAGGAGAAAACAAGGAGAAAACAAGGAAAAAAGTGGAACTACTATGCACTAAGCATGGGGTTGAGATTAAAGATTATCTATGCATGGCCCAACACCAAAACAAATACTTTGCCTCAGTTTTTAATGAAGCTAATGAGGATGTTAGGAGTAGCTGCAGGAAGTCTAAGGGCAATGAAAATATGGAGGTAGAAATTACCACATCCAGTGCCTCCTGGGGCTCTAAATCAAAATAACACATCTACATTAGGGAAGCCTGCCTCAGACTCATTTTAAGGCTTCCCTGCAGTGTAGACATGCTATCGAAATAAGCTATTTCAGAATAACTATTACAGAATAGCTTATTCCAAAATAAATGTGCAGTGTAGACATAGCCTAGATGGGGAGGCTTCTGAGTTACTGCTTAGAATTCTTTCCCAGATATTTGCTTTGTGGGTCTTGTCCACATGCTAAAGGTCTCACAGGCACCGACTTTCATTTTTCTGGGTGGGTGCTTCATCTGTGCCGCTGTCACTCTGCCCCTTTCCCCAAAACCACATTCTCGCTCCATCTCTTACCATATATGCTCCGCCTTCTTCTCCCAGTATTTCCCTCCCGCTGCTGTACAGCTGATTGGTGCAGTAGCTGATGGGTGCTGAATAACCACTATTTTTTTCCATGACACTTCCAGCCCCGGTGCACCTGCAGAGTTGATGCCTATAGTCTAACTGATCACACCTAGGGTCAGAAAGGAATTTCCCCAGATCAAATTGGCTTAGATATTGGGGATTTTTTTGCCTTCTTCTGTAGCATGGAGCAGGGGTCACTTGCAGGTTTAAACACATGTAAATAGTGAATTCTCTGTAACTTGAAGTCTATAAAGTATGATTTGAGGACTTCAGTAACTCAGCCAAAGGCTAGGAGTCTATTTCAGGAGTTTCTGTGACCTGCAATGTGCAAGAGGTCAGACTAGATGATCATAATGTTCTATTCTGATCTTAAAGTCTATGAGTCTCCCAATCATAAGATTTAACAAGGTTTTATTTTCCCTTGGAACAAATGATGAGCAGCACATATTTATAATGGGAATACTACACAAAGTAAGTGCTTTTCAATAGAGCTGGCTGAATAATTTGGTGCAGTTATATTTTCTGATGAACTTACACTTTTTTTTTCTGTTGGTAAATTGTTCATGAACCATCTTTAATTCTGACATTATTATTCGCTGTAATTGTCCAAAGAGTTTGTGCAGACAAGCTTCAGCACTGTCCATTATTTACTTCTAATATTCTGTTATTTGTCATGTAAGATTATCTTCGTCAGACTCAGGAGGTTGTTTCTGCTCCCTGATTGGATGACTGGAACTTTGTAAACAAGAAAGCAATGAATGGCTAGCACATAACTAATTGTGAATAATGAGTACTTTTATCCTCATCTTTCTATATATTTTAGAAATGTGTGTCTGTCTGGTTGTCTGTCTGAAAGTCCATTTGTTTAAAAACTCCTCCTAAATGATAAGAGCTAGGATCACCAAATTTGGTATGCAGCTTTGTCTTATCATAACTTAAAACAAGGTCAGGTTTTGGTTATGCCAGGACAATGGGATATGCCTGTGAATGTGATTCTTCTTCACGTAGAAGAACATAACTTGT
>CM057846.1:19936103-19960016 GCA_030068395.1 Apalone spinifera
TCTTTGTGATCCTGTCTAATATCTGTTTTGTGTGCATTGATTCTTTGGTGAAGTAGTGTCTGAGATGTTTGTCCAATGTACATAGCAGACGGACATTGTCGGCACATAAATTATGTTTCTGGATGAGCAGGAATATGTGTTCTTGATCTTATAACTTAATTGGTTAGGTCCAATAATGGTATCAGCAGAGCAAATATGTGGACAAAGCTGGCAATGGGATTTTTTGCAAGGGAAAGTTCCAGGGTTGGTGTTAGTGGGGTATGTCCTGTGGTTGTTGGTAAGAATCATCTTGAGGTTAGGTGGTGTCTAATTTACCATTGGTGATTTGTACTGTGGTATCCAGGAAATGCATCTCTCGTGTAGAATAGTCCAGGCTGAGATTGATGGTGGGGTTTAGGTTGTTAAAATCTCTGTGGAATGTCTCCAGTGTTTCTTGGCCATGAGTCCAGATCATAAGGATGTCATCGATGTAGTGTAAGTAGAGAAGGGGTAAGAGGGGACGGGTTCTGAGGAAACGTTGTTCTAAGTCAGCCGTAAAGATGTTACTGTACTGTGAGGCCATGCGTATACCCATGGCTGTGCTGCTGATCTGGAGGTATAAGTTGTCCTCAAACTGGAAATAATTGTGGATGAGAACAAAGTTACATAGGTCTGCTGTCAGATTGGCAATGGTGTCCTCTGGGATAGTGTTTCTAATTGCTTGGAATTATTTTTTATTTACTCTGATACCGTAATTTGGTTCTAAGGTGTCTAGGCCACTGCATGAGTTGCTTTTAAGGAAGTAAAGAAGGGAAACCTTGCCACTGGATGGGGTCTGGAGCCTTCCCAATTCTACCAATAATGATCCTAACAATAATTTACATAAATGTTGTTACTTGCTGTTTCTGCTGCCCTTTACAAGACCTTCAAGAAACAAAATAAAAACATGAGCTTCTGAGGTGTCTGTATTCCACTGTTTTCCTGTGTTCCAAAGCTAAATTCCAAGTTCCAACTTTTAAATCTGGCCACAACAGTGTAATATCACAGTTCTCTATCTGAGAAAACAATTTCAAGAGGTCAATTACTGTATTCAAAATAGAGTTTGTTCTGTAATTTGCTGCTTCTTTCAATTAAAAATCAAAGACACTTTTGTTCTGGTTACTGTATGTCAAAGAAGTTTTGCCAAAAAGCAATAAAAGGAAGAAATTGATCATGAAAAGTCCTTCACTAAATAGGAAAAACAGGACAAGTCCACAATACTTTCTAACAGCACCACATGGTACATAGGTTTATTGTAATGTACTCTATGTGGGGCTGCCTTTGAAAAGTCTTCCAAAGCTTCAACTGGTCCAGAATGCAGCTGCTCAAGTTTTAACTAATACTCATTATAGAGAGTACATTATGCCAATGCTCCAGCAGCTGTACTGGTTTCTGGTATGTTTCTGGGCACAATTCAAGGTCTTGGTTATGACCTATAAAGCCCTAAATGGGTTGGGACTGGGGTATTTGAAGGACTGTCTCCTATATGAACCTGCCCAGGGATTGAGGCGAGCTGAGGAGGCTCTGCTCCGTGTTTCTCTACTTATGAAAATAAGGCTGACGTCTACGTGGAGCAAGGCCTTCTCAGCCTTTGCCCCAAGGCTATGGAATTCTCTCCCCCGGGACATTCACGTGGCACCAATGTTGGCACTATTTCAGCGCCAGGCCAAAAGCACCCTTTTATTGTTTAGTTTGTGTGTGTATCCCTCATCTTGAGGTGTTTTAGCAGGTGTTATGTCCCCCTTTTGGGGTCCTGTATATATAGTGTTTTTAAAAGTGTTGTAAGCCATCTTGAATATTTTAAATGGAGGGGAGGTAAAAATATTTTAAATAAATAAATAGGTGACAAAGCATTTGTCTTGCTTTAGAGGCTACATCCCAAATTGTTCCCCCTTCCCACTCAATCCTTAAAGCACTTGCAGCTATGAAGTTTCTCCATGTTTCGTGCCTTACCTCTGACTCTCTGCTGACAAAAAAAACCACATTGCCCTCACCCTCTACATCTTCCCCAGTTGCCTGGGGGCTTTGCCTCTCTCCTCACCAAGTTCCTACTTGCACTTTCCCTTTCACATCTTTAAGGTGTCTATCCATTTATGATTTTAGCTGTTGGCCCAAACTGCTACCCAGCATGCCTTGGTCTGAGGATGACTGTTTTGATACAAACTGTAGGGCAAGTAAGTGCTTCAGAGCAATTGCCAGCTACTCTCCCTGCTGCATGGCAGCAAAGTTAATCTCCCATTGAGGATCTGGCAGGCTCTCCCATCCTTGCTAATCTTTTGCCTTTCTCTTTGAGTGCTTCTCACTATTCCTCTGCTGCTCTCTTCCTCTACAGGTCAAGCACAAAGGACAGCTCTTGGAGATTCTTTGCCCCTTTTGGGCCATGTAAGATGGAGTTGCTGGGAGAGGGGTTGTGTTAAAAGAGTCATTATTTTTGCCTTTAACAGGCAAAATTTTTGCCTTTCTCTGTGTGAATTTTTAATCTAAAACTTTATTCTAACAGGTAAACGACATTGATGCAACCCAACGTGAACACAGTGGCTGACGTGGCTACTGTACATTTGTTCCTTAAATGTATCCAGGCATCTAACTCTCATTGCAATGGAGTGCCTAAATGCTTCGGGGGATCTGAGCCTCACTGCCCTAGGTGTACTGCCTGACAGCTAGAGTCAGTCAGGAATAATACTTCAAGCATCTTAATAAACAATACAACTTACTAAACAATTCATTTCAATAAACAATACAGTTTCTAATATATGCCACTAACATTTTATTAGTTCTGCCTGAAACTACAATATTACAACCTCCTGTGCTTTGAATGAAGATTGAATTAATTCTACAGTGGAGAATATGGTTAAATGTGTCAGTTATTTGACACACATAATCCAGTGGGATATCCAGTATCTCAGCATAACCATCTGTTTCAACTCTTAATTAAACATTCAGGGCTGTTTTTGTAACTAGTTTTAATATAATCTTTCTTTTGTGGAAATAGTGGAGGCTGACTCAGTGAAAATTACTTTTTCTTGTTTCCTAAAATTGTGACTGCTATTAAGGCCACAACCATGTGACCTTAATAATCATTGATTTAGTATGTTCTGGCAGTTTTAAATCCCAGGTTTACACTTTTAGATTATTTATTTTGTGATAGCGTACAAAGACTCTAGTGAGAATTGGAGTTGCATCATACTGGGAACTGTTCAAGAGCTTACAATTCAAGACCAAAGGACTTGCAATCTAATATAAACCAAGATGTTATGAGGAAGCTAACTAACATTACCAACATTCTATGGTTTTGCACACAACATACTTTTCATATAGCCTCTGTCCTCTCATGAACACCTTCACCTCGTTATCCAGTGGGAATGTTCCATCGTCTTTCCTAAAGCGGTAGAAAAGTTTGACATCCTTGAATTCCTTATGTTCATCACAAACTGAAACATAAAATAAGGGACATCAGAAATGATCACACTTATGTTAAGGACCCAACACAATCAGAACAAGTTACCAAGCATCACCAGTGAATTTAAAACCAGAACAAGTGTATGTAGAGCTCAGTCTTGCCTTGTCTGCCCCAAAACTGTTTATTGTACAAACATGCCCCCACACATAACAGGCTGACTAGTGCCTTCTGGAATCCAAACTTTTAGATAATTATCCAAACAGAATCTCTAATATTTTGGAGCTTGTCCATCAAACATGTCAATGGATGTTGCAATAGCAATGCATAGCAAAAAGCCACCTATCTGGCAAAACCTTGTGATTAAATCAGATATTCCCTAAAAACCCTGAATCTAGGACTCAGTAATTTAAGGACTGGCTAACCAATGACTGTCACTTGCATCAATCCAGGGCTGGACCAAGCAAACCTGAAACTTGCAGCAAAGACAGATAATAAGATTTTCTGTGTGATTCTGCTATGCCAGCTGGGGAATAGGAAAGGTAATGGAGAATGTATTGAGAGCTGGAAAACACTTTTAGGGGAACAGTGGACAAAAGAGTCTTGCTAAAATGAAGAGAGTGGACTGAAATGACTCCAACTAAGAGAGATAAAGTGGGGGACATCCCAATTAAGCTATTATCACCACAGAGCTCTCAGCATGCACAGACTCATACTCTACCCCATATGGCACTAGTGCATGCACATTAAACATTACATTACTGTTTTAACTTACTGCTGGAGGTATAAAAGGTGCCTATGGAACCTGGTTTACTAGCCTACCTAAACATGGCCTACCTCAGAACATTCTTGAAATAATATTAACTTTAAAGTCAAGGAAAGAAAATCCTTGAAAATATCAATTTCGTACTTACAACTAGGAATCCGGTGGCAATTTATTAGGGCATACATGTTCATGAGCTACAACTCACATCATCAGATGCTGAAGAAGAAAAAATGAATGCAGAGAAGACAGGCAAAAACATCTTAAAAAACAGACTGCAAGGGGAAACTGCTGAGCTGGAATTCATATACAAATTTGACATCCTAAAACAAGGTTTAAATAGGCACATTCAGTAGTTCTACATTAAAACAGGTAAATCCCCAATTAGGTACTCTCACCTTCTCATCCCTGGTGGAGATGAGCCACATCCACGCTGATTTAATTAGCACTGATGTCACACTGCCTTCTCTGTATCTTTTTTTAAAATTCAGTCTCTGATGAAGTGAGTTGTAGCTCACAAAAGCTTATGTTCTAATACCCTAATAAATTCATTAGTGTTTAGAGTGCCACCAGACTCCTTGTTGTTTTTTCTGAAATAGACTAACACGGCTACCTCTCTGAATTTTGTACTTAATTTTTTTGAAATCTTTTTTTGTCAAGGACTCTTGCCTTCGCTCATTGACCCAGCTAACTAGAAGGAGAGAGTGAGATTAGGTTCTGAGGGAGGAAACTTTTTAACATTTTGTTAAAAGTTTAAATAACCTTTCAGATACCTAGTTTCCATTGTTCAATTAAATTAGGTTACTCTAACCTCCATTTAATTGTTCACTAACATTTCTTCAATAGAGGAAAAGCAGTTGACATTGGAGCCCTTATAATTACTTGGTATCTGTTCTTTAATTATCTACCTCAGTTCCCAGGTTCCATAAATATCCGGAATTTTAATTTCTGAATCAAGCAGAATGTGTAGTAGTGGCACACATTCCGTCTGCATGCATAGCCCTTCATTTAAGGTATTGTTTGTGTGCTTCTGACTGTTGCAACAGTGCTCATGTACACACAGTTGTCTCTGGAGAAAGTCAACATTTGTTAGTCACTAACATTACTATATTCTCTATTATAAAGAGATGAGGAAATTGCAATTTAAAATGTTGATTTTTTTAACCGGACAACACTGTACACTTGAAACAAAGGGCTTGATTCTCCACTGTACATTGGACATTTTGTACCTATAATTTATATAGATGTAAAGTGAGTATATAAACATTATCATTGATAATGGTTTGTATCCACATTTCATAAACAATGCATGTGACTTCCAATACATCATTGAAATGAAGTAAGGGGTCACCATGACACAGAACAAGAGAAAAGACCAAGACCAGATTCAGTTTATAAAGAAAGGATGTTGCATCTAATGTATCTCACTACAGTCACTAAGGGAGAAACCCTCCTTTTTAACAGCTCCAAGTCCAGATGGTCAGAAATAGCATCAGAGGCATTCAAAACAGCAGAATCTCTGTCTGCTGAAGGACAGTAGAAGTGCAGGAGCTGTGTAGCCATTGAGGCAACAGTGCTGTCTGAAGTAAGTGCATCCTTCTTTGCAGAGGAAAATGGACAATGGTCATAGAATCATAGAGCTAAAAGAGATCTCAGGAGGTCACTGAGTTCAAACCCCTGCTAAAAGCAGGACCAATCCCAATTAAGTCATCCCAGCCAGGGGTTTGTCACACTGGGACTTAAAAACCTCTATGGATGGAGAGTCCACCACGTCCCTAGGTAACCAATTCCAGTGCTTCACCACCCACCTAATGAAATAGTTTTTCCTAATATCCAACCTAGACCTCCTCCACGGCAACTTGAGACCATTGTTCCTCGTTCCGTCATCTGTCACTACTGTGAACAGCCTCTCTCCATTTTCTTTGGAGCCCCCCTTCAGGTAGTTGACGGCTGATATAAAATCCCTCCTCATTCTTCTCTTCTACAGACTAAATAAGCCCAAATCCCTCAGCCTTTCCTCATAAATCATGTGCTCCAGTCCCCTCATCATTTTTGTTGCTCTGCACTGGACTCTCCAACACATCCACAGCCTTTCTATAACAGGGGCCCAGAATTGGATGCAATACTTCATATGTGGCCTCACCAGTACTGACTAAAAGGGAATAATCACTTCCCTAGATCTGCTGGCAATGCTCCTACTAATGCACCCCAATATGCCGTTAACCTTCTTGACTATAAGGGCATACTGCTGACTCACATCCATCCAGCTTCTCATCCACTGTAATCCCAGGTCCTTTTCTGCAGAACTACTGCTCAGCCAGTCAGTCTCCAGCCTGTAGCAGTGCTTGGGATTCTTCCATCCCAAGGGCAGGACTCTGCACTTGTCCTTGTTGAACGTCATCAGATTTCTTTTAGACCTGAGTAGTCATGGTTCTGTTGGCTCCATCCTTACATCTCTATTAGTCACCCCTATACATTGGCATGAACATGAGTCCCCACAAAGCAGAGATGTGCAGGGCACAGAGTATAAGGACTTACTTTTCCATGGGAATGACTGAAGCCTGACTTGTGTATATACAGCAGAATAATCGGAGGCCTTCTTCAATTGCAGAAGAAAGGTCGAGTAGTTACCCTTAATTGTATCACAGTTATCAAGAAAAAAATTTAAATCATTGGGGCTACTGCTGTTTAACTCACCATGATGGATAATGCTGTGATCCAATAATTTCTGCACCAGTTTAATTGCTGTCTCTCTGTCTGAGGCTTCTTTGTGATCCAGCAGCCAGTCAATCAACTCTTTGGCAACAAAACAGTTTGGATATGTCTTGAGATGATGCCTTCTATCTTTAATTACCTTTTCTTCATGCAGTCTGAGCCTGTGGGTTAAATCACACTATTAATAACCTCCACAGAGAATCTATATAACCAGAGGAGGAAAGGACTCCTTCATATGTAACATGCTACTGCCTGATTGCCACACAATTCACATGGAACCCAATAAATACTATGCCTAATTATAAAAATGTATAGTGGCAAGCCTGTTGAAAGGCAAAGAATACAAACACAAATTGTCATCTCACCATTTTCATTTTCAGCTGAAAAAGAACAAAAAAGCAGAAAAAGAAACAATATCAATGATTATTTTAAACCCAGCACATGGAGATTTTTTCCGTTCCAGTGGAAAATAAACAGTAGGAGAAGCAGATGTAATGCTCAGTGTAATCTGCTAAACACATGAATGCATGCCCTAGTGTGTCAATACAATTACATTTTAACACTTTGGTGTCAGTTGAGACTAATTCTCCCACATTCTCTTTAATATGCTTGACACTACTCCATTATTTTTTGAGAAAGCCACTTTCAATGATTCATTAACCCCACTCTGGACTCAGCAGCAGTTTCTTTGTAATATAGTTCTTTTCATTTCCACTGGTTATGTAACTGCATTTTATCTACACTACATACTAGGTGCAGAGGCTGCTATTTAGAAATCAGTATCTAGACAGTTTCCACACAAAGCTGTCTAACACACAGTAGCTACTTCCTTTTCCATGGGAAACTGAGCTCTGAAGTCTGCAAAATCCCACCCACATCTGGACTGATCACAGGAAGTAAAAGTCTCTTTATGATTAGTCATTTTTCCAAATGAATATAACTGGTAATTTATTTTATATTTATCTGTTTGTTATCTATTTTATTTATAACAAAACAATAGGCAGAGATTTTGCAGAAGTTTTAACTTTATTACTTTTCACTTTTAATGAATAATTTTACTGATAACTATTGAATTTTTATAGTCCCATTTATCAATAACAACTATGAAGAACGCACAGGAACCTCTCTGTAGAGCACGTCATGGAAGGGGGAAATCTTAGACTCCAATTGCAAAAACTTACATACATTTAAGTTTATGTGCTTTGAATGAAATTCTGGCCACACTGAAATCAATGGAACCATTGCCATTTACTGCAATTGTGCCAAAACTTCACCCTAAAACTAACCTCAGTGACTTCAGTAGGGCTATGTGCAGGCATAGAAGGGCTTTTCTCAGAAAACAAGTAGCAGGATCAGGACCTAAATAGGCAGAATAGTTTCAAGTGTTGCCACAAATGCAAACCAGTGCGATATGAAAAATAGTTATTCCTCACTAACTAATCTGGTTTAAATATTGCAGCACCTCAAAATCTTCAATGTATTTACCTTCACAATGCCCCTGGGAGGGACAGCAGTGCTATTATCCCTATTTTGCAGATGGAGAACTGAGGCACAGCATGTCAAGGTCACACAGGTAGTTGAGTGGGGCATTGAACCTTGGCCTCCAGAATAGGGCCCTAACCACTAGTCCAGTGGCTCCCAACCGCCGGTCTGCAGTCCAGTGCTGGGTCGCAAACCCCTGCCTGCCGGGCCGTAGCGCTCTGCCAGGTCATACCCCTGGCTGTGCACAAAGAATTTTAGGCGGGCTGCTTAGCGGACAGTTGTCCTGCCCTCGTTGTGCTCCCACTGGACCTGGGGAGCATTGAGACTGTCCTTGGACCACGTGGCAGTGGGCAGCTGCAAAGCTAGAGCAAACGGGGGCAGCCACCCACCGCCACGCAGCCCAGCCAGCCAGCCACAGCGTTCCGCGCACCAAGGCTGCCCCAGCAGGGACAACATCACCGTGTCCCAGCTGCTATGGAAAGGTTGAGGCAGGTTTGGTTCTTTTTTATTTTTGGTTCTTTGATTTTTTTTCCAGCTTTGGCTTCTGCCAAAGGGGGGCATACAATTTATATAGTTATAGTTGATATTAATATATTGAACTGGACAACAAAACTTGAACCTTTCATAGTATATGAAGTTTCGGAGGTAATATGGCCACTCTTCAGTTAAGGTTGTGCTGGAATTTGCATTTAAAGAAGAAATTAAGCCTAATTTTTTAAAAAATGAAGAATAAAATGTATTTGGCTAAAATTAGGGTTAGCATATAGTCTAGGAGTGAAGAGGATTTACAAGTGAACATATTATTAACTTTATTAATAAGTCTTCAGATACAGTCTTGCATGGTGCCTAGTTTTCAGTGTTGCCCTGTAATGCCAGACTGTATTGAATATATCTCACAGGGAATTTGGCCCAGTGTGTGCCACATTATGTGTTATTTTACTATCTACTTGGCTTCTGTGGATGGAAGCATAGGGGACCTGTTAAAGTAGTGCTTACGCACATAAAAAGAGATGTGTACATGTTGTTTAGACTAGAGGAAATCTTTGTTTCTTCTAAGATAAGTTGTTTCATGTATTTACTTAAGATTTATATAATCACAGCAAGGTTTTATAGTAATTGGCTAGTGCCTTCTTCATAGCATAGCAATAGCTTGTTAGCAGTTGTGAAATGCTTGGCAAATCCTAACTTCTTTGCACAATCAAGAGAACTGCTTTAAATTGAACTATGCAGACTCTGTAACTGCAAATCCCATGTTCTACTCAATTATACCATCTGACATCCAAGAAAAATGTGTGTAAGCATTTGTCAAAAAAATTAAAATGCTTTTAGAGAGGAAGGTCCTTTGCATAAATTCATATAATCCAGGAGAACAAAGCAATCCACACTGTGTAAGTGGTATGACAGCAAGAGCTATCATCCTCCTAAAGGTTTTTTCTTAATTAAATAAACCTTTTGGTGGAGAAGAGAAGTTACATGATAGTGCAGAATATTTTGTAACATTAGATAAAAAGAGATTATTTTTTTAAAATGTAAAACAAAAATAAATATTTAGTACTTAATAAAACTACATTATTAAGTGCATAGGAATCAGCACACAGGTTAAGGCCAATGAATGACACGTATTGTGTGCAAACAGATGCACTGTAAAACAACATGTGACCACTTGAAATAAATTACCATAGTGAATATGCAAATATGCAAATACGTTGATTGTCATAATGAATATGCAAATGTTTCCATACTGATCCACCAAAAGTTTTTGAACAAGTTTGCCAGTTAGCGGTATAAAAAGATTGGGAACCACTCCACTGGTCTACCTTTCCTTTCAATGTGATATTAATATGTTTTAGCATCACACTGTTCCTTTTGAAACCCACAAAGGCAACTAAGATGACTGAGGGTGTTAATGATGCCATTACTTGCATCATAAACAAGACTTAAATATGGCTTCCACCTATAACTATCCATAACCAGCAGTATAAGAACTGTTTTGCAATATATATCCTATTACTCTAGAATGAGATTGCCCACCGCCACCCAAAGTTTGGCAACTCTGTAATATTTATGAACTATACAAACCAGCAGGAGTGCTGGAAACTCCCCCTCCCCATTCCTTCCCCTTGAGGGCCTGCCCCTGCCCTGTCCCTTCCCCCTGGAGCCTTGCCCATTCACGCCTCTTTCCCTGTCCCTCTGTTAATGGCTGCTTTTCCCCTGTCCTCCATTCCCTGTGTGGGTCAGGAAGGTCTCGCCTGTAGAGCAGGGGCTGGAAGCTGCCAAACACAGATAGAAGGTGGCCCTGATTGAATGACTCAGTGCCTCCCCAACTTGCTAAGGCTATGTCTAGCCTGCAGTGCTTTTCCGGGATACCTCCAGTATCCCGGAAAAGCAATGCCACGTCCAAGGAAGATGTCGGCTTTTCTGAAAAAAAAAAACCAGAAAAGCAAACGCATTCTTTCAGCATCCCTCTAAACCTCATTTTACAAGGAAGAAAGGATGGCTCAAAAGAGCTGTATAGACACACCAAATTTTGGAAATGCCTCTTTTGAAAAAAAAGTGGAAAAAGATATGCAAATTGCGGTTCACAATTTGCATATCTTTTCCTGACTTTTCTTTGTAGTCTAGACATAGCCTAACTGAACTTTGAGTGTTCAGACAGCAGATCTGACTGGACACCATCAGGTCCCCTTTTTGACCAACAGAAGACCTGGCTATCCATAGTGCGGCTTAAAAGACAATTTGACAAAGACCATTAAAATGAATACTTTTGAGTTAAAAACTGCTTTATATCCACAAGTATCCACATCTGCAGACGTGGATGCAGATACCTACTGCTCATTTTTGCTGATACAGATATGGGGGCAGGGCTCGACGAACCACGGCGAGATCTACTCGCCAGCCCCACACCGCGCATGCGCCTGTTGGTGAATGGGGCGACTGCCTGAAATCTACTCGCCATGGGCGAGTAGATATAGCAATTTGTTGGGCCCTGGATATTAATATGGTATCTAGAGCCCTGCAAATTTGCAGATATCCAGATGTGGATATTCACACCTCATTTTTGTGGATATGGATGCAGATATAGATACAAATTTTATATCAGTGTAGGGCTGTACAAATTAGTATATTTAAAACAAAAACCACTGACAATAAGCTGTCCATACATTGTGAAATACAGCAAGCTAAAATATGTCTTTGGTTACAGCTATGATACCCTCCAGCTGTGATACAACATCCTACTATACTTTGAAGTAAAAGCCTGTGTAACCACCACCAGGCAGATTTGAACCTGGGACTTCTAGAGCTGAGTATAAGAGCCTCTACCCTCTGAGCTAAAATCCAGCTAGCGCCCACCTCATGCTGAGAGGGCTCTTGATCTTAGCTGTTCCTGTGGTCTACATGCCACGGTATTGGTCAGTGAACCACACTAGGTGTGTGTGTTACACCTGAACTTTTTATTTAAAGACCTTGGTGTTCTTTGTCCATTTTTAAGCTACACAGTCATCTGAAAGTACAATACTGAAACAGCATAAATATATCTATATGCACACAGAGGCTTTGCTCACCCTTTCACTTCTATAGATGTAAATGTAAATGAATGGAATTACACTAGTGTA
Organism: Apalone spinifera; assembly: GCA_030068395.1. NCBI lineage: Eukaryota > Metazoa > Chordata > Testudines > Trionychidae > Apalone > Apalone spinifera. Next base: position 19,948,093 of record CM057846.1, read on the forward strand.
AGAGGAGAATCAAGCTCTGATGATTCTTTGCTACCATATAAAGAGTTGATATGAGTTAAAAGGACACTAGTACCTAGATTGATATGGTGTTCCCCAAGCAAGAGGCAGAATTTATACACAAGTATCAAATGGGTATGGGACATAGCTATTATTCCAGACATCACTTTTTGTGACAAGTGTCTCAAGCCTCTCCTTTCCCAAGGTAGGGGTGGGGAAAACATGTGCACTGGTCCTGTGCCTAACTGGCTTGGTGTGTGACACCGAAATAGGAGCCCAACACTCCTCCGCAGCAATGCATAGCACTACTATTAAATCACAAAGCTAGCCCTCTACTTTGAACAGCTATATGCTCCCAACTGTATGGTACAAAATCAAGACATTTAAAGAAGACCTAGTGCTAGTCATGATATATAAGCCCCCATATACATTTACTACATCTATTTTTAATTACACAGAGCAGATGTTTGCACTCTGGCATTTTGAAAATGTTTCAGTGTTAAGCCCTGTGGATCAAGAATGCAAGTATGGTATCTCTAGCTATAAAAAGAATTGCTCAAGACCTACTGTATAAGTCTGATACACAAAGCAAAGCTCACTCACAAAACTTCAAATGAAGGTAAGGGAATCTGGATTTCAGAGGCCTTTGAAGAGTTGCCTACTGTCTAGCTACTGATGCTTCGCAACCTTGACTATAGTAACTACCACAAGAAACCAACCTTCCTCACACATAGTATTAGACTATCACACAAATGTGATTCCTTATATAGCAAGTTGGCATCAAGGACATTTTGCACTAGAGGCTACATTCTGCCCTTCTTTAAGAAAAAAGTGAGATCATTTCAGCAGGTCTCTGAAACTAACAGGACAGGGAAAAAAGCATATACTTGTATTCAGCCCTTTGAAATTCACGTCTGCATGCATTTCTCATACCCCAGACTCCAGCGAATATAGACTGTGCTTAACACTTACATATTTGCATGTATAGGTCTGTGCTCACATATTGGTCTGTTTTATGCTAATCCAGAGCAATCTGTTATTTCCTTACCAGGCAAAACATAGACTGGCAGAGCCACCAAAATTGGCATTACTTAAAGGAAAAATTGATCTATTTGATTGTCAAACCAAAAACTAGTCACTAACTCCCTGGGCCGAAACCATTCCCAGCAACAGAGCCACTAGAACCACAGGATGGTTCAGGGCAACTGTTGCTTCAGGAAGATGCAGAAGTGCAAGGCCCAGGGGATTAGTGGATGGGCCTGATATTTGGCAGCAGGGGTCAAACCCACTCCTGCACTCACCACTGGTGGCAGGAAGTGGAGCAACCCAGCTTCAGCCCACTCCACTATGCCAGCTCCCAGCATCTCTCGGGGGAAAGGGCAGAGGAAGAAAGAAGCAGGGCCAGGGTTTGGTGGAAGGAGTGGCATGGGGGCACAGCCAGAATGGGGCCTAAGGTGGAACAGGGATGGGGGCCTCAAGGAATAGGGTACAGTCAGGGCAGGACCCAGGGTGAAGGTGCCCCTAGAGTCAGCCCTGCCTAGCAGCATTTGTCCATTACATTTTCTATTAGAGAAATTGCCCTTTCAGAGGTTGTCACAGTTCAGAGCAACTACACCTGCGTTCTCCCACTATACTCTCCCCAAGGGCACCAAATCTAGCTCCCAGCTGTTGTAACCATCACAGGATAGATTTAAACCTCAGACCTGTGGAGGTTCATGTAGAAACCGCTACAACTTGAGCTACAAAGCCCACTAACTCTCAGCTTAGGCTGTAGAGCTCCCTTGTTCTTATCTCTCGCTGTAAGTGGTCTAAGTGCCACTACATGAGACAGTGAACCACACTAGGTGTGCAGATTACACTGTCAGCTGGGCAGAGACCTGCATCTCTCTCCCTCCTGACCAAGGTTTTTCAGATTCACAGCTCCCTGCCTATACTGTGATATTCCCAGCAAGCCAGACTGCCTAAAAGGCCAGCACCTGTGCTTTGTTTTGTTTCCAACGTAATTACCACCAGTTAGAATTTATCACAGAGCTCTTTCTAAGGAAGCACATTTATATTTAAGGTGAAAGGATTACAAACAAGCATATTAAAAACAATATAGGAAACCTACATGCATGCTAAAAAGCTTACCAGAAGTAATTCGCCAATCATATGAAGCTTCAGTAGGGTAAGTCCTTCTAACCCTTCCACAAGGGTTGGAGCATCATACTCCCAACCCCCCAAACAGAAGGTTCTACATGTGTCTTGAACAGAAAGAAATCTATAGGGCAGTTTAGACTGAGACTGTTTATCCAAAAGTCCTTCCTTGTCAGTCTCTGGAGAATCTAGATTGTGAGTAGTACCTCTTGGGGTGGAGAGAGGGGCACAACTTTGATGAATTGCCTTAATCCCCACTGTTTTTTGTTCCTGGAGGAGCTGTGGTAGACCTTCCCCAAGGAATTGAACAGTGTCATACATAAGCCATTCATAAAAACAGTGAACCCCAAAGATGTTGCATAGGGCTGCATTACCTGCCATATCTTCCTTCTGGAGAGGTTACATATAATCCCAAAGTACAAAAATAAGGCCAACTCCAAAGTACCATAGGCCATCTATCTAAGTTAAGCAATTTCAGCTATGTCAATAACGTGGCTGAAGTCAAAGTACTTAGAACTACTTACTGTAGTATCTTCACCATGGTAAGTTGTCAAGTGATGCGTTGCTATCAATACCACCTATGTTTCTCATTCTAGTGTAGTACCGGAATCAATGGGAAAGTGCTAAGCAATTGATTTATTGTGTCTATAGTAGACACAATAAATTAACACTCTCTGGATCAATCACTGCCTGCTGATCTGGCGGGTAATGAAGAAATGCCCTAGGTAAATAATACAGTAAGGTCTTTCAAGGATATCACAGGAAATTGGCATCTCTATCACAAACATTTCTTGCATATTTCTTTGAAACAACTGATAAAGATGCTGACTAGTCTAGATGCTAGATCGGGGCAGGCAAAATACTGCCTGTGAGCCAAATCCAGCCCGCCAAGCCACCAGATCTGGCTTACAGCCCAGCGGGAGACTCAGTCAGGCTTCCTGCCTGCCCCGCCCTGCAGGCTGCTCAGAGCAGCTGTATAAAGGAGCCATGTGTGCTACTGTGAGTGCTGCAAACCCAAGGGAACCGGGGACAGGCTTTGCATGCTGCCTCTGCCCTCGCCCCGAGCACAATCTCACAGCTCTCATTGGCCAGAAATCGCCCAATGGGAGCTGCCTATTTGCAGGACAGGCAGTACACAAAGAACTTCTCCCCTGGGGCTCGTGGTGTTCAGAGAAGTACATGGCCAACACAGCCCATGCAAAAGGCAGGGAGCCTGGCTGTGGGACCTGCTGGGCTACTGGCTGGGCACTGCCCAGGTAAGTACCATCCAGCTAGTGCCTGTCTCTGGCCCCCCATCCCCTCCCTCCTGCCAACCCTCTGGACCCCCTACTGCAACCCTACCCCATGTAACCCAATCCTTCTGTACCCAGACCCCATCCCAGACAATGCACCCCAATCCCCTGCCCGAGGTCACAATCCAAACGCCTACATGCCCTCCTGCCCCCCTATCATACGTAACCATTCCCACATCCTCCTACATCCTTCCTCCAGAGCTGAATCCTCTCCTACATCCATATCCCCATCTGGACTCTGCACCCTGCGCCCCAGGTCACAACCCCTTCCACTTCACCCAAATTCCCTCCCAGATCCCACATTCCCTCCTGCACCCAACCTTCCTTTTGCACCCAACCTCATTCCAGACCCCACACCCCCTCTATTAATATCAGAGAAGAGTGCAGTCCTTGACCACTTACCAAATTCTTAGTGTAGCACCCCATCAAAAATTATTGTCCATCCCTGTGCTAGATGGACAATTTATCACCTCCCAAGTTGTTGAACAGCATTACCTATATTGTCACTTCATTTATCCTAGTGAAGCTCTGCCATTGTACAGTTTGGCTCTAATATTATTTTTTCAGACCAAAAGCATTTGAAGAAGTTCTATATTGTTCTTACTCCTTTTATATTGTTCTTACTCCTTTGCCTCTATTTTGCCCAGATCAGGCCTGTTTTGCAGACATGTCATCAGAGAGTGTAAGACACATGGTGACTGAAATGCAAACAGCAAAAACCCCAGGGAATGAACAATTAACTGCTGAGTGCTTTAAAAATTATTATTTTTTATTTCCTAATATTCACCAATGTGCTAGCTAGAACCCTCACAGAAACTGCACAAAATACAAGTCACTACCCCAAAGAGCTTATCTACTAACCCAGATCCTGCAAACAATTACTCCTTTGTGTTGTGCTTACTGTAATGATTAGTCTCATTGATTTCTATGTGACTACTCATGCTAGTAAGTGTTTGGAGGATCAGATTCAAAAGATGGACTTGACAGAAAAGTGAGGACACAAGGAGAGGGAGGAATTATTCTTACTCGTTATTTGACATTTTCTATTATTTTGTAAATGTAAAAGGGACACTATATAATACCACAGTGTCTTCCCTAGGAATTAACCCGCAAATACTGGGTGGAGTAAGTTTGTTCCAGGTTTGCATCAGCTTGTGATGTCATAAAACGCAGGTTTCAGAGGGTACGTCTACACTGCATGCCTATTTCAAAATAAGCTATTCCGGAAGAAATATTCTGAAATAGCTTACTTTGAAATAGCACGTCTACACTACAGTGAAGACTCAAAATTAGTCTGAGGCAGGCTTCCCTAATGTGGATGTGCTACCTCAATTTAGAGCCCCAGGATTACTTTGAATGACCCTATGGAGCTTTTTCAAAATAGCAGCAGTAGAGCGTCCACACTACTGCTATTCTGAAATAGCTATTTCGGAATAGGCATTATTCCTTGAGGAATGAGGTTTACAGAAGTTGGAATAAGCCATCCGTTATTTCAAATTTATTTTGAAATAATGGAATTGCTGGGTAGATACTCGCATTGCTCTTTCAGAATAACGACTGTTATTCTGAAATAACACTGATGTGTAGATGCACCCAGAGAGCTAGAATGTTTGCCAAAGAGACTACAGTGGAGTAAATAGGGTCACAACCAGCACTCCCTGTAAGCTTAGCACGAGGGCAGCCACCCAGGCTGCCAACCAGCCAATGCCAACCAGCTGATGAGCAGAGCACCCTAGCCAGCAACATATATTTCTGGTGGTTTGCATCTGCACATGCCTCAGGACACATAACAAAATTTATTCTGCATATGTGTGGAAAAATTAGAAGGAACATAGGTCACAACCTCTTTTCTGCTAGGGATGACTGGGTTTGGGTTTCTGCCTAAACAAGTGGGAATCATTAGAGAACAAAAATGGGATAGCAAGGACAGCCAGAGAGCAGACTGGTTCAGCACCCTCCCTCAATGAATCCATAAGAGATTGATGAAAGATTAAATTGCCTCTCCCCAGATGGGCAAACTAACGGAGGGCAGTGGCAAAAACATTGCAAGTTCTCCCTGGAGCTGACATTTGCCTGAGGTGCATGAGGCCCTGCTGGAAATAGGGAATGAATAATTTACTTCAGTGAATCTGTCCCACCACCTGGTCAATATTTACTATGAATGAGATTTTCATAAGTGCCAAGGTGACTTAGGAGCAAAAGGCTCATTATAAATTGAAACTGCCACTCCAGGTATCTTCATCATACAAGAATAAACAGTAAAGCAAAATAAGAAATACCTAAATATTATAGTTTTACTCTACATTTAAACCCTTACTCTCCCTCTCTCTTCCCAGCCAAAAAAAATGTAGATCAGTGAAAATATAAACATAGATGCCTAGGTGAAGGTATTCTGGAAATGCAATGTTAATCGCCTAGGACAAGCATTTCCACAGAGGCCTGCCAATTCTTAGCAACTAACCACTGACACTTTCCAGCTATGTGTTCCTCTTTCTATTTATGCCTCAGCTATGAGACTATGTAGTTCTGTTACCCGATATTCATAGCAGCTATAACAGTCTTGAAACCCATGGTTTACACTAGAAACTGGATGAAGCTATTTCTGTTAGTGTGTATGCTAGGGAGGAAATTCTGTCCCATGAAATAAACATTTTAAATGGTGTCTTCAAAGCATCTTCTGAGATCAGTTCCCCTCATGATTCCTGTCTCTAATTCAGGCACAGCCGAATCTGCAAAAAAAGTGGACTCTAAAGGAAAGTGGACTCTAAAGCTGACTAAAATGGAAAAGACATTCATATCTCCTACCAAAAAGGCTGCGACATACCAATGCCTCTGTGACCTTAAATTAGTCATTGGAGCTGCCTGGGTTTTTTGTGAGGAAGGAGGTTTTAGTAAATTCTTTAAGTTTAGAAGATAAATAAGCCTTGATCCTCCAACTGACTGTGCACAATCACACCCACATAGCATCCTACTGACTCCAATAGACTCGGCCCAGGCTCAGCACCACACCAAGATGTCGTTTAGAGCCCAATAGTAATAAAGATGTAGCCGTGTTAGTCTAGTCTAGCTGAAACAAAACACAGGACTATGTTGCACTTTAAAGACTAACAAGATGGTTTATTAGGTGGCTCATCACCTAATAAACCATCTTGTTAGTCTTTAAAGTGCTACATAGTCCTGTTTTTTGTTTTGTTTAGAGCCCAGATATGGAATCACACTGCTCTCTCCTAGCCCAGAAATGAAGACCAGGACCACACTGCAATGTGGCTCCCTAAACAGGACTGGTAGTCTGTTCTGTAGAGGCCAACACTGTCTTTGTCTGTGTCTCATGCAACACTGAGCACTGATTCTTGGTGTTTAATAAATAGTATTTATGGAAATTAAAGGTCTGGCTTGCAATTGGAAGCAGAGATATTTTAGGAGTCAGACCATTCAGGAAGCAGGGAAGTCCAATGCATTTTGTCAGACAACAGCCAGATCTTCAGGGCATTTTTACAGCTATTCTATGCTAGGTGTGCAAATAGAATTTTTTTCTTTGTTAGTCAATCATTCTTAGCCTCAAAGGGCTGAAGTCATTGGATGGTTGCAATATGTTGAGAATTACTGTTGAAAAAGGAAAAGATAAGCCAGAGAAAAAGTACCTTTCTAGTACAGTGTATGAAAAGAAAGGGAGACTCAGATGGACAATACAAAGGCTTGCTTCCCCGCTTGGTTACACCAGTTTTATTCTGGTGTAACTTTACTAATTTTATGAAACTGATAGTAGATAATCCAATTCTGTTCAGCTAGCTCAGGGCAGAGTCTGCCTTGGTTTAACCCCAACATCTTGGAATGAATTTCGCCCCTTATTAACAAAAGCAGGGGCAAGATATTTACCCCTTGATCCAGCAAAACATTTAAGCACATTTTAAGTTAAGCACATGATTGTTTTGTTGGATCCATATATAGTGAGGTGTACCTAAGAGTGGAATTTTCAAAATCATTTAGTGTTGGCCTAAGTCTGGTCTGTTCTCATGAAGTCATGGTCAGTGAGTTTTATTGATGACTTCTAGACCAGTAGCATTAGGCTAATGACATGTGCTCCTGCTAATCCCATTCTAAATCAATACCACAGTCTCAGCTATTCACCAGACTGTATCCACAAAGGCCAAACACCATAACCTGCCCTCAGCACAGCAACCATCAGCTGAAGTCACAGGTACTAGCACCAGCAATACGTCCACCACAGTAATACCTGCCATCCCATTAACATTGTCTGTGGGCTGGGATTTTTTCTTTCATGATCTTCACCAATTTTTCCCCAGGCAGAATTATTTTTCTGTAACTGTTTCCTATGTAAAGTTATCACTCCACTTATTATAGCAATAAGTGCATTGGGAAATACTTTCTTTTTCAGCAGTGGAAGACCATCATGAATCCGTGCTAAAAATCAGAGAATTTTCTTGGATGCTATGAAAAGTCTTGTTTGCTCAGTGTAGCTCAAAAGCATGCCCCTTTCACCAACAGGAGTTGATCCAATAAAAGGAAAAGTCTTGTAAAATGCACACTTAAAAAAATAGGAAGTGATTTTATTCACAAATTTGTCTTTCTTCACCACAGTATCTGAGCACTTCACAAACACGGCTGAATTTCGTGTGACACAGGGAAACTGAGGAATGAATGGATTTAAGAACTAGACCTCTCCCCCAGACCTGAGAAGTCCATGAAAGGGCAAGCGACAGTTAAATTCCCTGCACATAAGATAACGGTTTTAGTCTCTGGTGTCTTTCCATGCTTTCACATCCCTCTGTCAACATGGCTTTTCCTGCAGCCTCATATAGAAATAGAGCTCCCATTGTGTTTTGACTTTCATAATACTTGATTTAGATCTAGATGGGTGAGATAATTTCTCTTATTGGATCAACTTTTGTTGGTGAAAGACACTATGCTTTCAAGCTTAAACAGACTTCTTTTTTAAGTCTGGAAACATACTCAGTGTGTCATGGTGAAATACAAGGTGGAACAGATAAGTTAACCCATAGAATCATGAAACACTAGAACTGGAAAGAACCTTGAGAGGTCATCAAGTCCAGTCTCCTGTACTCACAGCAGGACCAAGCACCAGCTAGATCATCTCCGATAGATGTTTATCTAACCCGCTGTTAAATATTTCCAGTGATGGAGATTACACAATCTCCCTTGGCAACCACCCTGACAGTTAGGAAGTTTTTCCTAATGTCCAACCTAAACTTCCCATGCTGCAATTTAAACCCATTGCCTCTTGGCCTATCCTCAGAGGTTAAGGAGAACAATTTTTCTCTCTCCTCCTTGTAACACCCTTTTAGGAACTTGAAAATTGCTATCATGTCCCTTCTGAGTCTTCTATTTTCCAAACTAAACAAACCCAATTATTTCAGTCTTCCCTCATAGGTCATGTTTTCTAGACCTCTAATCATTTGTGTTGTTCTTCTCTGGATCTTTTCCAATTTCTCCACATCTTTCCTGAAGTGCAGTGCCCAGAACTGGACATAATACTCCAATTGAAGCCTAATCAGTGCAGAGTAGAGGTCTTGATATATGAACAATGATTGCCAAACAATCTGTTCCACTTTGCATTTAGCTGTTACACAGTGTAAGCTCAAAAGCTTGTTTCTCTCACCAACAGAAGTTGGTCCAATAAAAGATATTACCTCATCCACCTGATCTCATCAATATCTTGGGACTGATACAGCTGCAAGAACACTTTTGCACACATCAGAAACCTAGTCAGACTGGTAAATCAACATTCTTTTATCTTGAACAAAATTGATAATCAACTGTGCCTGGTTACATGATTTAAACATTTTTAGTATATACATACAATTTAATTATTACCTGTATGTACATGATATAGAGCTTGTAATAATTAGTTTAATATAAGCTTTCCTTTGATAACTCACGTGACATTCTTCATAGTAGGTAAATACTATGACAGCAATATGTTAGGTGTAGTGATTGTCAGTCCTCTGTGTTAACTAGTCCATGTCAGCAACTAATGGGCCTTTGTGTCAGAGGGTCCATTCTCATATCAGGCAGTCAGGAAGAGGGTGAGTTTCAAAACACTAAGTTCCTGAAAGCTATGTAGCGGACTATGTATTCCCTCAGGCATGGTGGGAGGGGGAAGGTATTTCCTCCCACTCCCTCTCTGTGGAGAGGTTCAGTTCCATACAACCCTTAAAGCAGAGCTGTTCTGAACAGGCAGAAGATCATCCCTGCTGCAACTGATCTTCCAGAGTTTGATTTAAAGAGTCTAGTTAAGACTCACTAACTCAAACTCAGGAGTCCCCACCGACAGCTGGTACTCCTGCTCTTGAAAGGAGTAAGGGAAGCTGACAGGAACATTTGCTCCCATCAGCCTCCTGCTGTGGAGACAGCCCCAAGCTTGGCTTAAGGTAAGCCGACTCCAGCTATGTATTCTGCGTAACTGGAGTTGCATACCTTAAATCTAGCTTCCAGGTCTAATGTAGACCTGGCTTAAGTTATTTGACCAATATTCACTAGGAAAACTGGGGTAAACCTGGGACTAGAATCTCTATCAGACCTTAACTGCAAGACCATCCTTCCTCTTTAAATAACTTCTGTCTGAACAACAGGTAAAAATAAAAAGATCTCTGTGAGTAGCTGCTTTGGGGCACAAAATTAACGATGGAAGCTATAGCCAGATCTTCAAAAGCATGTTATCTGATTTCATGAAATGATATTTTTCCTACCCAGTTTCAAGGGCTACAACAGATTATCACATTAGAAGCCATACGCAGGGACTGCAGCCCTGAGGGCTGGGATGGAAGTTTCCATCCTTGGAGTACACAGCCTAGTACAGCCTTGAACCCTGCAAATGCAAACACCAGATGGCCCTTATCGGCCACAGTTGAGCTGGGAACGTAGTGAGGAATAAATCACATTGACCTTGATTTCAACTTCAGGAGAATGCTAAGCGTGGCGTGGGGCCCATACATGCAAACCCAGTAAACAACTGTGATATAGATAGTGTGGGAAGTCCCCTGCCTGGTGAGTTTCAAAAGGGACCTAGACCTCGGAGGGAGCCCTGGATTCCCCCCCTCAGCTGGACCACGTCGACCGCAGCACTTAAAGCGAGGATCAAGGACAGGACTCCCCACAGTAGAGGGATGTAAGCATTCCAAGTACCTTTTACTCTTATATGCATTGCTCTGTAGTGCTTGCTGATGTGCACTCTGTAATAGCTGTATAACAACAATTCAGCAACATTAACTCTGTAGCAGCAGTGATGTAGTGAGACTAATAAAACAAGCTATCCCTAATTGACTCTGTGTTGAAGCGAATCCATAATCATGTTCGTCCATGGCCCTGTGATTTGACACAGTCAAAAGAGCTTCATATTACAAGAGTAGTTAAGACTAGATTATTTTAATGTCTAATTTACCTCTATACCAACACAGAACTGTAAATGTTTCATGTTAGTAAACTAGTTTATTATACAGTGAGTAACTTTGTTTAGCAGAGTCTCAGAGGGGTTAGTCTGTAGCTTTAAAAACCACAAGTAGTCCTGTGTCACCTTAGTCCTGGTCTACATTAGGGAGTTATTTCGAAATAACAAGCAGAGCGTCCACACTACCAATCCTGTTATTTCGAAATAAGGAGCTGGTTGTTTTGAAATAATAACTCCTGCTTTTCTTGGGAAATAAGCTTATTTTGAAATAGTTATTTCAGGAGTTATTATTTCGAAATAATTTCCTAGTGTAGACATGCCCTTAGAGACTAACAAAAATATGTATAGTATCATGATCTTTGGTTTTGCCCACAAAAGCTGATGATACTATATATATTTTTGATAGTCTTTAAAGTGCCACAGAACTAGTCATTGTTTTTGTTTAGCAGAAACATTTAATCATCAGCTGACAGACAGAAGTATTAGTCACAAAATAATTTGATGTGCTACAGATAACAATAAGGGCTTTATCAGTTTAAAATGAGAAACTATTATTTGAGGTTTTCTACTCTCATAACAATACAAATGATTATTTTTAAAAAGTGTTAGTGTGACGGTAGAGATTTCTTACAATGAAGATATGTACAGTACTCTTACAGCAGCTAGAGTACTCCAACAAAGCCATCTATTGACCGTGCTTCATATTTTTGGTTGCAACTGACATTCTAGATGAAAGAATTTTTTTTCCATGTTTACTATGGCTGCAGTTATTACATTTTATATTAATTTCAGATGGCACCGTTAAAGCTGTAGAGCAAAAAAAATTGCTTACTAGGACAACTGTTCTATATTGAAATATTTATATGGGACAGATAACGCCAAGTGTCTCCTGTAAGATATTAAGCATCCTCAGGTCTCATGGACTTTCACGCCTTTCATAGTTGGATCTTATACGTCTAAACTTTAAAAAGACTGTTTCAAAATTGGGGGTGTCTCAAAGAGATACATGAATAACACTAGTCTACAATTTTTTAGAAATCATCTGCTTCAGAGATAAAATGTGCTATTTATTA
>CM057846.1:19970088-19983839 GCA_030068395.1 Apalone spinifera
AAGTTGTATTTGCCTAGTTTATTGATAAGAATATCATGCGAGACAATATCAAATACCTTACAAAAGTCTAGGTATACCACATCCACCGCTTCTCCCTTATCCACAAGATTCGTTATCCTATCAAAGAAAGCTATCAGATTGATTTGACGTCATTTGTTCTTTACAAATCCATGCTGGCTGTTCCCCATCACCTTGCCACCTTCCAAGTGTTTACAGATGATTTCCTTAATTACTTGCTCCATTATCTTCCGTGGCACAGAGTTAAACTAACTGGTCTGTAGTTTCCTGGGTTGTTCTTATTTCCCTTTTTATAAATGGACACTATATTTGCCTTTTTCCAGCCTTCTGGAATCTCTCCTGTCTCCCATGATTTTCCAAAAATGATAGCTAGAGGCTTAGATACCTCCTCTATCAGCTCCTTGACTATTCTGGGATGCATTTCATCAGGCCCTGGTGATTTTCAGGTATCTAACTTTTCTAGGTGATTTTTAACTTGTTCTTTTTTTTATTTTATCTTCTAAACCTACCCCCTTCCCACTAGCATTCACTATGTTCGGCATTCCTTCAGACTTCTCGGTGAAGACCGAAACAAAGAAGTTATTAAGCTTCTCTGCCATTTCCAAGTTTCCTGTTCCTGTTTCTCCTTCCTCACTGACCAGTGGGCTTACCCTGTCCTTGATCTTCCTCTCGCAGAAGGAAAAAAAAATAGGGCAGAAGTCATTGTAAAATTATATTGTTGGAAGTTCTGAAAGAAACCTTACACTTTGAAGTTGAGTTTTCTAAGCTGGAAGCCTATGCTGAACCAGTTACAGGGTTCATTCAATGCAGTTTTCAGCACCTATTAAATGGAAAAGTCAATATTTGCCCCCACCTTTTGTATTATAACATGTAAAGCATACAGTGGAAATATACAATAGAGACCTTGACTAAGAGAGATGTCAGACATGCTTGTATGTAAAGACCTTTGCTTAATGTGATTTAAAGGCCAATTTATCTCACCATACCACATGCTGAATTTCATGATCTACATTATTTTTAAAAACTATTAAAGTGGAATCTTAAAATTCTGTGTGTTCAAAGAGTGACTGTCCTCATGGTGCTGTGGGTCTTTTTTTTTTTTTTTTTTGGCAGTGTAGATGTACCCTCCAAAGCAAATCTTGCCTCTGCCGCAAACATGGAGGGACCCATCTGAGCCAGCAGGACTAGGATCTGTGGAGCCCACACAAGGGTGCAGAATGAGCCCAACTCTACGAAGCCTCCCTCTTTATCCCTGTTCAGTAGTGGTGGAAATGAAGAGTCTTGGTCAGGCAGAGCAAGGCCAGCTTTAGGCCGATACAACTGATTCCCCCAAATTGGGCCCCGTGCCTAAGAGGGCCCCGCACTGGCTGCTTCCCTCCCACAGCTCTGTGGCGTGCCGGGCGCACTGCGGGAGGGGGCGTTGGCCCCGGAGGGGCACTGCGCGTCTTCCCTGGATTTAAAGGTGCTGTGACTCTTTTTTTGTGTGCGGTGGTTTTTTTTTTTTCTTTTTTTGCTCTGCTCAACAAAAAATCCTGGCTGCCGGAGCCCCATCGAAACTGTTCAAATTGGGCCCCGTACTTCCTAAAGCCGGCCCTGAGGCAGAGGGACAAGGATAGAGGGCCCAAATGGCAGCACAGCCATAGGATATTGCGCTCTGAAAAGTTGGGTGCAAGAGCAGCAGTGGTAACTGAAGCCTCAGAGCTGCTTTGCAGTCATCACTCCCTGCCTCGGGTCCACGTGGTGGATTCACCAAGCTCACCTGTCTGGTGCAGGGGAGGAAGGAGGATGTGCCTTATAAATAAGACTCTTGCACCTTTAGTGCAACTATTTTCATATAGTCATTCATCTATTACAACTTTGCTTAATGTTACAGAAAGCCAAACTCTATATTACAACTCTTTGGTTATTTGTGTAGAGTCTCTGCTGAGGTAAATTTTAATTGTAACCTATTCCCTGCTCTAAATGTATGAGTTTCTCTCTTTGGTGAACAGGACTAATTTCATTTCTCTGTGGTGGAACATTCTTTGCTTTCCCTCCTCCACTCACTCTGTCAGTGCAGCTTTGCCAACTATTAGAAGTAGCTATGGTATGTCAGTTACCAATACAAACAGCAGCAGCGCTTCCTTCCTCTCTGGGTTGCCATCTCCTTTCCTACCCCAAATCTCTCTAATTTTATACAAATAGTTTTCTTACCGCATCTGGATATTAATACCTTTCTTTATCTCAAACCTTCTTGGATCTCCTGTGTTTCTCCCTGCTGACAACCTTTGTGTCTTTGTGTCATCCTTCCCCTTCCAGGCATCTTATTCCCCCTCGTTTCAGAGTTTCACAGAAATGAAAAAGCAAGATTTCATATTATTATACCCATTACAATGCACAATAGCACATTCATGGCAGAGTGTGACTGTCCAGATTCAAATATTTTATTTTTCTTTAGGTCTAAACTCACTTTCATTTGGCTGCTGCCTCTGCTACCGTGCAGGAACATAACTTGCTGCAGAGATTTATCCTTGAGTGCTTGGGTATGGTATTTCAATACACAATTCAACCCCTCCCCGTCCCACATCCATAGCAAAACTTTAAGTATTTATGAATTTGATTAATATTTACCTGTAAAGAAAATTTCAGAGACCTTGAGGGAAAAAACTAAATATTTAAAAAGCAGAGTATATGAAAGAAATATCATTTTTATGTAATATGCCAGGATTACACAGTTAAAGTTTTTGAAGAGCTTTAAAATAATGTTAAAATTAATGTCCCTAAAGTAAAATAATCTTGGCTACATTATCCAGTACATAGTGAAGTAAATGTGGTTATACCGATATAACTAGGAAAGCAATATAGATCATGTTTAATTTGTAGTATCATACACTATTTAAAAGCCTAAATGGAGAGCTTTAATACTGTGTATTCTTTTTACAAAGAAAAATGTGAATAAAAAATAGTGCACAGATGGAAGTTAGTATTTCTGTAGAGATCTTAACTTTTGCATTTCCTGACATTATTAATCTTGCAAGCTAACATTATGTTTATGTAGGCTTTTTTTACAGTCAATTTTCTGGGGTGCTATTATAGAACAGTGGTGGGCAACCTGCAGCCTGCATGCAGCCTATCAGGGTTCTATGTGTGGGCCACAAGATATTTTGTTTACCGTTGACCACATGCAGGGTTGCCAGATTCTGCTGATTTCCATCCACACAAGTTTTTTTCCTACCAATATTAGTAAAGTGAGGCATAAAGCTAGGGCACATTAAGGGTACATCTACACTGCAATACTATTTTGGGATACCGGAGTATCCCGAAATAACTATCCCACATCTTCCCAGAAAGCCCATTATTCAGGCTCGCTATTCCGATGTCCCTGTAAATCTCATTTTACGAGGAATAAGTGACAATACGGAATAACACTTTATTTTGAAATTTGGCGCTGTATAGAAAGCACCAAATAACAAAATAAGATATTTCGAAATAGCATTGAAATTAGATACACAATTTGTGTAGCTCAAATTGCATATCTTATTTGAGTTTTGGTGCAGTGTAGACACACCCTAAGCGACTTGAGTGCTGACTGCATACATTGACCATGAGAGCTGTGTGCTCCCCCTGCATCCAATCAAAGCACTGCTATGGTTCAATTTGCATACCCTGCAAACTCTAGATACACACGTGCAGTTAACAAAACTATCCTATCCTGGGAGACTACATTGGTTGCAACTAGGGATGTTAAATTGCGGGTAATTGACTCATCGAATAGTTGATGCATTTTGCATCGAGTATTCAATAGGGTGTTTCTGCCTTTGAAGTGTAGCTGGGGGACTCTCCAGCTGATCCCGGGCTCCATGCGGCACTGATGCTTTGAAATGCCGGGAGGAGCCCGACTCCAAGCTCCCACAGCATTTCAAAGCGACAGCGCCATGTCCCCAGCTGAATCCAGGCTCTGTGCGGTTCCGCCGCTTTGAAATGCCGGGAGGAGCCTGACACCAGGCTCCGATGGCGGCGTTTCAAAGCAGCAGTGCCACGTGCCCCAAGCTCCACGTGGCACTGCCGTTTTGAAGTACCGCCTTCTTCCCTCCCCCTTGCTGCCTCTTTCTGACAGAGGCAGCAAAAGGGGGTGAGCAACTAGCCGACAAGCTTGTCGACTATCTGATAAGCATTTCGACTAGTCCTTCACATCCCTAGTTGCAACAGTCTTGCGGCCCACTAAGTAGGGCCACTAACGTGGCCTGCTCATTAGTCAAGGTAGCCCATCATTGCTATAGAGTGTACAATTCCTGGAAGCCCAGGTACACTTCTTGAACCCAGCACACAAACTAATTCTGCCTTGCTGTTGCATCTTAACCTTGGCCCTCCTACTTCCTGTGCCATCCCTCCAACGAACTCAGTTTCTCCCCAAAATAATAATTATACATTAACATTAAAAGTGCTTGGGCTTTGTACTCCACAACAGACTGGGGTCTACAGGGACCAGGATATTTCTCCCAAGAAGAGGAAATGCCCAGACTAGTCCCTGATCACTTTCAGTCAATCCAGGAATGGAGGCCAATCCACCTCCTTCCAAGTTTCATGGTGTTATTCTCACCTCATGCATTCAAAAATCTCTGCTGTGGTCTCCAGCTCTGATGATGTGACTGTGGAAGTGGGAACCAGGAGAGGGAATTCCTGTCAAGAGTATTGTGCACAGAGCTCCCAGTCCCCAATCATCCTGGTAACTATGAGACAACCACTGAAGTGCTACACCTAGGAGTCGCCACTCGCTGCAGTTTCAGACTCCCACTTATCTGGGCCTTGTGTGCCTGTTTCCAGAAGGCAAAGATAGGTCTGCAATTAGTGAACAAGGAGGGGCTGGAGTCCAGGCTGAATCTTACCTCAGTTCCCTAGGAATCTCAACCTCATAAGGTCTCTCTCTTTTCAGTGAAATCCTAATACTGACATTTTCAGCTGCCATCAATTGTCCAGCAGGAGTCAGGTAGCTAGCATATCGGATGAGATTTGTGTGGGAGACAAGATGTGTATGGACCATTTTTGGTTCTGTGTTTGTGAAGCACTGAGCACAATGGGATCCTGGTCTGTGACTGGGGCTAATGGGCATAGGGTGACCAGGTGTCCAGTTTTCAACCGAACGCCTGGTTGAAAAGGGACACTCTCCGGCCTGGTAAAAATGAGTGAGTGAGTGAGGATGGGGGAGAGTGAATGACGTAAGGAGGGAGGGTTGAGTGAGCGTAATGGGGCTGGAAGGAGGGGCTGGAGTGTTCAGTTGTGTTTGGTCAGAAAGTTGGCAACCCTAGCATCACATGATAACGTATTATAAACCCATAGATGCCCACTGCCCAGGAAGAAAAACAAAAAAACTACCACACCAAAAATGCTGCAGTGAGAGAATGAGTGAAGAGCCAAGCATACAAAAAATGGCAAATTCAGGCTGCCTGTGCAGTGTTAATTCTGGTCTAATTTCACAGGCACGATTATTACTTAATCTTCAATTACTTGATCACAGGGTATTTTTCAAACAAAATACAAATATCCATGCATTTTAACAGTGTTTCTAGACACAAGTAGCTTCAAATGGCAAGAGACTACCCTGGCTTAACCAACAGATCCTACAAAAGGGGCAATAAGGGCAACCCAGGGAATTACAGATCAGTCAGCTTACCAGGAAAGATAATGGAGGAAATAATTAAAGAATCCATTTGCAAACATCTGGAAGATAATAAGGTGATAAGTAACAGTCAGCATGGATTTGTCAAGAACAAATCTAGTCAAACCCACCTGACAGGTTTTTTTTGCAGGTAACAAGTTTTGTGTATAGGGGGAAAATGGTAGATGTTGTATAGCTAGACTTTAGTAAAGCTTTTGATTCAGTCTCACATGACCTTCTCATTAACAAAATAGGGAAATACAACCTAGATGGAACTACTGTTAGGCAGGTGTATAACTGTTGGATAATTGTTCCCAGAGATTGGTTATCAATGGTTCCCAATCATTCTGCAGAGATCAGTTCTGGCACAATTTATGTTCAACATCATCAATGATTTAGATAATGACATAGAGAGAACGCTTGCAATGTTTGCAATGGTACCAAGTTGGGAGGGGTTGCAAGTCCTTTGGAGGACAGGATGCAAATTCAAAATGATCTGGAGAACCACATAGTATGAAATTCAGTAAGGACAAATGCAAAGTAGTCCACTTAGGGAGGAACAAACAATTGCACACATACAAAATGGGAAATAATTGCCTAGGAAAGAGTACTGAATAAAAGGATCTGGGGATCATAACAACACTGTTGCAAAAAAAGCAAACATCATTCTGGGATGCATTAGCAGGACTGATGTAAATAAGACACAATAAGTAATTCTTCCACTCTACTCCAGAATGATTAGGCCTCAACTGAAGAATTATGTCCAGTTCTGGGAACCGCATTTCAGGAAGGATATGGACAAATTGAAGAAGGTTCAGAGAAGAGCAACAGAAATGATTAAAGATCTAGAAAAAATGACCTACGAGTAAATATTGAAGAATTGGGTTTGTTTAGTCTGGAAAAGAGAAGATCGAGAGGGGACGCTATAACAATTTTCAAATATCTAAAAGGGTGTTACAAGAAAGAGAATGAAAAATTATTCTCTTTAACCTCTGAAGATAGGACAAGAAGCAATGGCTTTAAATTGCAGCAAGGGAGGTTTAAGATGGACATCAGCGCTATGTCTACACTCCCAGCTTCTTGTGCCAGAAATATGCAAATGAGTATCGCCGAGTCTCATTTGCATACCTAATGAGCCGCCATTTTTTCAGAAGAGGCTCTTGCACCAGAAGGAGCTGTCTACACTGACCCTTCTTGCGCAAGAAAAACCCTCTTGCGCAATGCAGTTACGCCGATTACTTTTCAGGAAGAATGGTATTGCGCAAGAGGTTTTTTCTTGTGCAAGAAGGGGCAGTGTAGACAGCTCCTTCTGGCGCAAGAGCCTCTTCTGCAAAAATGGCGGCTCATTAGGTATGCAAATGAGGCTCGGCAATATTCCACTCTTAGCCTCATTTGCAGGGCTTGACAAACAGCGGCGAAACCACTAGCCAGCACTGTATTGCGCATGCGCAAGACCCGCATTGTGTATGCGTGCGCCACTGGTGAATGGGGCGTGCAGCTGAAATCTACTCTCCACGGGCGAGTAGATTCTATTGTTTGTCGAGCCCTGCTCATTTGCATATTTCTCACGCAAGAGGCCGCAAGTATAGACATAGCCCAGGAAAAACTTCCTAACTTTCAGGATGTTTAAGCACTGGAATATATTGCCTAGGGAGATTGTTACTTCTGCATCATTGGAGATTTTTAAGAGTAGGTTAGACAAACACCTGTCAGAGATGGTCTAGTGGTGCTTGGTCCTGCCATGAGTGCAGGGGATTGGACTCTGTGATCTCTGGAGGTCCCTTTCAGTGCTATGACTCTATTTATTAATACAACTATATATTCTAATTATTAAATTTATCTAAACCTAACTAATATTGTCCAAACAATAACTAGTCATGTAATGTCTAGGCTACGATACCTTCCCTCAAAGAAATCCATGTTGATTTAGAAGACCCTGTGACATAGTTGCCTATCTAGAGACACATTGAGACACTAGTGAGGAAACAGGTTTGCAGCTTCTCAACTTGAGTCCTGTAGCAGGGCTGGATCCTCTGCACTGTTCCTCTAGGTTTCCTTCCTCCTGAGAACATGATTTCTTCAGGACCTATGTTCCCATTCATCATGCATGCATTATCCACTACTTCTAAATGAAGTAGAAACTACTGGATCCTAAAAACATTTATTATTCTAGCTCATAAAGGTATGTGTCATGACTCACCATCACCTTACACATCCACAAAGAATTTTTAATCAAGATATTACAAATATATGAATTAAGTCACACACACTGATTTGATTTACAAATAGTATAAGAATATAATTATAGATGTCTAATTTTCATAGGATTTTTCTGGCATAACCCTGCACACCCGTATTGTGTTTTCATTCTTTTTTTTTTCCACTCCTGAGGTACAGTCATCTCGAGCTATGTAGCATTTGCTCATCCACACTTTACCTACATACCGTATATGCATAATCACCAGTCACTAAATCATTACTTAACCATTCTCTCTAAGGTTTTATGTAATATTTGTTAGTATCAATAAGAACTGACTACAGTATGTTTCTTCAGAATATGTGTATAGTAGTTTTCTAGCATCATTCTGTCTGTCCTGTAAGTATCTATAATACCTTTCTCTTCCTCTTTGAGCCTGAGAATGAGGCAAGTTGACATTTAGCATTAATATTTATATACTTCTCTTATATAGGAAAAAAAAGGAAACCACAAATATGTCATTTGCCAAAACTTGTCTACGAGCCAATTTGGTATATTTGAAGCTCCTATGTTCTGAAACAAGAAGTGCAACTAACAACCCTATTCTGTTGCCCAGAAGATCTAAACAGTGAAAAAAATAAGAAACAAATATTTGCATCAGAGGGAGTTACAAATTCAGAGATAACCTTAGCCTCCAATCCTTCAGTCTGATTGATAAGGTTGGATCCTTCCATTCATGTCCCTCACTGATTTATAGGGCACAAACTGTCTTTATTTTCTCTAGTGAAAATAAGTAATGTATTATTACCATAGGAGGATGGCTTGCTTCATGGGCTGCAGAGCCTGGAGGTAAGCCAGCCCTGATTACTGAATGAATACCACCTGAGAGAAATCAGGTGATTCCAGTATAAAAGGAGCAGGAAGTTGCAGCAAATGGAGAAAACTGTAGTGATCTATAGGGCTTGTGTGGGATCCTAAGTCATTCAGGAATCTGCAAGAAGTAAGAAAGGCTCCTGGAGGGAAGATTCTGATATCTGGTAGGGTTGTCAACTCTGACTGAAGCTATTCTGAGAGACTTTTTTTTCCTCCATTGTGATGTAATATAATTTTCTTAAAAGTATTCTATTAAATCCTCCAGGATTGCTTTCAATCGTCACCAGGAGATTAAGCTGATTCTGGGAGATGCCAGGCCAATTCTAAAGAGGTGGCAACCTTAATATCTAGGGGCTTGGATGCATAGATGTAGAAACCTGAGACTTTGACCTGGGAGTGGCCAAGCAGGAAAGGCTGCAGGCAGAAGGTCTGGGAGTAGTATGGTGAACAGGAGCATGCTGGGAAGGATCAGGCTTCATCAGAAAGGCTTGTATTGCTTCCCTATAGACACTAAAGGCAGGAAAAGCCTGGGAGTGACATGACAAGACTGATGGACTGTGTGTTGGGACTATTTTATTTTAGAGCATTGTTCATGTGAATAAACTAGGAAAAATGGTGGTGAATGGACAAGAAAAGCCCGCGCAGTCTTTATTTAAGAAGCCTTTTAAGAGGGACATGATTGGCAGAGCAGCCCAGCAACATCTCTGGCCATGAGTGCCAGAGAGGTGGCTGACTCTCTTACAACTACAGTTAATTAGAATGAATATGTAGAATTTTCATTCTCTTAAGAACATAAAAATGGCCATATTAGGTCAGACCAACAGTCCATCCAGCTCATTATCCTGTCTGCCAACAGTGACCAATACCAGATGCCCCGAGGGTGGGAACCCTCCCCTGTCACCCACCTCCACAGAAACAGAGACTAGGGACACCATTCCTACCCATCCTGGCTAACAGCCATTGATGGACCTAACCTCCATGAATCTATCTAGCTATTTTTTGAACGCTGTTAAAGTCCAAGCCTTCACCACATCCTCTGGCACGGAGTTCCAGAGATTGACTGTGTGCAGAGTGAAGAAAAGTAATAGAGATGTAGCTGTGTTAGTCTAGTCTAGCTGAAACACAGGACTATGTAGCACTTTACAGACTAACAAGATGGTTTATTAGGTGATGAGCTTTCGTGGACCAGACCCACTTCCTCAGATCAAATTGTGGAAGAAAATAGGCATGACCATATATACTGGAGGGATACAATAAAAAAAAGTGAACACATATAGAAAGGACAAATCAAATTTTGGAACAGAGGGGGGATGGGGGGGGGAGGTAAATGTCTGTGAGCTAATGATATTAGAGGTGATAATGGGTAAGGTAATTAGGGTCTTTGTTAAGACCCCCGGCATAAAGTGTCAAATTTAAGCATGAATGACAGTTCAGAGGCTTCTCTTTCAAGCCTGGTGTGAAAATGTCTTTGAATCAGGATGCAGGTAATCAAGTCATTGAGACAATGCCCTTTCTGGTTGAAATGGCAAGAAACTTTTTTCCTTTGTGATACTGTCTGATATCCGTTTTGTATCACAAAGGAAAAAACATGGACTGTAACAGTGTCAGTAAATATTGCAAGGGTTAACTCATTATCCAGTGTCTGCAATACTAGGCATATATAGCCCAATTCCTAGCTGTAACAGCAGTGCTGACCAGCTGTCAAGCTAAGTGGGAGTTTTTAAGAATCTAAGTGAAACCCTTCATTTGCAGGAGGGATGAGTGACAACTAATCCCAAATGAGAGGTTTAGCAGGTCTGAAAGAGATGTGTACACTGATAATTCCGTTTTAAAGAGACGTCCTAATGTATAGCTGCAAAAACACCACGGCACCTTAAAGACTAACAGATTTATTTGGTCATAAGCTTTCGTGGGAACAAAATCACTTTGTCAGATGCATTCGACCAAGGAGTTTTTACCCACAAAAGAGATTTATTTGGGTTGCTGGGCATAAACTTAAGTCTTTAAAATGTCACAGGACTCCTCATGTGAGAGCGAGTGAGGCACACAAGATCGCAAAGGTTGCGGTTCATCACTTACACCCCTTTACACGATTGACATCAGTGGCGTTCTACTGGTGTAAATCAGACGAGACCCCAGAATCAGAGCTAATAGGGTTGCACCTGTGCAACCGAGAGTAAAATTTAAGCCGCTGATTTCAATGGAGTCAGTCCAGATTCACGCCCCTGTGGAGCCAAAACATGGCTCTTTGACAGCCATTTCCTTACATACAGGAGCAAAGGAATCAGTTTCTCCTTGTCGAGACTGTAGTAACGTTTGTGCGGGGCGGGAGGAAGGAGCGGTCTCCTACCGTAACTGCTCCCCAGTCAGTAAGACCTCGGCCATGTGCTCCAATCCAGCAGCCTTCTGCTGCATGCTGTCCATGTCCTCCTCCATCGCTGCTTGCCGGGCAGACACAACACAACAGGGTTAGGGGAGGCTGCGGCTCTCAGCACTGCAGGACGGGGCTGGTCTCACGTGCTCAGCCGGCTGGGTTAAGTGACAACACAAACACATGAAGCCCCAAGCCCAGTCCGGATTCCCTCCCTCCCCTGCAAACCCAGGAACTCCGCATACCCTTCGCCTGCCGCGCACAAGGGAACGTTGCGCCCCGCGTTAATGAAGCCCCATCGATCAGGCCGTTTGATTAGGTTTCCCGGGGCTGCAGAGCAGCAGGGGAGGTTTTCATTTTGCAGCACCCCTTTTGCCCGGCGCTGCCCAAAACACAGAGCTGCGCCTTCCAAGCCCTGCGGCGAGGCACGCGCTTTATTTCTGACAGCTCAAAGGAAATACGCTTTCCGCTCCCGTTGCAAGAGCCTGCCTTCCCCGGCTGCTGCTTTCAGGGGGGCACGGCCAGCGCCTCCCAGAAGCTCCGCGCCTCCCTCTCCCTTACCTTAATTGCGCAGGTCACCTTTCCCTTCTGGAGGGAAAGACCCCACCGACTGCCTTGTTATTGTGTCACAGCCAGAGAAAGACACATGCTTGCAGCAGCAGGTCCGGCCAAGGCAGCAGCGTCCCCCTCCGTCTAGCAAATTGCTCGCTACTGCTTCCTCCAGCGTGCAAAAAAAAAACCCTGATTGCCAGAGCAAAGCCGTCGCAGCCAAGGGGGAGGAGGGGAGGGAAGAGAGGGCCCTATGTTTATCACCAGCGACCTTTGAGACTGCAGGGTGCAGCACAAGCTGCCAAGGTGCTCTGGGCACTCAAGATACAGCTAAGCAGCCTCCCTTGCTCCCCACCCTCTTGCAAGGAAAACTCACAGCTGTTCATGCCATCGCTCTCCACAGAGCTTTTCCTTCCTGCATGGCTTGCTCCACAGCAACTAAATAAAACTAGGGGGGTCTAGGGAAAATTAGAGGAGTGTGGGAGGGGGCCGAATAGACTGATCTTTTAGAACCAAATCCCCCCTCCCCCTCCAATTTTCCCTAGACCCCAGTAGACAGTGCAGAGCTCCCAGTGTGCTTCTCCTCCAAAATCACCCCAGGCTTTCCCTTCTGAGGCTAGGGCAGCCAGTGTTGCTTTCCCTCACTCAGTATGGGGGGAGGTAAGGGGAGAGGGGTTTCTTTCGTGTCAGAAGAAAAGAGCGAGCTAGAAAGAATCGCCCAGCCAAATGTGCTCTGAGCTCCAGTACCTGGCAGAAAGTACAGCGGCCTCTCAGGTTGCACAGAATGTACCTTGGCAGCTGGTCTTGGATATTTGCTAGAAGGAATCGGAGGCCAAATTCTGAGCACTCTAGCCTGTAATTCAAACTGCCCTATATCTCTAGCACTGTGTATTCTTGGTCACCTAGTAAGCCAGTGGGGTATTCATGAGAAACAGCTCCCCACTCCCTTTTCTTTGCATTCCCAGTCAAAAGGGGGTGCTAAATCCCAACAAGTAGAGAGAAGCCCACAGAAATTTCCCTCATGGGGGGGGGGGGGAAGAGGGACAAATGTCAAGTGCTAGTCAGGTAACTTAAATTTCTTACATGTTCTGTTATATCCCTGGGGGGAGGGGCAGAGTGAAAGTCTGAGAGGGTGATATGACAGTATTTGTAAGAAATGTAAGTGGGAGGCTCAGGGCAGGGGGAGGAATGTGGGAGGGGGGTGCAAGAGTTAGGGTTGGGAGTGTGAAGAGGGACTCAGGGCAGAAGACTGGAGAGTGTGTGGAGCGGTGCAGGAATCAGGGCAGAGGGGCTGGGAGTGAGGGAATTGGGGGGAAAGGTACCCTTTAGGGATGGCATGGAGCAGGGGCACCATTTCAGATTTTGGTGAGGGGGGGCAACCTGTGCATGCCAAAATGGGCGGAGAGAGTGAGAGCATGGGGCAGACTGAGGACAGGCTTCAGTAGTGTTACTGAGCATTCTCAGTGCAAGCCAAGCACCAAATGGGGAGGGAGGAACGAACCCCATCTGCCCACCCACCCATCTCTATCCAGAGGCTACCAAGGTACTGGAAAACTCTATTTTTTTGGCAGACAATTTAGCAGTTAGCTGGCAGGAGGACGGTATATAATTCCTATATCAAAGAAAGAAAATTAACCATTAGACCCACTCAATTCTAACCCTAGCATATTCTGATATCTTGTGGCAAGTCACTTAAGGGACACTGGTTAGTCTTAAAAATGTAATGTATATTCTTACTTTGTTACTAACTCTGTGGAGAGAGAGAAACTCTGTCAGGACTCCTAGGTTCTATGTCAGCTCTGGAAGAAGAGTGGGGTCCAGTGGGTTACATCAAGGGGGCAGATAAATTTCAGCCCTATATAAGAACATCAGAATGGCCATACTGGGTCAGACCAAAGGCCCTTCTAGCTCAGTATCCTGTCTTCCAACAGTGGTCAATGCCAGGTCCTTCAGAAGGAATAAATAGAAGAGGCAATCATCATGATCCATCCCGACACCCATTCCCAGCTTCTGGTAAACAGAAGCTAGGGACACCATCTTTGCCCATTTTGCCTAGTAGCCATTGATGAATCTATCCTTCTTAAACTTATTAATGGCTACGTCTAGAC
>CM057846.1:19988207-20007134 GCA_030068395.1 Apalone spinifera
GCGCAAGAAGCCCTCTCTTACCACGCTTTACTGTAAATCTTCTTGCGCAAGAACGGGCGGGCAGTGTGGACACTCTGCGGAAGAACGGCTGTTCTTGCGCAAGAACCCGCCAGTGTAGACATAGCCTTAGAGTCCCCAGCCCCCAGAGCTCCCCAGCTACTAGCCTCATCCCCAAAGCTCCCAGTGCCTGCCCTGCCCCCCTTACCTAGCCCTGCGCTGCCTCCCAGCTGCCAGCTGAGAGTGGCTGCTCTAAGGCTACTGTGCTGGGATCTGCATAGCCCTCCCGTTGCACAGCAAAGCACTTTTCTGTGTTCAGGAAGAGAGCCTACTCCTGCCTGGTGCTGGTTGGCTGGGAGGCAGAAGAGGACATGCCTCTTCCAACAGCAGCAGCGAGAGCGGTGTACCCCACCTCTGGCCCCCAGAGCCACTGTGGCCCAGCTGCCAGAGGTCTGCATCCCAGCAGTGGGACGTGGAAGAGAGCAAAGTGACTCTATGTGATCAGGATACTATCCTACCCAGGACACTGGGAGAGCATCAGGGTAAGTTACTTGTGGTACCTACTGACTGTGTGGAAGCTTGTAGCAGTCTAGAAAGCTGCAAGGGGAAGGAGGATGTCTCTGACATCTTACCAGAGAAGTCTGTTTGTTTGTCTGAAAGCAGGTTGTGGAGAAACCTGTCTGGTGGGCCCGAGGTGATTCAGGGGGTAAGGGACACTCAGGATGAGTTGATGGTGGCTCAGCAGGGCAATGCTACTGTAGGGCCAGGGAAAGGTGAGCTTTTGCTTACAGAAGTTCATAGGGAGGAGGATCCTTATGGTGATGTTGGCCGGCAGCTTGCTGTGCCTGAAGGGGGTAAAAGTGACTTGGGGTTAGAAAGATCTAATGTGGACAAGGGTGAGGAAGTTGCAGAGGGATTGGAGGTTGTTTTAGATGGAGTGGAGACACCCAGGAAGATGAAGCAGCCCTCTGATGTCCACTTGTGTAGTTTTTGTGTATTGTGTGATTGTCCAGCTTGCTGGGGAGTGTGTGTTGCTGGGACAGGGATGGTTCCAGTTTGATCCTGTGAGTGGGCAGTGTGTGTCTCAGGTTCTGAGGTAGGAATGTGTAGCTGGGTATACAGAATAGAGCAGCTGTGTTGCACTGAATCTCTATGGAATGCAGGAGATGGCAGAGAAACTCCCATCTCTGGGCACTGTGGACACTTGTAATTTATCGGTGAACTTAACGTCTAATTCCAGGAGAAAGCAGAGGTTAGTGGTGAAAGGACAATAAAGCTGTAAGTCTATCAGGCCAGTACACCTAAGCCCTGTCTCTGTGAGGCAGTGGCCCACTTGGAAAACTAGATTGAAAGCAGAGGGCCAGATTAGTATCTGGACTGCTTGCTACCGGATTAGCTGTGGGAAGCAAGGAAATTCCATGGCCATTGTGAGCAGCCAGCCCTTTGTCTTTAGGATAGGGAGTTCAGAATTTGAACCCACAGGACAAGGGGAAAGGGCAAGACTTGTGTTTGCCAAGGAAGGCTGCAGCTTTTTAAATCTAAAAGTCCAGAATTGTCAGGGTACACTTGCTATGGGTTTGTTCCCATGGCTGATGTCAACTTTCGTAACCACTGTACTGCAGTTACTAAGAATTGTAACAATGTCCAATGTGCATGATTTTGTGCCAAAATCCTGGAAACTGTTGAGAAATGTACCTAAGGACACACTGTATGTTAAAAAGCCTTGTGATATTAAAATTTCACAGTTACTACCTGTAATTTGTATTGGAGCTTCTCACCTGAGAAGGGGCATCCAGAATTGGTGTGCTATGTGAAAGGAGAAACTGAGGCACAACTACATTTTGTTTCGTTACTAAGTGTCAAGATGCCTACATTATGGGAATGAGAATACCTATATTAACTCAATAATAATTGGATTTCAGACCATTGCCAAAGCTGGCATGGATAAATTTAATTTCTTTAGCTCTGAGCAAGTACCCACTAATGGGTGTTGGGTCCAAATGCTGTGCAAAGAGGCCCATGTAAGGTGTCAAATTAAAATGTGTACTCTGCTGATTCTATGTATAATACTTGTGTACTTTTGTGGTTTTTGTGTATTATGAAATGGACTCTGTTCTTGTATTTTAAAATTTTTCTGTCTGAAGGAAGCAATGGGCCTGGACTGACTACTGTGAGGAATGATTATTCAGTGAATGGCAGTAGCGCTGCTCCAGGGACAATGGCCCATACACACCTGAGGAATGCGTATGGGAGCTTGCAGATCAACCAGTGCATGGGACTGCTTGCATGTGGAACACAGACAGGTCATTTGATTATGTGACCAGCTCCAGTTGGAAGATGCAAGAAACATCAACGGGCCCTTTGAGGCTGACACTAAAGACTTTTAAGCTAGCGGTTTGTACTATCTCTGCTAACAGCCTGCATCAAGCACTCGGTGATTGATGTATGACATGTGTTCTTGTTAACAATCTCACTATCAACTTTTTCTTTCTTTTATTAATACCCCTTTCGAGTTTAGATTCTAAAGGATTGGCCCAAGTGTGCTCTTGTGGGTAAAATTTAAAGTAAAAATTGTCCTGGAACTGTGGCTGAGTCCTTTGGACCAGGAGGATCTGTTCGGAGTTGGCGAGTGTGGGTTTTTTAACCTCTCATCTGTGTGTGAGGTGTAGATCTGATTGTGGCACAGAAAAGCTGGGGTGTTGAAGGGTTTTGCTGGTGAGGCTTCCTGCTAGCTAGGTTGGCAGCTGAAGCACTCTGTATAACTGGTGGGATGCCTTATGGGAAAGGTCCCCAAGAGAGGGCGGTAAGTAGCTCTGGTTTTGAGCAATTTGCCCTGAGCTGATGCCTTCAGCAGTGCCAAGAATCAGCCTGGAGTATGACAATGGTGTATTCCACGGAATGCACAGAGCCTGGTCAATTGAGCTTTGGATCAGGACCCTACGCTGTTCTAAATTTGATTTTGAAATTGAGAGTGTGATTGATTAAAGGGGCATTTATAATGAGTCAACTACGAGATGAGGGCCTTGGCAAAAAGGCTCTGCAAAAGTAATACTCTAAAAGAAATTTACTTAGGACTCTCTGGCTACGTCTACACTAGCACGTTCTCACCCAAAAACTCTTTTGCGGA
The DNA here is from genome assembly GCA_030068395.1 of Apalone spinifera. NCBI lineage: Eukaryota > Metazoa > Chordata > Testudines > Trionychidae > Apalone > Apalone spinifera. The sequence goes on from CM057846.1 coordinate 19,991,332, forward strand.
AGAGTTCTTCTACAAAAACTCTTCCAGAAGAGAGCATCTGTACTGGCATGTGCTCAAGAGATGTGCTTTTGCGCAAGAGCATCCATGCCAGTGTAGATGCTCTCTTGAGCAAGAAAGCTCTGATGGCCATTTTAACCATAGGGCTTTCTTGTGCAAGAAATTAATGTTGCCTGTCTACACTGGCCTCTTGCGCAAGAACAGTTGCGCAAAAGGGCTTATTCCTGAGTGGGAGCATCAGAGTTCTGGCGCAAGAAGCCCTGATTTCATACATTAGAACATCAGTTTACTTGTGCAAGAACACGCAGCCAGTGTAGACAGGCAGCAAGTTTTTGCACAAGAGCGGCCGCTTTTGCGCAAGAGCGCGCCAGTGTAGATACAGCCTCTCTGTCTATCAGTCGTGGTACTCCACAGAGGTGGAAGAGGTTTGTTTAATTTTCATGTATTCCATAGTCTAATAAAGTGTGCATGTACTTATTAACTATGTTTTATCCTAGGCTTCCCAGAAGAAATCACAGCAAGTGTGGCCAGAAGCTGTCCAGCACCCCCTGCAATTTGGGGGGCATGTCATAACCATGAGGGCTGGCCAGCACATGGGGACTAAGGGGTTAACTATGTCTCCTATCTCTAGCCAGATATCTGGTCAGCCAATAGTAATGCAGGTAGAGATTTCAAACTGGGACAAAGGAATTTTTAACTTTTCCCTCCTTGTCTGAGTCAGAGCGTTTTCTTCCACATAACAGGGAGATGGGAAGGCCTGTCTCTCTTCCAAGAATGGACTTCTTATAAGTGTAAGTAGGGCAAAGTCTAGATAATCCATCAGGTTTTATTGTTTTCTGGTTTGGGACTGTGGAATTGATGTCTGAGCTGTTTGAAGTGTATTTTTTTCTTTTCTCTTTAAAAGTGTTTTCCTTTAGTAACCAAGTTTCTGCCCATGGGGGATCCCCCATGAGTATATCAATTGGTGGCTCTTTTTCATCTGGCCACTTAATTATGCTTGCAACTATGGTATTGTTTTGATAATAAAAGTTTGTTTTCTTTTTCAAATTAACTGGTATTGGTTAATTTTTGTGTCCTGGTGTTATTTTAGGGAGGAGGTTTCCCAGGTGATCTCTTCCCTGGTTTCTTTGGAATACTTGGGTAGTGGCAGCATTTTTTATTCCCCAAAATCTGGGTATTAGGATTCTGAGAGGAAGTATTTGTACCAAAGCCTGTAGAGATCAGGTTTTGGGGTGCTTTTGCGGGCCCCCCACTTCTGCATTTATTGTGCCAGAGTGGGGAACAGCCTTGATAGAGGCATTCCACTGGACTCCATTATCCATAGATGAAATGTAAATCACTTCTCATTCTTACCTTCACACAATGTTAACTATGGCCAAACGTTTGCTCTCCCAGCTTTGTTCTGACAGTTCTGCCACTTGTTTCTTCCACTTATGTCCTCATACCACTCTGTTCATTGAATGATCTTCCAGATCCAAAAGGTCAAGGAAGTCAATAGAGACATTAGAAAACAGTCTGTCAAATATGGGGGAGAGATGCCTGAGGTCCTGACAAATTCATGTCTCTGAAAAATGCATCATGGATGATGAAATCTGGTCTCTCCCCATAAAATCTGGTCTTTTGTGCACTCATACACTATACTACACAGCAGTGTTTCTCATAATGGAGGTGCCAACCTAAAACAACGTTGTAGGGGCAGTGACGGATTAACCACTGAGCTGATGGGGCCTGTTCCCAAGTGCCCCGACCACCAGGTCAGAGGAAGCCTGCACACCCTGACACCGCTCTGCAGCAGCAGTGAAGCCCCTGCATGGCCCCTGACCTGGTTCCCATCAGGGTAAGCCCCTCCAGTGGCTTCCAAACCCATCCCCAGCAGGGCAAGTCCCTGTACCCAACCCACTCTCTAGCAGAAATGTTGGGTGGTAGAAGCCCCAGTATGCCACCTATCTGAGCTGCAGCTCTGGGACTGAAGGAGCTCTCACTCTCTGGTTTTGGACCCATAGTTGGACGGGAAAGCAAAAAGGAGCAAAAGGGCTTGCAGTGTTATAGTAGGGTGTAGACTGGGGGGACCCTGCGTGGAACAGGGGCAGGCCCTGGAAAAGGTCAGAAAGGGGTGGGGCTGGAGGTGGTGCCACAAGCAGAAGGGGCAGAATGCTGGGTAGGGCCCTACACCAATGTTCTCTCTAAACTGTGGGGCAGCACAGCTTCACAGGTGCTTAATCAGCCTCACCCAGTCAGAGGCTCAGGGCTCTATGGGCTGAGCTGACTGACTGGGCGGGGCTGATTAATCATCTGTGAAGCTGTGCTGCCACGCATCTTAGACAGAACATTGCCCTACACCTGCTAAGGCCCCAGGCCTAAGGAAACCTTATTCTATCGCAGTTTTGGGAGGGGGGTTGCACTATTACTGTAGCGGAATCACGATATTTCCACCCTCACTTCTGTGCTCTCTTCAGAACTAAGTGGCTGGAGACTGGTGACTGCTGACCAAGCACCCAGGTCTGAAAGTAGTGCCACCATCAGCAGCAGTGCACAAGGAAGGATGGGAATACCGAGAACCCCTTACAATAACCTCACAACCACCTCCTCACTACTCCTTTGGGGTTACAACCCCTACAATTACAACACTGAAATTTCAGATTTAAATATTTGAAATCATGAAACTTAGGAGTTTTAAAATCTTATGACCATGAAATTGACCAAAAGGGACCGTGAATTTAATAGCAACCTACTTTAGAATGAGGATTTGATACAATTGCCCAGATGTGTTGTTATCTGACTACATTTATCTGATAGTGATTATGAATTGTTCAACCTGGATACACAATTTTGGTTTAAGGAACAGCTACAGGGAATTTGGTGAGATGCCAGCCAAGTAGCTATTGCCATGAAATGTGAAATCACAGTCCAGCTCTTTTATTAAAGAAAAACTATAAGCTACAAACATAAGCAAATAGTATTTCACAAAGTTCGACAGCTTTGTCTTTCTACAGCACAGAAAAATCTAGGCTGAATAGAATGCTAGATGTAAAAATATCACTCTGGTCATAGTGACATCTGGTGGTACAGCATAGACTTGTAGAATGTAAATGTTTGTCATCAGTTTGGGCTAAAGTTGCAGGGGCAACGTCTAAACTGCAGGCTTCTTTCGGAACAAGCGTTTCTGGAAGAGATCTTCCAAAAAACTTCTTCCGAAAGAGTGTGTCCACACTGCCAAAGCGCATTGAAAAAGCGATCTGCTTTTTCGAAAGATAGCGTCCATTCATTGTGGATGCTATCTCACATTTAAACTATAATTACTATGGACATAGTAGCCACCAGGGCACCTGTGCTTTTTCCTCTTTCCTCTTCTTCCGAAAGAACTCCCTTCTTCCCGTTCACATGCGCCTTTTTCTGAAAGAGCTCTTTTGGAAAAAGGCTTCTTCCTCATAGGAAGAGGATTACCGATGTCGGAAAAACCCCTTTGTTCTTTTGATTTTCTTTCAAAAGAACACTATTGCAGTGTGGACGTAAGTGAAGTTTTTTTCGGAAAATTGGCTGTTTTTCCAAAAAAAAAACAAAAACCCCTCTGTAGTGTAGACATACTTAGGGAGAGGTTAGTCACTCTTTCGTTGCACCTAAACTTGAAAGGTGTATATTGTATAAAGCCTCCGCCCAATGCAGTATAATGTGAATGTAAGTTTTGTAACCTTTTGAGCTCTGTAATATCCCATTATGTGAGAAAGGGATCAGAAAGATTCTTGTGATTCAGCATGATCACACTGTTGCTCTTAGACGTAATTAGAATATAGATTGTGTTATAAAAAATATGATGAATCTTTCTTTGCATTGAAAGAGATTGATACCTTTTGTATGGACAATTGTATCCCTTTTCCCATGTGTGAAATGACTGTAAGGTTCCTGGGGAGGAGGAATGAATGAGTTTGGAATGTGAGTGTTTGGAGAAGAAGTGTCAAGGTACCAAAAATTGAGACCTAAACAAAGCAGATCAGTGCAGGACATTATGGACAGCCTTGGAGTGTAAAGAGCTAGCACCCTTTTACAAACAAGACAGCCTTGAACTAACACTGAAAAGGAGGCACCAACTTACTGTACTAATGTCAGTTGGCAAGATAAACAGATGTTAAAATGGTGATTGATGAAGAACTGCTGTAGCAAAATGCATAGACTTGAATGGGAGAAAAGTCCTATAAAAGATAGGGGATCTTGCATGAATCTCTGGTTCTCATCTTGTCAAGATCAGAACGTCAGTCCAGACCAAGAGAAGTCCCTACTCCTCCCCCTCCCATTTAACTCACCTGGCCAGTGAGTTAATGTGAGTGACAGACTGGTAACTAGGGAAAAGCAAGACAGGGTTTGCTTTTTTGTATATGAGTGTATGGATTTATGTGTGTGATCAAGTTCAATCTCTTTTCCATTTAATTTCATTTAATTCAACAACAGCATTTAATAAAAGCAATATATGTGTAACCCTGAATTGGTCTTAAGTGAAAATAAGGTAACAGTTCCAAGCTCACTTACACATATTCACATGTAGTCATGGTAACATGGCTGTGTGAAGCACATATCAACAGGGTTCAGAGAGTTTATTTTGGCATGACCAGCCTCTGTCTCTGCTGGTTGCTCACTGCTGTCAGTGATATCCTGACTACATTACTATTTTTAGCGTACTAGCTCAATGAGCTAGTGCAAATATGTCCTTGGAAGCTAGGAATCACACCTCATGTAGACAAATCCTCAGAACAAATGGGATCAGTCAATGTTATTAAGACAATAATCACCAGTGTCTATTCTTTTTGGTCCAAGTTTGTGCCTAGGTTTGGGTGAGAAAAACAATTAAAATGCTAAATATGTAAAATGCCCTTAGCAGCATGCATACAATTTGTTATTGTGAAGTGTTTATGTAAGTATGTGGAACCTACTGAGAGGCGTTTCTTGTATTTATACATGCATGGCTCAAAACCACATTGTTGGACGTCAAGTGGGAGAAAAAAAGGCATAATTAGGAGCCATCTTTTAGACTGGCACCAGTCTGCCTAGAGGCCAGCAGAAGAACTGATCTTCCCCAGGGAAGTTGCAAGTTGTAGAATATTGGAGTTATGTGTATTATACACATGTGAGCATTTATATTGTAAAGTGGGCTTTTTGCCCCAATTCATTGAGTTTTTAAAAAAATGATACATCAGATAAATTGTTTTTACTACTTACATGTTAAATTAGTCTGACTCCATGTGGTTGTTTTTGGAAGCTAGCTAGGGAGAGAAATGTAAATTAGAGATTTCTTATTTGTTGATTCTCAAAGAGGGGTGGGGAAATAATGGCGGTAAGTGAAGTTACTGGTTCTTTTATGAGAAAAAACATGGAAGTATAATGCTGGGAGTTTGGTGAAATGTAAATAAATAGGATTGCTTCAAAGAAATACCTGATTCCACCATTTCTCCTAAACTCCTACTGGAAATGAGCTTCAAGACACTCAATTAGCTAACTGTTTGGGCCACAAGAGGTAATAATGACTATAGAAATCTGGAGTTTCATAGAATCATAGAATACTAGGACTGGAAGGGACCTCGAGAGATCATCGAGTCAGTCCCTTGCCCTCATGGAAGGACCAAGTACTATCTAGACTAGTTTCTTATTGTATCTTTTCTGTTCTGACAACAACTTGCAGTAGGAGTGTTTGGCCAGCACTTCCTGATCTCATAACCAACTTACAATTGTATTGCAGAATGATAAAACAAGCCTACAAAACAAGACTTATACTGCATTATGTTATAATTTTTCTTTAAAAGGGATCTGATCAATCCTTACCGCCGTTATTTTTAGTATCACCCTTAATTATGTTGTGTGATGTTCTATTTTAGTGGTTTTCAACTTCTGATCTGAGAACTATGTCTAAGATTTCCAAAGGAGTTGTCATGACCATGAGGGTTAGCCAGCATCCTGGGAACTAAGGGGTTAACTATGTCCCTTACCTAAACCAGGTGGCAGGCAGCCAATAGAAATGTAGGTAGGAATTTCAAACTGGGGCAAAGGAATTTTTGGGTTTTTCCCTCCTTTGTCCTGGGGAGTTCCTCTCCAGCTACTGAGAGAGACAGACATGTGTCTCTCTCCAAGAAACCATTCTTCACTTTCTGTAAGTAGGGTAAGGTTTAGATAAATCCATTAGGTTTTATTGTTTTATGGTCTGGGAATGGGATCTGATGTCTGTGCACTTTTAAAAAAATGTTTTGGCTTTCCTTTGTAACTAAGTTCTAGGCCCACGGTAGAGTTTCTCTGAGTATATTATTTTGTTACTTTTCCATCTAGTCATTATGCTTGCAGCAGGAATATTGTGGTGATAATAAAAGTTCTTTCTCTTTTATTTTTATTAATCTGGTATTGGTTAATTTTTGTGTCCTGGTTTGTACTTTAGGGGTGAGATTTCCCAAGTTATCTCTCCCCTGAACTTTGTATCAATACTTGGGTGATGGCAGTGGAGTTTTTATCTCCAAAATCTAGGTTAAGATTTTGGGGGGAAGTTTTATACCAAAGCCTGGTAGATAAGGTTTTGGGGTACTTTTGCTGGCCATCACTTCTGCATTTATCATGCCAGAGTGGGGAATGAGCCATGACAGGAGTCTACATCTCCGAAATGTTGTAGGGGTCTTCAAATGAAAAAGGTTGAAATTCACTGATCTAGTGCAACACTGTCCACAATCACAGGCTATTTAGTGCATTGTTGTTTGACAGCTATTGGAAGAGTACTTGCCATACACATTTTAGGGAAAGAGACTCTGTCCCCTCCAAACCTACTAGCTGCCAGAATTGTCCTGTTTTTTCCATTTGGTCAGTCAAAACATTTTTTTCTTAACTATGAAATGTTACTTCCAGACATCTCTAAACAAAATGGACTGTGCTCTGTACTTACAAGAAACAAATAGTTCAGTGAAATAAGTATTAAGAACGGTAGCTAGAGATAAGAGCCAAATGAGATTACCCTTCCTTTAAGCTGTTATTTTGATCAAAGGGAATGTTATTGACGCTTGTACAGTGATTCATGATCTACTAATTCAGAACCCCAAGTTATACCAAGTTACTGTCCCAGTCAGCAGGGTAACCCCTGAGGCAAAAGCAAAGTTCCATTCTAGCTTATATGGGAGAGGTCCTTGACAAGACAGTTGAGCAGGACACAGGGAAATGAGGTCTGTGCAGAGATAGTTGAGGAAGCCACCTGGAAGCTCCCTTCATGGAAACCAAACCAGACTATGGAACACCGGGTTTCTTAGAGTCACCCTCTCCCATTTCTTCCCTTTCTTTCTGCATCTTTGAATAAGGCAGAAGTGAGGTAGCTCTTAAAAGTGGTGAGGTCCCTTGCCACCACACACACGCTTCCTTGTAATTCAAGCACTGCAGCTCAGCCTTTGCTGGTAAAGCAGCATATGGGGATGAAAGGGAGCTCTGGAGCAGTCCTGTTGGTTATGATCAGAAATCTCTGCCTACTGATTTGTAGAAGGAAAACTTGCCTCTCCCATTTCTCCACTCACTCCCATCTGGAGTAGTTGGAGGAAGTGGAAGGGATGAGGCAAGCTGAGGTATCAGGAGGTGAGCAACCAGTGGCCCCAATCATAGTGAGCATCCTCCATAACATTTCCTCCAATTACAACTCTATATCCTTTCACAGAGTTAGGGAATCCATGTAAAGATCAGATGTTGAGGGTCAGAATTAAATCAGTCATCCAGGGGGCCTGAACCTGACACAAGTAATCTTTACTCACCAGCTATTCTCAATGAAATCAGTGGGAATATTCAAGTGAAGAAATTTTCAGTAAAATGGAAAAAATATTGAGGGCCATTGTGGTGTAAATGAGAGCAGCGTCTGGACTAAAGTGGGTCAAATTTTTGAACAAAAGAAGATGAAATGGCCAGACTCCTATTGAGAGCAGTGAGGCTCTAAGCAATTTTGAATGTCTACTTTATTGAGTTACTTAAATAGGAGAGGTTGTGTAACCACCTGAGGCAGAACAGAATCTGGGACCTCTGGAGCTTAGTATAGAAGCCTCTACAGCTAGAGCTATAAAACCAGCTGGCTCTCAGCTTAGGCTGTGAAGCTCGCTCATTTTTCTCTCTCACTGTAAGTGGTCTAAATGGCACTAGATGGAACAGTGAACCACACCCCATAGGTTGCATGCTAAGCTCTGTTGAAAATCTAGCCGGGTATGATAGTCAGGACTGGAAACTCATTAACAGTTGTGTTTTGACAACAGGCTTGGGATATTTAAAACAGGAAGTTGGACCGGTGTTCTAAAAATAAATTTTCCTCCTTTTATTTAGGGCTCCTACTTTTTTTTCCTCATAATCTGAGCAGCTGCCATGAGCCGTGTTCTACAAGAGGTCATACAGTGATTACCCTTTTCCTTTGGAAAACATGTAAGATAGTTGCCTTCAGTGTTCTCTGGAAGCTGTTTGCTTGGGCAGCCACCCAGGGTGGCAGGGCAAACTACTGCTGCCTTTACTTCTGTGCTGCTGAAAGCAACAGTACAGAAGGATGGCATACTGTGGCATTGCTGCCTTTAGTTTTGCCCTGCTTCTGGAGGCAGCGCTGCCTTAAGAGCTGGATGGCTGGATAGCATTGACTGCTGACTGGCCATACAGCTCTGAAGGGAGCTCTATCACCAGGTGCAACACAGAGTAAAGGGTGGCATGGTATGGTATTATCAACCTTACTTCTGCACTGCAACTGGTTGAGGAGTTTCCCTCAGAACAGAGTGGCTGGGTAGTTGTGGTCACTGGCTGGCCGCCCAGCTCCAAAGGCAGTACTGTCATCCGCAGCAGCATGGAAGTTAGAGTGCAAGGGGATGGTACTGGCACCTTTATTGCTGCTCCACCACAAACAGCGGCACATACATAAGGGTGGCATGGTATGGGTATTGCAAAACATACTTCCACACGCTTTCTGGTGGCACTGCCTTCAGAGCTTGATGTCAGGACAGCAGCACAGACGGATGGCATGATATATTATTGCCTCCCTTCCTTCTTCACCTCTGTGGGTGATAGCATTGCCTTCCAAGCCTGGTGGCCAGAGAGCAGCAGTTGCTGGTTGAGTGTTCATGTTTGTTTCTTCTCAGGAGCACTATTTTTTTTAAACCTGCTCCCATCCTGCCCCATATGCCCACTCCCACTGCCACCTACTCTCGCAATTGTTTAAATTTGATCCCACTCCTGCTATTATGGCAGTGGGTCCTGCTGGACCCCTTGGATCCTCATCCCTCTGCAGGGCTTTAATGCCTACTATTTTTCATCTTGTTTTGCCCGTTTCCCCTTGATATGCACCCTGAGTTGGTGACCTGTTTGCCCTGCTCTGATTATGGCCCTGCTCTGATTATGGCCCAAACTAGCACAATGCTTGGGTGGCCATTGTGCTGTCATGGCAAGCTGGTAAAAGGTGATGAGAATGGCTTCTGGGTTATCTTCAATCCTCTTCTTTGGGAGTTTTAGCTGAATGTTTGGAAATTGAGTGGAGTTTGAAGATCTTGCTTCAGGATTTACATTTGGCCTCTGAAGTTGTAAGAGGGTGATGTCATGGACTGTGTGGCCCAATGGCCAGAGTCAATATGGCTGCCCTCTTGAGTGAGGCAATGGCGTTGCAGTCCTGCACCTAAGTCCACTTCACCATCCTTAATCTCAGGGAAGCCTGGAGTCAACATAAGTACCCTCTTCTTCAGGGCTGTGTGGCCCAATGGCTAGAGTCAATATGGTTGCTCTCTCCATCAGACAATATGGCCAGAGTCAATAGGACTGTCCTTGTAGTTGGAGCTCTGTGGCCAATCAGAGAGTAAGTAGAGGTGTGGTTTAATGGCTGTAGGAAATAGAGGATGGGCACCACCCAAGTGGGGAGCTGGCCAGGATACTGGGATCCACACTTTCCTTACTACATTGGATCGTAGCCTAAGGCCCTATTAGTGAGGAGTACATTTGTCACTGGCTCAGCGGGGATGCTACCAAAACACACCGAGTTAGCTTTCAGTTCTCTAACAATATCAACATATTGTCCTCCTGGGTTATACTCTGGAGTGCAGCTCTCAAGGACAGTAGGGAAACCTCTATTGCAGTGCTGGGCAACCTGCAGCCCATGGGCCATCAGGGTTCTATGTGTGCCCTGTGAGCCATTTTATTGACTGCTGCCCACGCACAGGATTGCCAGGTTCTGCTGGTTTCCATCTGCATAGTTTTTTTTACTTACCTCTATTACTAAAGTGATACACACGTAAACCAAGAGCATTTTGACTATGAGCCGTGCGTCCCTCTGCATTCCATCAAAGTGCTGCTGCAGGTCAATAGGCACACCCCACAAATTCTAGGTATGTAAACGCAGTTAACAAAACTACTCTATCGCGGGAGACCCATCTTGGTTATGACAATTTTATGGACCAATGAGATGGAGGCCCATTCACTAACCTACATTGCCCATTGGTGCACTATTGCCTCCAGCAGAGACTCTTCCTTGTACTAGTTGCTTGGGACTTGGGTTTTTGGAGCTGACAGACTTCTATTCCCTTCTCCTTAACGACCTCACTCTCTTTCTGGGAATCCAGTAAGGATCAGGCAAGAGCTGGGTGTGTCCTGCCCACTTACCAACCTGGTAGCTCCCCTCTCAGACATTCATGGGTCATCCAGGAAGACAGAGACAGGAACTGGTCCCTAGAGACACAGTCCTGTAGTAACTCATCCACTTGGAGATTCTTTTCATGCTCTGTAGCAATGGATTCATGGAACACATGAACCCACGATTATTAGCAAGACTCCAAACCAGGACCTTTGAAGCCATCCTCTTCCCACTGGCTGAACAAGGAAGTCTAGGTGCTAAAAACAGGTAGCAGGATCTTCACCAGTCTCCATCATGCAGGCACTGAGGGGACACTCAGACAGACCCACACCTTGAGAGGTGGGAGTTTTTGGCAGAAAATTCTTATCTCCCCCAACTTATCTGTATTCCTGTAGCCCATTCTCCTGGTGCCAATCCCAGCACCACAGGTCTTCAGCATCATGTATTGTCAGCCCCCTGGGGAGGGGGAGGAAGAGAGAGCCACAGATCAGAGATTACACTTGTCACAGGACTGTAAGGTGTAGGATGCACTGGTGAGACCTCAAACACATACTCTGGCCTCTCTCATTCACATCCTACTGCAGGCTTTGTCCTCGACCATTTCTTGTTTCTCTGGACTTGACATTTTAGAATGCCTTGGTGCTCAATATAATGACAGAACCCTTTCTCCATCACAAATTGCTTTAATGCCCATTATCACACTCAGACTCACTTCTGCCAGGAATTGCAGGAGTGTTTTGCTTCCCATTGGACGAATTGGGATCCTGAGGTACAGAGAAAAGAAATGATCTACATCAGGTCACACAGCAAGGTGATGGCAGAGTCAGAGAGAAAAGCCAATGTAGTAGGGTCACCAATGTAGTAGATCAGGATTTATTGGTGTGGTGTCCTGACAGGTCTCCTGCTCTGTCAATGATGATAACCAGAAGGCTGGGTGCCTGCCTGTGTGCTCAGTGATGTGTGCTGTGTTGACTTGTGCAATTAGTCAACACAGCAGACTCCAAGAGAGCCCTCAAAGACCACAAATCAGGATTGAAGGCACCCGGCCAGATTTATTATCAAACGAAGTACAGTAATAGTTGTCAGTAGACTCTACCAAACCACTACACATCTGTACCCGCAACAATGGACTCAGCTCAGTCAGTGGGAGGTTCCACTAACCCCTCGAATGGACAAAGACTGCCCCTCCAAGACACCACTTTATATACAGATACAAACAAGTTACACATCTCTCCTGTGTCAGGTTACCACCCTTGGACACTACTTAGATACCACCCATCACCCTTCACCTCATGGTTCACCTTAGAACATCACTATCCATCATGCTGTCATTTTAGATCCTTTCCTGAACCTGGGTCAGTATCTGTGGGGAGAGTGAGTATCTGTGTTTCCTCTAAGCTTTTCCATCCAGGCGCAGAATAAATTTTGTCATATGCACCAACGTATGTGAAGATGTGCACCACCAGTAGAAACATATGCTTCTGGCTCTGGGAACTGTGGGTGCACTGCTAATAATCTGGGTAGCATTTGAATCTCTCCTGGGCACCCGTACAAGCACTCAGCTTACAGGGAACACTGAATGTGGGTACCATAGTCTCTCTGCATACAAAGAGGAGAAAACTTTAATTTAGAAACTAGATCAGATGCTTCAGTATTGGTAAAGTAGCTGCTCCTTTTAATGGTTTAAAACTAATAAAACACCAATAACACAGACTATTTCAGCTATTGGATAGGATAACACTATTGACCTCAGATAACTGGGACTGGAGCCTGAACACAATCAAAAATTCAGATGATCTAGAAAATAGGAAAGTGCAAGGCTGCAGCGCCATCTGGTGGCCACAGAAGAAATCACCTGGTTCTGGACCTGTACACTGGCTGTTCGGTTAACATGGAAAGCTGTATAATGGAAGGTTGGAAAAACAGGGTTCTACTGCACCACATCGTAATTTGTAATGACTCAACATAATAGGACACCTCATATTATACTGGGGTGGGCAAGGCCTTCCGCGCGCCAGATCTGGTCCGCAGGCTGGATCTGGCCTGTGGCCGCCCTGCCACTTGCTCACTCCCAGGCCAATCAGGGCTTTAGGATGGGGGAGCATGCGAAGTCTCCTCACCCCTGCAAGAGCACGCAGGGGCTAGAGAGACATGCTGACAGTTTTAAAACAGCTGGCATTTAGCTCTAGCTGCCGCATGCCTTTGGTAGGGGGAAGGGAGTGGAGGGGGGAACTTTGCGCGCTCCCTGCTCTCCAACATTCATGTGACTTCAGAATTAAAACAAAAAAGTCAGACTCTTAACAAAGGCAGAGAGATTGCCTCCCCATATGACAAATGTTTAAATGTTTGAGAGAGAGCCATGTTAGTCTGTAACTTTAAAAACAATGGGTAGTACTGTAGCACCTTAGAGCAAGAGTGAGGAACCTAAGACCTGGGGGCCAGATATAGCCCCTGGGTTGCCTGAATCTGGCCCCCAAGGCTCTCCCAGCATTGGGGAGCCCAAGCTGGCACTCCAGCCCCAACACTGCCTCCTCCAAATTATTTTTCTGTGGGTCAGCAGCCCCCAACCCAAAAAAGTTCACCACTCCTGACTTAGAGCATCCAGTGTTGATTAAAAAATTCCAGTGATGGAAAATTCACCACAGGCTTTGATGAGATGCATAATACAGAGATAAATTAATAACAATATAAAATGAAGCAGAATATGCTAGTAAATCTTTACTTATAAAATTAAAAAAAAAAGTTTGTTTACTATGAAGGCACTGGGTCAAATTCTTTACTAATGCACCTTGACAGAATTTTCTACCACAAATCTTTTCTATACAAAACTTTAATTTTACTGCTGTTTACTGGCTTTGTGGAAGCTTTCCCATGGCCTTATAGTCATGCAATGTCTGATCTCCAAGATCTTGTCATAGCTAGTGTTTATTAGTGGATCTGGGCAAGATATATGGTTTTCCAGAGGCATTTTACCAGCCTAATTGCATCTCCTACTAGACTACAAGGGACTATACTTTCAATCCTGCCATCCACCCTATGGGACGGGAATGGATTCAAAAATAGTCCTTTCACATCACACACATGAACTCACCACCTGCCGCTCTCCATGCTACCTTTACATGTGTGCTGCCATTATAGCTGAATGACTGTAAAGCAGTGACCACTAGACAGCTTCTCAGCTCTAAAGGCAGAGCTGCCACAAACAGCAGAGTAGAAGTCACTGAGTAATATGGTATAGTATTGCTGCCTTTACTTCTGCACTGCCACCAGTAAAAACATGGAAGTAAGGGTGGCAGGGTATGGAGTTGCTGCTCAAATTCTGTACTACCACCAGCAGAAGTATGGCAGCAAGGGTGGCAGGGTATGGGTATTGCTGCCCTTACTTCCACACTTCTCATGGCACCACTGCCTGAAGAGCTGGATGACTGGATAGCAGTAGCTGCTCACTGGCCAACTAGCTCCAAAAGCAGTGCTGCCATAGGAAGAAGCAAAGGAATAAGGGTGGCAGGGTGTGGTATGATCCCCCGTCTTGCTTCTGCACCACCGACAGCAGTAGCTCAGAAGTAATGGTGCTAGGGTATGTCTGGTTACGATTACACTATTTATGTGCATGTATCATTTGTGTACTTGAGGATAATGAGCATTAGCTCTGTGTCTGTATTTCAAATGTTGGCTCCTTGAATCGTTAGCCAGTATGTCTTAGGCCACTTATCTATGAGATAAGGTCTAATTTATTAAGATTGATTTCTTACCACCCGATTGAAGATCACAGGTCCATGTCCCCACTGTGCACAAGAATTGAACATAGTTTGAAGTAGTGTGTTCTCAGTAGGGAGACTGTCATCGACTTTGTGAGTGATGCACTGTGGGTAGCTATCCCACAGTGCCTGCACTGCTTTGCATTCTGGATTATGCTCCCGATGCACACTGGGATCAAAACTGTGCAGGAGGTGGTTCTGTGTTCATGTTGTCAATGCCCTATAATGCACTCGTTTACTCCCTTCCCCCTTGCTTGAGATCAATGGGAAATGGTCTTTTCACACACTTTTTGGCTCTGGTTACCTGTTCAGACACCATAGCAGGGTGAGCATGACCCCCCCCCTCATGATTTGCATTGTGCATCAAAGCATTGTGACGTTGATGTGTACCTTGGTGCACCTAATGGAGGAGTATGTTGAAAGTGTATGCACATCACTCCAGGAAGAGGATGAGGAGGAATCTTAAGGAGCCATGGGCATGTTACCCGGCACATGCAATGGTAACGGTATATATTAACTGATTGATTGCCAATTAGCCTAATTAACCTATGAGAAAATTACAGGTGCGGACCCTCTCTCGTATCTAACCACCGGGTAGTCTTAGGAACTGGTTATTAAATAAAAACCTACAATTTGGTTAGATTTTAAAACCACAAGACTATATTAACAAAGAAATAATTGAACAAACACTCCTTTGGGGGAAGACCCAAAGAGGAAAGAAACACCAGAGTCTTATAGCGCAGAGACGATTGACGGGATGCTGGCGACCTACGAGCCGTTGAGCCTCACGGGCCTCAGGCGAGGAACAGCCAGGAGTCCCTCGGTGGTTGTCTCCGGGTCGAAGTTGGCGACCTCAAGCCTTTGGCCCTTCCAGGCCTCTAGCGAGGAACAGCCAGGTGATCCCTCGAAGAGCCAAGTAGAATCGTTGACCTCGTCTTCCACGACGTGTGATTCTTCGTGCTCTTCGGCACAGCTGGAACTGACGATGGTGGATGCCTATCCTAACCTAGCCCTAGCTAAAGAAAAACCTATCTAAAATCCCGACGCACCCGCCGAACAGACTCAACGACGGCCGACGTGCGTAGACCGATGCGAACCTGACGGACAAGCACGATGGCGGGATCTAACCTATCTAACCTTCTCCAGGACAGCAGCAATGGATGGTGATAGGTCTGCTGTTGTTACCTGCACAGCATGTGCCATGTTTGTCTTCCTCCCGGAAGAAAGAACGGATTTCATCTGCACAAAGTGCAAGCTGGTCGACATTTTGGAAGAAAAAAAATAGAGGACTGGAGGTCCAAGTGTCGACCCTATGCTCGATCAGAGAGGATGAAGACTTCCTCGATAGAAGGCAGCATTTAATCCTTCAAGAACGGTAGGAGGAAGAGCCAGAGAGGGCAGTACGTGACCGAGAAGAGAACTGGCAGCATGTAACTTCTAGAAGGGGGAAAAGGCCAGCATGGGAA
>CM057846.1:20015559-20031558 GCA_030068395.1 Apalone spinifera
TGCGGAAAAGCAGCTGATTTTCCGCAAAAACTGGCCAGTCTAGACGCAGCCTTTCAGTTCTTGGGAAAAAGAAGATTTTTAACAATGACCTATTGGTCCACTGAGTGAATGTGCCTGGCTTTTTAGCTACGTAGCAAACATTGTTTTTCATTCCCAAGATGCACATTTAATGAAGGGATGACTCTCAGCTCCCTTTCTCATTCTAGTAAAATGCCCATTAACTATGAATTCAAGGATATGGGAAATAATGGGAATATTAGACCAGGAAAATAAAATGATGGCTTGTGGGGAGAGGCAAGACTGAGGAATATTTAAGATGAAAATAGCCAATGTTGGAAGGCATGAAATTGACAGGATTTCAAACTCTGGCCATTAGCAGGTATGGTCCATATATGCACTAGCTGGTTTCTTTGTCATGTGACAGCAGGTATGCTTTTATTACTGAATTACAGACATTTAATTCTTACTATGAATAATGGACTTCAGGACTGAGTATTTCTTCCTACTCTGCTTTAGAAAGGAGAATCAATCAATAAAATCCTGGGTTTTTTTACATAACCTCTGTAAAATTCATTGCTAATTATTCTTTGCAAGTTACTTTGATTGACAGTGTTAAAATAAATTAATCCCAGAACATTTAATTTATTTTTTACAGATTGCTGGGTTCTCCAATAATTACTGGGAATTAAGGAGATGTCGGCCTAAATTAAAAAAACTGAGGAAGCTTCTAATGGAAAATCCTTATGAAGGGCCAGACCATGAGAGAGAGAAAGCTGTGACTGACTCAAAGGTAAGCCTGTTATGTAAATCTTTTTTGTTTTTACTTTTCCTTTGTAATTATACAGTGTTTGTTGCATATAAACATTCAACATTTAAATGTATTCACTGCTGAAGTAAAACAGTGGATGTTCAGTATCCAAGTACAGATTGAATCTCTATTTCAAAGGCACAATGAAGACAACACTGGGGTGCATTTTGGGGAATCACGTAGAGCATGTTTGTCAATTACTTGGACTGATGTGATGCAATTTATTTTGCTGACAAGAATAGGGGAGATACTCATCCACATTTTGTGACTTTTGCCCAATTTAAACCTGCTTGAATACTGTAGATTTCAAAGTACAATTGGTTGATTATGATCTTGAAACGTCTGAATCATGTGGGTGAATGAAAAGCAAGTATGTACCTTTGTTTTGATGCCTCCTTGAAGAAGCCTTAGATCAGTGGTGTGTAGTGCAAAAGTTTCCTTTAATTAGAAAGAATGTTATTTAAATTTTTTTGGGGGGGAGAAACAGGTTTAAATTACAGGAAAAGATTGTTTGAAAATTTGAACTAGTATGGTAAACTTAAGATACTTCAACTTTGCAAAACCCAAGCCTCCACTGTGTTCTTTCATCCTTGTTCTAAATAATGTTTCTTTATCATACTTATATAAAAGTGACACTTATTTACTTCAATTGAGCTTTAGTAAAGGCTAAAGGTAACCCATTCTTTTCTTCTTACATGCTACAGTATACAATGGAAGACTTGCTAGATCTGATTCAAGCGAGCGAGGAAGAAATATTACATCAGTTGCAGGTTATAAATGCCTGTAAAATTGAAGGTATTTGTCCCTACACATTATAGATTATTTTGAAGCATAAACATATGGAGTTAGCTTAAGAATGCTGAAAATAGTGGTCTCTGAAGCCTTATCCTCATGTCTAGAGAGTCTTTCAATGTTTAATGTGGGAGTCAAAGAAGTTAATTCCTCTATTCTAACCAGGCATAGCATGCAAGGCAGGCAGTTAGGCATAGGCATGCATAATGGGTGGAGAATACCTGTCATTACTGTTAATTGTAATCATGGATCACAAAATATTAAAAGTTCTTATTGACTACATCTCTGATCAGTTGTATAACATCCCTTTAGCAACTGTACAGTAATTGATTTACATAGAAAGGTAACTAAGGGTATTTTGGTCTCCTTGAAAAGTTTAATATCACAGGTCTGTTTGCTCCATTCTGCTCCTCTTTTGTTTCTTGTTTTAAGATAACATTTAACTGCATTTAAGATTTTGGTGTTCTCTTTGTGCCTTGAAAGGGATATGATACTCCAGTGTGAAATCTTAATATATATTTTTGGAGAATCACAATTACCAAGTATTATTACATATTTCTTCTATTTGGCAGGATATTGGAGGGTTTTAGAATTTGATTATGAGATGAAACTTCTGAATCATGTGACTCAGCTAATAGACTCTGAATCTTGGTCTTTTAGCAAGGTTCCTTTAAGTAT
This sequence comes from Apalone spinifera, assembly GCA_030068395.1. Taxonomy (NCBI): domain Eukaryota; kingdom Metazoa; phylum Chordata; order Testudines; family Trionychidae; genus Apalone; species Apalone spinifera. The sequence continues at coordinate 20,017,838 of CM057846.1, forward strand.
CTGTCTTCAAGAGCTTGGACCCCTGGAGCCCAAGTAAGTAACTTTTTGTTTCTTTAAGTGCTTAAATCACTAGAAAACAAAATTACTGTTACCCATATTAATCATAATTAGTATTTGCACTTACCATAGAGTAGTCCTATGTAACTATATTCAACTGCTCAAGTTTTCAAGTACTTTGACTTCATAAAACATAAGTTCATTGCACCTTTAAGGCACAGTCCTGCTCTGAGATCAGTGTGGAATTGCACTTCTCCAGGGACAAGGAGTCCTGTAGCACCTTATAGACTAACAGATGTATTGGCACATAAGCTTTCGTGGGCAAAAACCCACTTCGTCAGACCCACGAAAGCTTATGCGCCAATACATCTGTTAGTCTATAAGGTGCTACAGGACTCCTTGTCACTTTTGCAGATCCAGACTAACACGGCTACCCCTCTGATACTTCTCCAGGGAAAGCTCTGGCTTATAGTTTGGAACACATTCATTGCTATAATCTGCTAGAGAAAGAAGCGATGCATTTACCTCCTGACCATTCTAAATGCTTTTACCCACCTTTGTTGTCTGTATGCAGATGGGACAGGGCTGTGACCAGTCTTTTCATCTCAGGAATCTTTTTCCCATAGAAGAGCAGCCCTTTATATAGGAAGTTTGTGAGCTGCAGTTGTGTCCTATGCACTGCAAAGGGCATAAAGGCTTCTTCAACCCTTTTTCCTCCCACCATTCTTTGTGCTCAAGAAGAGCATAAAATGGTCCTGAGTAATTGACACATGAGGTCTTCCTTCGTCATTGTCATATAACATAGGTTGGGATTATAAAAGATCCTACTCCAGTCTCATGACAGGGATAAGTATCCACTGATTCCAAGCACTACTGTTACAATGAAGTGAAAATCACCTTAGCTGTTCCATCAGTGTATATTTCATGTGCTGCTAGTACCCATTATTTAACTAGCAAATTGCCTTTCATGGTGGGTTATCATTCAGGAAATATGGCAAACAAATACGTGGTTGTCACTTCCTCCATAATAATTTTGTATTAAGCACTGGTACATTTGGTAGTGTAGTGTTAGAGCTGAATAAATATCAGAGTGATTATATTAACAGAACAGTATTAAAATATTTACAGGCCATTCCATTCATATTACAAGACTATTGAATGTACTTAACCCACTGAGGCTTTTACAAATTTTGTTGAACTTTATTTAGAGGGAAAAACCCATACTGACATCCCAGATCTGCAAAGTAGTACAAGTTATGCTATTATTTGGTGCAACCAGGCCATAAAGTACCTCTTATTAATAGATTATACATAGCTGGTGTACTTTGTGCAACTCTGTTTGTGATGCTTTTATTTTCCTTCCCTCTGCAACTCTTCAAAACAGATAAAAGCAGGCACTAAGGAGGGGGAAGTGAAGTTGCTGGGGTAATATACTGAATCAACAGAAGGGAGTCTTCAGAGACCCTGGATCAACATCCCTCACTTTGTCCATTTCAGCCCCTATTTACCCATTCCCTTTCGTCTCCTGTTACTTCTGTGTCTCTCTTTCAGCTCTCCCGCTTATTTTGTTTCTTTGCTCCTTAACCCTTCGGCTGCTATTACACATCCCATCCCCTATTCCCTTTCCTGGCTTTACATTGCTTGTATCTTTACAACCACTGTTTCAGAAGGTCAGTAGGAGGAAGAAAGGAATTTGTAGTGTTTTGTTTAATGATTGTATACTAACTAACTTTATAGAATACATTTTTTCAAACTGAATTTCTTTGCCATAAGTCTTAAAATCTACTTTTATGCATTTCAAGTTTAACTTTCCTTTCAGAGAAATGATACAACATATTCTTTTAAGTTATGGAATGAAACATACTGACGAAGGTAAGTTGTGGCAAGGATACATTTATTGAGATTATTCATTAGGAAAACGAACATAATATTACCATCTACAAATAACTAACAATTGTATAACCAAGAAGGGTTAAGACTTAACAAATGATGTTACTAAAATAACATTGTATAAGGGTAGGGAGGCTAATACTGAGCTAAGAAATGTTTAGAGTGATTATCAGGGAAAATTTCCTTAACTGGAGTCAGAAAACTAGTATCATTAGAAAAAAATCATAAATTAGCAGAGAGGTACCTGATGTAAGTAGTAAATATTTCCAATTCATAGTTTCTGTGATTAATGCTGTGCAACACATTTAACCTCAAATAACTTTTTTCTGATTTGGATTTTGTTACGTAAGCATTTGGAATTAAATTACGTGTAGAAGGGCATAGTGGCTCTCAAAGGGCTATAAGCCCCCCCATGAATGTTTTTGATTTCAGACCACATTGTGGGATTGGAACCAGTGCTGGGCAAGGCAGAGCTATAGAAGGCACTCTACTTGCATGAGTTGAGACCAGGAAAGTGACCAGAGCTAGTGTGGAGCTCTCCACTAAGGGCATTGGGAAAGGCGCTGTAGTGGCAGTGACTATTGGAGTATCTCTAGACAACGCATATTGGAATAGCTTGGTTTGAGCCCAAGAAAGTGGCCTGGAAGTCCTGTGAAAGGACCTGGATGCAGGAGGATCTTTGAAAGGGAAAAAGTGAAGCAGGTAATTTGAAACCCTGCTTGTTTGTACAAGGAATGTAAAATTTCAATTAATTGGCTAATTTAATAGTCCATGCAATTTGCATCGACTGTTTGATTAGTCGATAAGGGCATCTCTGCTGTAGGCTGTTGCTACACTTCAAAGCTGAAAGCACTGCAGAGAGCACGGAGCCAGTGGGGGACTCACACAGTCCCCTGCTGGCCAGGCTCCCCTCAGTGTTTCAAAGTGGCAAAGCTGCATGGAGCCCGGGGTCAGTGCCATGTGAAAGTGGCAGACCCCATAGCAGCACCATGTGGAGCACAGGGTATGGTCTTGGGCTCCACACACACCATGGCTGCTTTGAAGCGCCCCTTCCTCTCCCCCTCCCCCTTACTGCCTCTGATAGAGGCAGCAAGGGGGGAGGAAGCAACTGGTCGACTATCATATCGACTATCTGATAAGCATTTGCTTATCGGATAGTTGACTAGTCGTCCACATTCCTAGTTTGTACATATTATTCTTATGGGTTTAAAACAATGTCTTTCCGAGAATGGGAGAAAGTACATCTCACTGCTTTCACTACCCTACATCATGAAGACGACCAGGATGTGGACTAAGGATATTAACTAATGATTAATTTAGTAGTAGAGTAGTCGATGGAATTTCCATCGACTAGTCAATAGGCACTTTCGCATTCCGGGGGCTCTTGTACACTTCAAAGGAGGAATGCAGAACTCCGCGTGCAGCCCGGGGCCAGCAGAAAGTCCTGCTGACTGCGGGCTGCATGCGGGTGTGCCGGGCTCTTGTACATTTCAAAATGAAAGTGCCCTCATGGAGCATGGGGGGGGGGATCAATGGGAGACTCAGAGTCCCCCACTGACCCCGGGCTCCATGCTGCACTGCTGCTTTGAAATGCAGTGCAGCGTTTCAAAGGGCAGGGCTGCACAGAACCCAAGCTCAGCTGTGTGGCGCTGCTCCTTTGAAATAGGGATGTAATAGTATAGTCAGCTAACCGATTAACCAACAAGCAAAAGTGTATAGATTAATGCTATAGACTACACACATTCTCCTCTTCCCTACCTCCCTCCCTCCAGTAAATTTTTAGCACACGGGCCAGCAGCCTGGCTCAGTCCTGGCTTGCGACGGGTCCGGGATCTACCCCTGCTGCAGCTCTGCATTTAAAGCATACTAGGAGCCGGGTAGGCAGACAGCTCAGCTCCGTTCTGGCTCATGCCAGGTCTGGGAGCTCAGAGCCCTCCCTAGACTTGGGCTGCTACCACCCCACACTGCTGCCTCTTGTCAGAGGCAACAGCACATTGTGACAGGCAGCCAGTCTGTGAGGGGAGCTGGTTTTTAAACTGGCCTTGGGAGTGAGGCACACTGGCTGCTGGCCCCGCCCCCAGGGACTATAGAATAGTTGACTAACTGATAAGAATTCATGAGATTACTCAACTATTCAATTAACCAATATTTAACATCCGTACTTTGAAACGCTGCGGCAGTGTTTCCAAGGGGCAGTGCCACATGGTACTGACCCCGGGCTCGATGTGGTGCTGCCCTTTAAGGGGCAGCACTGCATGGAGTCTGGGGTCAGATCCTTGCAACTCTGCTTTAAGACGCCGAAGCGGCATTTCAAAGCAGTGGTGCTGGACAGATTTGAATTACCCCCTCTACTCTGCCTCTTTGCTGCCTCTAATAGAGGCAGCGGGGAGGGAGGGGGTAATTGACTAGTCGCTTGACTATCCAATAAGCATTTGCTTATTGGATATTCGACTAGTCCTTAACATCCTTAATGTGGACCTTGGAAATGAAAGGACTACTGAATTGTTTAGCTTGGAGTGCAAACAAGACTGCGAAAGATGGGGGTAGGGTGAGGGTAAAAGGAGGGTTTCTTTTGAGGAGGGTACAGAACTGTTAGTCCTGTATCAAGAGGACTAACAGCTGTGGCTAGGAGAGAACTAAGTATGTACTTGTTTGAGTTCTGACTGTTTAGATGGAAAGGGAGAGAACTTTAACTTAGTCAGAGGTGAAACTTAGGCACAAACTACCTACCAGGAGCAAGAGACTGCAGACCAGAGGGGAAACTTGAAGCACAGAAAAGTGTTGATACCAATGCAGGCAAGAAACTGTAAATGTAATATTTCTTTTTCCTTAGCAGATGAAGTCTATTTTGAAATGAATGCAGACAAAATATGCACAGCTACAGCACAAATGCTCTTGCAAAATGCAGTTAAATTCAATCTATCAGAATTTCAAGAAGTATGGCAACAAAGTGTCCCCGAAGGACTGATAACAAGGCTGGATCAGCTCAAGGTAAAAAACTATACTAGTAGATTTGTTTACATGTATTAATAGGATGTTCTTACTGCTGTATTGTGTAGGACTTGTATATCATGAACAACCTGCTTCTTTTTTATTTCAACAGTATTTGCCAGCAGCTGAGAGAAGCATCCTGCTCCTGCTCTAAAGCACTTAGGCAGTTTCACTTCAGAGGAAATGCCTAGGACCTCAGTGTAGGAGCATGACACTTCTCTCCTGTTTGCCTGAACCTGATACACATAACTGTAGAAGAAAAATTTCAAATGTAGGGTCTATTACTATCTATGTAGACTGACTAGAAGTGTAGCATACTATGGAACAGCCTTCAATGATTCAAGCATGCAGCAACCACTGTAAAACATTTTGCTCAAAGCAGCAGTGTGGGATGTCAAGTATTGAACTTTTACAAACTCTCCTTCCTTAAGGGATGGGAGAACTAAGTCCTTCATGAGGGCAGGTATTGTGGAGGTTTCCATTTTGCTTTTAATATTGTACAGTTTTAGGAGTTAAATACAGAGTTAAATGGCAAAAGGAGATTTGATCATGTTTTGTGTGTTAATTTGTCATCCTATCATTGCCCCGATAGGGTTTGGCTCTGTTGGATAGGAACTCCAGACCAGAGACTATCTTCTTGCTAAAAGTAGAAGACTTGCCTGAAGATAACCAGGAAAGGTTCAACAAGCTATTTACCATTCGGGAAAAGTGGACAGAAGCAGATATTGCCCCATATATTCAGTAAGTAGTTCACTATTAAGCAGAAGACTTTTTTAAAGTACAGTAAGTGCATAAAGACTTTTACAAGTTGAACCTCTCTAGTCTGGAACCCTCGGGACTATGCAAGAATCATGGGAGGCCAGTATTGGCTACCAGTGTTACTAACACTTCCACTGCTTACTGGGCTCTTAGAAGATGTTTAGGGTAAATTAGAGCTAAACAACAGGACAGAATGTGGAGAGCCAAGACTGGTGGCTGTAAAATGTTATGGGACTGCGGGCAACTTGGCCACACCCATAAGTGGAGTGGCTGTTGTATCTGAGGGAGAAGTGTGCTTCCCCCAGAGAGGCAGCTACGTGCATGGAGCTCTGAGCCATTGGGCAGGGCTCATTAAACAACTGCGGGGCTCTGCTACTGCACAGCTTAGAGGGAACCTTGGTGTTGAACCACGAAAGGATAGCCAGTCTAATGGACAATGAAGGGATCAGAAGAGCTTAGCCAAGAAATCTTTAAAATGAGGGAAAATAGATGACTAGCAGTACATATTTGACTTCAGAGAAAAGGCTAAAACTTCAACTTTCCTTTATACATCTTATCTCCCAAATTAGTTTGTCAGCAAAGTCAAACTTAAAATTCCAGAACCATACTCTAGTAGTACTTCTCGTGTTGCATCCTTTCCCTTAGTCCTTTCATTGTTTAAAATCCAATCAAGCTCTGGTTCTTGTACAACTAAGCAGTGTACAAGCATACTTGATTTGACATGGCCCTTGCCTCAGAGCTTTGAGCCAAATTCTGCTGCTCAGAGTAAAATTTGAAGTAACTTCATTGATTCAGGTTTGCTCTATACTTATCAATATAGCTGTGTCAATCGGGTGTGGAAAAAACCTCACACCTCTGACCAACATAGCTATGCCAACAAATTCACAGCATAGATGCAGCTATGTTAATGGAAGAGAGCTTTTGTTGACACAGATCACATCATTCAGGGGAAGTGGTGTATCTGCACTGTCAGAAAACTCTGATAAAGGCTGAGTCTGTAGGAGGGGGCTATGCTGGTAGAACTATAATGGTATAGGCTTGGTGGTGTAAACAATTGTACTGATGTAATGGACAACAGAATTAGATTTTTGTCTTCAGATTGTAAGCTATTCAAGGTAAGAACCATATTGGTGTTTTGTAAAGCATGTAGTATGCTTTTGAGTGTTACATAAATGTAGCAAGCTATGAATGTTAGATGATTCAAAGCTATTAGTGTGCTTCTCCTAAAATGCTTATTAAACGCTCTTGCCAGGCTGATTGCTATGTTAGGAAAACTGGTTTTTAAAAATAGTTTTTGCTGGTAACCTGTTTATAAAGTTACTGAAGTTTTCACTTTTTTTTTCCCCTCTCCAGAGACTTATGTGCAGAGAAGCAAACAGTAGCTGCACTTCTGACCAAATATGCTCGTTCTTCCATGCAGAGTGGTGTCAAAGTTTATAACTCTAGAAGACCCATCTAACAAGAAAGCCTTAAGAATCAAGAATGCATCAAGGAATATTGGTGTTTATCCCAGAATTATCTGTATTTATGTAAAAGTATCAACTAATATGAAACGTCACTGTTTAGAAATATCAGTCAGCTGAAAAAGTGTAGTACTGTATATCAAAGACAATGCAATTTGGTTATTTTAGATCTTTGTGGAAATAATTGTTTTTCTACCAAAAGATCTCTCACACACATATTACTGGAATCTAGTTTCCACCACTTAACCAGGAAGATGTACAAATTGGTTTGCAATGCACTGAATTTTGTAATTGTTTTGCTTCTAGAATATTAAGACACACAGTATCCTTAATTTACGTGCCCTTGCTGTTTATGCAAAATAAGTCTAAGAGACTAGTTAAGTCCCATAAAAATTAGAGAAAACTATCGTTTCTACATAGTAACAGCATAATGTTTCCTTCCTTTTATCCTGTAAAAACAGTACTTCTAATGATGATGCTGAATACATTATTTCAAATGCAAAGTGGAATTCTTGGTTTGTTTGCTATAAAAACTGAACTGTCAGGCATTCTAGTTAACAAGCAACAGTTTGAGTTCTGTATGTAAAATTAAGTTTAGCATTATAGGTGAATTACATTTTTCCATGGTGTACTACGAGTCAGGACTTTGGAAAGGTCTTCTGATTCATGTCTTTAAATGTGGATAACATCAGACTTAAGGCATAATTTAATACTATTAGCAAAATTGCTTTAAACTACATAGTACCAACAAGTGTGTAAAATCCAGGCTAAGAGGATGCCTCAGATTACTCACACATGCTATGGACTCAGCAGCTTTTTCTGTAACATGCCCTTCTGCACCACTGGCATATTGCTGACATAAAATACCTGTTTTTGCAGATTGCTTACTTGTAAAAAGTGATACATTTAACCTTGTAGTGTTGTACTGCATATCAAGACTATACGTAAACCCTAGAAAAATTTCTGCAACTGTTCCATCTAAATGTAAATCTTTTTGAAATGTAGAGCTGTGAAGCATGTACCCTTTGCAGTATTGGTAAATTAAATTTTGTAAAGGCTTTTTATACCTGGATTTCCCAGTTTGCTATTTGACAGCTGTGCAAATCAGTGTTAAATGGAAATATTATGGCAGCATGATGGTTAATATGCCAATGGGGTAAAGGAGAATAGAGGATGATAGATGCTATAAAATAATCTAGTTTAACCCTTAAAATATGGTATACCTTACATTAAAATTCTAAGGATATGTAAAAACTGAATAAACTCTAGAACCACCACCTCTGTGCTGTCAGCTTCTCTCTGTTTTTACTGTCATTCCATTTTACTAGACTATCCCCAAACCAAAATGGATGTCAAAAGGCTTTAGTGAACAATAACTCTGTCTCAACCAACTGGGTTTTCAGGGCAGAATTTGGGGGTTCTGTTCCAAAAATTTTCTACCCTGCTAGGCTGGTGAGGCAGGAGCGCTGAGCATGTAGGACTCCTGGGCCACAACTTTTCTCTTTCCTCTCAGCCGTTCCATTCTCCTCCAGGAGACACTCAACACAAATGTAAAACAGAATTGGTCAGTATGTTAAGAGTCAACACCTTTAATTTCTTAATAAAATTAGAATCTACAGTATGAGTAATGTCTTACTCTGTAAAGCACCATGTATATTCAGTGCTATTTTACTTAAATTTTAGTTGGCAATGACAGTTACTAGAAAAAACAGTAGGAAACCATGACATTGCTACAGCTTTGTCTACACACTCAACAGCTTTTAGCCACACAGCCATGTTGCCTAAAGTCAGGCATGCTTTTATCCACTTCTGCAGACAAAATTCTTCCACAGTCACCCTGACAAGCCATTTGCTAGGGATGTTAAAATGTGTTTACGTTGTTGTGAAAATGTCAGTGGTTACACATGGGGAGGAAGTGACTCCGTGTGTTAAAAGCTGGCTCCCAGCATGTAAGTGGCTCCTGCCTGCCCTCACTCACTTGCGCTGCTGCCTCTGTTACAGAGGAAGGAGGGTAAGGAAGAGCAGGGGCCTCTATAACCTGAGATCAAAATGACAAATACAGTGGCAAGATTTTGTTCCTTACAAACCTTTGGCAATCATAGCTAGGGATGTTAAGGACTAGTGCTTATCAGATAGTTGACTAATCGCTTCCCCTCCTTGCTGTCTCGGAGAGGTACTTCAAAGCAGCAGCGCTGCACGGAGCCCAGGATCAGCTGCTCCATGCAGTGCTGCCACTTTGAATGCCACAGTCAACATTTCAAAGCAGCAGTGCTCCTTGGGACCTGGGATCAGCTGGGGAGTCGTCAGCTGACCCTGGGCTCCGTGAGGCGCTGTGGCTTTGAAATGCCACAGGGAGCCCAGTGTCAGGCTCCTCACAGCATTTCAAAGTGGCAGCACTGCTCTATCGACTACTCAAATAGTCGATGCAAAAATGCATCAACTATTCGATTAGTCAATTACACGATACTTAACATCCTTAGTCATAGCTACATTCATACTACATGAAAACCAATAGATTAACGAATATTCATGCTGATTCTGTCAAGCATGGTAACGTTTAGAATAACAATGCTAGGCATATCTTCAAGTACACATTTGGGGGTAAAACTTTGAAATTGAGTTGCTCAGATATGGATTTAGTTGCCAAACTGTGTACCACAGTTTGACAATTCTGGCTATTTGATGTACATACTATGGTGACAGGCAATTTTATGAATTTCATTCTCTTAATTAAAAGATGTCCCTTTCATTATAGTGAAAATTCTTTACATCACAAGCCAGAGGAGGGGAACCTCTGCCCCCCTGCTTAATTTGGTCCAGCTTGAGGCAAGTTTCTGGAAGCCTCAGTGCCCCTGCGCAGTGCTGCAGCATGAGTGCTGGTGCCTTGAGCCCATTCCCACCACAGGCAGGGTCAGATTGAGAGGAACTTTAGATGTTGCAGCCCAGGGCTACGGGGAAAGGGGGCACAAAAAGACCTCCAGGCTGCCAAAAGTGCAGATCTTTGTGCGAAGTCCCTTGAGCCCAGGGCACTGGGCTGTAAGCACTAATGCCTCTGCACACCCTTCCTCCATCCCAGACCCAACATCCTAATCCTCTGCCGTAGCTTTGAGCCCACTCCAGCACTGTAACTCCTGCCTGTACCATGCACCCCAGCCTCCTGTCCTGAACTCCCACACTCCAAATCCTGTGGCCCCAGTCTGGTGTCCACTCCTAAACTCCAAATGCCTCATCCTGAGCCCCACAGCCCACATCCCCACTCAAGAGTCCTCACCCTTGCTCACACCCACCGTTCTGCCTCAACCTGATGCCTCCTCCTGCACTGTGAACCCATCATTTCTGGCCCCATGCTGGAGTCTAGAGCATCACGAAAATCTAATAATCCTAGGCCCCCAGAAGAGCTAATCTGGCCCTGAATACAAGTGAGTCAAGGGAGTGGTTTTTTTCATTTTGAGTCTGGTTTTGGGGGTTTTTTTGGGGGGGGGGGTTTCCTTTCTGTGGCCCCAGATTTATTTTTCTATAGATCAATGGCACATGACAGAAAACAAAAGCTTTCCCTCCCGTCATAGGCACTGAAAAATGCATAAACCAAAGTTTCCATTGTTCGCACAGATAAAACTCTATGAAAGATAAGTTTGTCTAGACCAAGCTGGGCAAAATACGGTCTGCCAAGTCACCACATCCAGCTTGTGGAGGGAGTGGGTAGCACCTGGCAGGCTCCTCTGCTTGCCCCACATGCCAGTCAGAAACATGGAATGTTGTGCCCCATTTTTGTTTCAAAACTGGAGGGGAGAGGGAAAGCTTCAGGAGCTGCCCCACTCCAAGCACAATCCCCAGAAACTGGCCAATTGGAGCTGCTTGTTGGAATAACAGGAAGCCAAGAAGAATCACGCTCCCTCTCAGCTTAGTTATTCACACAAGCACATGGCTGTGCAGGTGCAGTGTAGGCAGGCAGGTTAGCTGGGAAACATTTTAAGCTCTGCAAGCCTTAGCTCTGCAGGTAGGCAGGCTGTTAAGTCTCCTGGCCAGAGCCTGCCTCTGGCATCCCAACCCTCTGAACCCCCAATCAACATACCCAAACCCTCTGTCTTCCCCCCCGCCCCCAGCACCTATACCTCCTCCCAGATCTGGCACTTAAATTTCCTGCCCCAGATCACAATCCCCTCCTACCTTAGGTCACATCCCAAACCTCTGCACTCTAGTCCCTACCCTACATCACAACTGCCTTCTTCACCCAAACTCCCTCCCAGACAGCAGTCTCCCTCCTGCACCCCAATCCCTTACCCCAAGCTCCCTTCTGCACACAACCTCTATCCCAGACCCCACATCTCCACCATTAATATAATGAAAGAGTGCAGCTCTCGACCACTTTCCAAAATCTTGGAGAAATCCCCTGTCAAAAATTATTATCCACCCTGGTCTAGACATTTATCAGCGTAACAAAATGAGAGTTTCAAATTTACACACTGAAAGTGAATAAATACACAAGATAGTTTCCCTAAAACAGGGCTACTCAAGACACAACCCACGGTGCAGTTTGGGTCTATGTGGGGCTCAACACGCAGCCTGTTGGGGGACAGGGGGGGAGTAAAACCAAAAAAGTAGTCTTCTGTTTATATGGATTTAGTAGTTAAATTCCTGAACTATCATTGCTCATTAAGTGCTCATCTAGATTACAGGGAATGGTTGAAAGAAGATATGCAAATTCCACAGAAAGAGTCTGACATTAAGAGTAATTAAGACGCGGCTTTTTCGGTAAACTGCCCCTTTCATCAAAAAGCTGTTCTTCCTCAAGAAAGGAGGTTTACGCGGCTTTTTGACAAAGGGGAGGGGGGTTCGCCGAAAAAGCCGTGTCTTAATTACTTTCACTTTCGAAAGCTCTGCTTTCAAAAGTGCAATCAGAAGAAGATATGCAAATTCCCGCAGGTGTCATATGGATGGAAATCGGATAAATACTGCATTTTATTAATATCAGTAGAACTGACTTAAAGGGGCCCTGTATGTTGTGTACTCTTGCTTTAATCTTTGTATTGATGCCCATTAGTGTGAAAGAAGCTATTTGAATACAGTAGAGTCTTGATTATCCGACCTTCCTTTATCCAACATTCCTTGTTATCCAACCTGCCTGTGGCCACTCAAGGCAATTGTGCGGGCGGCAGAGTGGAGCACGGAAGGGAAGGCGCCAGGCAGTGCAGAGACAGAAGTGGTGAGAGAAGAGGGAGGAGGGAGCAGAGCCATGTGGCACGATGCCAGAGCCCAGCCGCCCCTGCCCCCTGAAGGTCGCAGAGTGCCCCCCTCTTCCCCAGGGGAGGTCGGGGGCAGTGCGACTCCCCATGAAGCCGCTGAGCTTCTGTATATATTTGCATGTATATGCAACCACATTTAAGTTGTGGCCCTTGGTATGCACTGTGAGTATCATTGTGGCCCCCGGGGCTTCCAAAGTTGAGTAGCTCTGCTCTAGAATGTGAGGATTTGAGTGTATTATAGAGTTGGGATGGGAATGAGGAGGGTCTGTCACTAGGTTATGCATATAAAACACAGCAATGGAAGGATCTGATATTAAAAGAATGGGAGAAGCAGCTAGTGTAATTAGGCAGAATCAAAAAAGAATGGAATCATTTTACTACCCACCCCCATCCTGCCCTTGACTTAAATGTCCACTATGACAAGGACATAACTCTTGTGGTAGCTGCAGCTAATAGTACCTTTTACTAATTATAGATGAAATTTTATCCAAATTGTACCTCTGAAGCAAGCTCTGCAAATTAAGGTTAGTGTTTGGCCAAAAGCATTAGGAACAAAGTTTTGCTACAGGATTTGTTTCCCTCAGGCTCCTTGTAGGGCAGTATAAAAGAGTTGCCCACTATTGCAATTTTACCACATCTTACAATTAGAGCTTGGAAGGGTGGAGGGGGAGAAGTTATTAACTTCCCCAGTGGAAAATTGCAACAAACCCAAAATTGTTTTCATCTAAATCTTCAATAGAATATTGATAATTGAGCAGAAATACAAGAACAAACATTCCAGCTAAAATCCAAAACATTTCAGTTTGGTGCTTCATTTTCAATAAGTGAGGCACCTGGTCAAACTACATCTTTCATGATCAAGAGAGGAGGCTCTGTTGTGAGAGGGAGGGCTGCGCACCATAGAGGATGCATCTCCACAGAACAGCACGTGAGAAGGCAGAACTACAACTCCCACAAGGCACTGCAGCAGTACTTCCAAATATTTAGTTTTTTCACGTCTCTACGGGTCATTTAATTTTTCCTGCAAGGCCAACACTTTTTGCAAATAAAGCCTCAAAAAACCTCCAAAACCACCAACCCCCAACAACAAATACCCCAAATCCTAACTCTTCCCTAAATAAAACCACACTTAGTAAGAAAGGTTAAAAAAATCTCCACTGAAAACGTTTTTTGCCCAATACATTCACCAACCTTATTTGGACGGTGGGAAATAGGCAACGCCCTAACACAATGATGCCCACCCTCTCCCATAGCATCCACTGGGGCACAGCCAATCAGAAGACAATGGCCGGGGGAGGGGTGAGATAACGCCTACTGCCTGACCCTACACAGCATGGCTACGTCTACACAGGCACCCTTTTCCGGAAAAGGGATGCAA
>CM057846.1:20035230-20054536 GCA_030068395.1 Apalone spinifera
ACCCCTCATAGCCCCCCCTTCCGATAGTCTGGCATATTTGATAATCCGGCACCCACTGGGTCCTAATGGTGCTGGATTATCGGAAGTTTACTGTACGTAAAAGCTGCACGTGCTCTGCAACTTCTTTGCGCTTTTCTGTGTCTTAGGTGCAGGATTCTTTTCCTGAGAGAAAGGGGCCAAAATTTCAGATATATAGATACAGAATAGACAGTAATTTGTGCCCGCATTTATCTGGAATGTGATTTTAAGTCTCTTAAATTTAATTTGAGCTATACCTATCAAATAAAAAGTTACTCTTTTAAGAGACTATAATAAGTTTAGGTCTTAACTTATTGTGTTGAATTCAGCTTTTATTTTACACAAGCTTATTTAAAATTATAATTGAAATTACAAAATTAATAAATCCAGTTTATATAAAAATCTGATTCTTTTTCTATATGTTTTCCCCCCAACAAATCTATTTTTATCCATTTTGGTTAAAATTAGCTTTTATACCTTTAAAAATAGACCACCACAATTTCAGCTAATGCCACTATTTAGTTAGGGCATGTCTACACTGCACAGGTATCCCGAAATAGCTACCCCGCATCTGCACAAGCCACCCGTTATTTTGAAATATTTTTTGAAATAATGGGTATGCTATTTCACTATCCTGGCAAACCCTTGTTGCACAAGATATAAGGGATGGCTCAAAATAGCGTGTTATTTCGAAATATGGCACTATGTAAATGCGCCAAATTTCAAGATACGCTATTTCAAAATAGATTTGAGATAAGATACGCAATTTGCACTTATTTTGAGTTTACGGTGCTGTGTAGACGCACCCTTAAGAATCAGAGTAATAGAAACTTAAGCCCTGATTCTGAACAAATGTGAACTAATGACTAGGGATGTTAAGGACTAGTCACTTCCCCCACTCTTGCTGCCTCTATCAGATAGAGGCAGCAAGGGCTGGGAAGAGAGGGGTACTTCAAAGCAGCAGTGCCGCACAGTCCGGGTCTATGCAGTGCTGTCACTTTGAAACACGGCAGTGACGTTTGAAAGTGGCAGCGCTTCGAGGAGCCTGGGGTCAGCTGGGGAGTCCCCAGCTGATCCCCGGCTCAGTGCGGCATTGCCGCTTTGGAATGTCGCATGGAGCCCGGGTCAGTTAGGGCATTTCAAAGCGGCAGGCTTCCTGCTAGCTCTGGGCTTCGTGCGGCGTTCCAACTTTGAAATGCACAAGAGTCCCCACTGGGGCTCTTGTACATTTCAAAGGCGGAATACGAAAAAGTACAGTCACTTCAGTTTGAACTAAAAGGGACAACATCAACTTGAAGAATGGCAGCTGTTGGCTGGGTTCCTAGCTCTGAAGGCAGTGCTCTGCCAGCAATAGTGCAGAAATAAGGGTGGCAATATCATACCATACCACCTTTCTGCATTGCTGCTTTCAGAGCTGGGCAGCCAGAGAGCAGCACCTGCAGACTAAGGCTCCAGCTTTGCAGGCAGTCTTGCAAACGTAAGGATGGCAATACCATCTTGTGCCATCTTTACTTCTGTGCTGCTCGTGGCAGTAGCTCTGTCTTCAAAGCTGTGCTGCCAGCCAGGAGATGTTGCCCTTCAGCTGCCCAGCTCTGAAGTCAGCATTATAAGTAACTTTTTTGGACTCCTACAAGTACAACACTGTGAAATTTTAGATTTTAATAGATGAAATCATGAAAATTTATGATTTTTAAAATACTAAGACCATGAAATTGAACAAAATGGTCCGTGAATTTGGCAGAGCCCTAGTTAGAAGAGAGAATCCATTTTTAACTCTTCTGAAACTGTTCTATTTTTAGCACAAAAAATTATTTGGATGTATTGTTTGACTTGTGTCCCTTTTAAAAATATTAATAGACCGAATGAATAGAAAGGAATATTTTTATGTTTTTGAATATGATTGCATAATTAAATGATGGTATTGGTTTACGTATTTATAGGGCTACGTGGAACTGACAATATTTCCTACGGTTGCAAACCTGAATAGAATCAAACTGAGCAGTAAACAATGCAGGATATACAGAGTCAGAGTCAATGATCTGGAAGCAGCTTTTATTTATAATGATCCAACACTGGAGGTTTGTCACCATGAGTCAAAGCAGTAAGTAACTTGTTTGAAGTTCTGTAAATGAGTTGCCTTGTGTTTCTGTGATAGTAAGTCATTTTTTTCCCCCCCCTGGCAGATTTTGACTGATGGATTTTATTATAGTAACATCAGTTTTAGTGAGAGAGAGTTAGCCCTTAACCTAAATCATGGTGTCCCTTGTCAGTTCCTTTTGTATACTGAATTATTTCCTGAAAAATGTAAGAGAGTTTGTCTAGCTTGATCCACTATTCTGCTAGTTCATTTAAATAAAATATAATCCTCATTCTTTGGTCCCTTTCCTTCTGTGGTGCTGTGCTAGAGAAATACTATTACTGATTGTTGTTTTATCATTTCTTTGTTTTACTTTGTCATGGTATCATTTTTTAAATGTACTTTCTTAGGCAAAAATGATGAACTCAGATTCACCTGCAATGCGTCAGGTGTTTTAGTCTCATTGTTTTCAAATGAATGTTAATAGAAGGTTTAAAGACATTTCATATAATCTGGGAAACAATGTTAAGATTTAGGGCATATCCCAGTTTTTCTCATCTTGTGGGTCACCACCCAAAACCGGGTTGCCAGCATGTGTCAAGGAGTACGTGTAGGCCCTGGGAGGGAAGAAAAAGAGCCTGAGTCCTAATCCTGCAGTGGTGGAGGAGTTGCACAGTACTCCCCACAATCATTCTCTGCTATGAACCTAGTGCTGTGCTCACAAGTGGAGTTGTCACTTGGGGCAGATGAGGGGGCTGTTTTCTATTTATTCACATCACAGGCAGAAACATGCAGGCACCATCTTTGGTGAGAGGACAGTTCTCTTGTCATGGCCACTCTGTTCTTAGCCTTTCTGTTGAGACCATCAGGAATGACACCAATTGTGGCTGTTGTAATGTCTTATGTATATACTACCAAGACAGACCTCTAGAAGCATTTCACCAAGCCTTGGCTATATTTGAACTTAGATAATGAACCTACAACTTCAAGAATCTCATTGTTAACTCTCTGTGCAAAAATATGAAAAATCCACTGTACCAGGTGCAGTTCAGTGGATAGGACCCCAGAATGGCAGTCAAGAGACCTGAATCTAGTCCTAGCTCTAACATTGATTCTCTGCTGTTCAGTATCTTCTGAGCATGTTGAAACTGACAAGAATCATATTAATTTCATAGTGCTGATGTTTGGCAAAACTGTAAGCTTCAGCAGATGCATTCTGTGGAATTATTTGTGTGTTTGGATGGCCAAAAATATAGACACCAGAGTCTTTTCTACACAAGCAAACTTTTCTGTCATAATTCATCCTTTTAAACTAGGTTTAGACCACACATGGTGAAAGTGTGTTTCATCTATTCTATAGAATACACCACTGCTGCCAGTGGTAGAACTTGTACTAGTGGTGTATTAAGTGAATGAAGTATGCTAATATAAATAGTAGGAGTGACCTACCCCATCTTACTCCAGAATTACAGTGCTTTGGTGTTACAAAGGAAGAAGATCACTGCTCCTTTTTCTTTTTGCTAGGCTCTTGTCTTCTATGAAAGTGGGTGTGTCTTCTTCTGTCACCCTTCCAAGACTTACATTTTTGGGTGGTTCTTTCCAGTGAACAGCTGCAGTGTTTGCTCCTGATGTTCCTTCTCATAGCTTTTCCAAGCAGTGATGAAGAAACTGGGATAGTTCTGTATTATTTTGTGACTGTTCACAGGATTTTGAACAGTGGCTGTGAAAACTGACTCTATTCTGCTCAGTTTTCACTCAGCAGTTATCTTTCTGCATGCTCAGAATGCACTCCATTTGTTTACATTTGATTCATCTTGTGAAGTTAATCTTTACAATGATAAGAGCTAGAAATTGTTTTCTTTATAATTAAAGCTTACCTTCTACAGTAATTGATGACATTGTTTCTCCTTCTGAAAAGGAATGCTTTCTACTCAATGGTTCAGCAGTTCTGAACCAGGAGTGCTGGTGTGCCTTCTTTCACATACTTCTTTACCTTGACTTATTGCCTCAGCCAAAAGATCTGTCTAGTGCAGGGCTAGGCAAAATAACATGCACGGGCTGAACCCAGTCCGTCAAGACACCAGATCCATCCTGTGGATGCAGCAGGAGCCTCAGGCAGACTCCCTGCTTCCCCCAGACCCCTCATGCCACTCAGAAAAGCGGTTGCTGGGCTATTTGTGTTTCTTAGCTGTGAGCCAGGGGCGGGGAGGCTTCATGTGATGCTCCACCCCCAGCACAATCCCATTGGCTCATTTCTGGCCAATGGGAGATGCTTGATTGATGAAACAGGCAGTACGTGAAGCACCACTCCTTCCTATCCTCAGGCTCTTATTCACATACGCATGCATGGCCCCTGCAGCTTGTGTGGGGTGGGGCAGGCAGGGAGGCTGCCTGAGAAACGTGCTGGGTTGCTGACTGGGAGTCACTCAGGTAAGTCTCCTGGCCAGAGCCTTCCTCTGGCATCCCAGCCCTTCTCTCCCCCCAACCCTTCTGCTCCCCATTCCTACCCTCCTACCTCACATAAGCCAAACCCTCTGCCCTGCTCTTGAGTCCATACCCCCTCCCAAATATGGCATCCCAATCTCCTGCCCCAGATCACAACCCCCTCCTGCCCTAGGTCACAACCCAAATTCCTGCACCCCAGTCCCCTACCCCAGGTTACATCCCCTTCCTGTCCTATGTCATAATCCAATCCCGTGCCCCAGGTCACAACTGCCTCCTTCACCCAAACTTCCTCCCGGACCTCACAGGCCCTTTTACATACCAATCCCTTACCCCAAGCTCCCTTCTGCACCCAATCTCGAGTCCAGACCTCCACATCTCTTCCTTTAATATGGAAGACTGTGTCCCTCAACCACTTTCCAAAATCTTGTCATGTCATGCTCCTCCCCCCCCCCCCCCCCCCCCCCCCCCCCACGATTGCCCACTCCTGGTCTAGTGGATATTTTATTAGCTGCCACTACTGTGAAGACTGTTTGCTTTTACTTATGCAATGAGTGCTACCTCTGGTGTTAAGAAACCTCTTTCAGGCATATTAGCATGGGTGGTACATAAACATTAGTAAGGAGAGCAGTGATGTGTGAGTTTCATGCAAGGAGAGGACAGTGATTATGGAATGTGCCACTCATGTTGATTTTTCAAAGTGTTGCATAATTTTTTTAGTCTTCCAAAAAGTAAATGACTTGTCTTAAATCTGCAGTGTCATAATTTGCTTAAATGAAGGAAGGACAAAGTAATCGCTGGGAAAAAGATTGAATGAAGTTTGAAAATTTAGGTTAATTAGACAGTATTATTTTTATAAATATTTGCAGCCAGGAGATATCACCGGCACAGCCCACTTAGCTGTCAGTAAGTTAATGTCACTATAATACACATTTTTTTTTCTCATAAATCATGGAATTATACATAGCCAGGCTAAGAGAGTAGTAAGTATATGTGAACACATTTTCAAAGCTAACTGCTATTGAGAAAAATATGTATATTAGAAAACATAAAGAAAAGCAGCTTTCTATAACTTTTAACAATACAATTTAATTGATAAATGATAGTTCCTTTTACTTTTTAAAAAATCCTGAAATACTTCATAATAGTTCAGTGGTTCTGTAGTATTTTGTAAAAGTTAACTAATTAAATTCTACCCTTTGAAAATAACCTGCTTTCATTAGAGCAGAATCAATACGTGGTTAATATGGGGGAAAGGAGAATATTTGTAGTCTTAAGGACACAAAAGTCTCAATTAACAAAGTGTTTAATTTGTTAAATTACTTTCTGTGTCAGAATCCTTTTTTGAGATTAAACTACTTTGTTTCCAGAGAGATTGTGTTATCTGTAGCAATATCATGTTAAGTGTATTAAGGGCATTAGACTATATTTGTGACTAAAGTTGCCAGGGTTTGGAGGTACTGTACATTTAAAGATTATGGTGAAATAGAAGAAAAGTAAAGTAAATGGTTTGAATCAGTCCTATTCCTAACGCAATTTTGACAAGAAATTATTATAAGGAATTATAATGAGGAAATTATTATAAGTAATTATTTTAAGGAGGAAATTATGACACACAATAAAACTCACGTACTAATCACCAGAACCAGTGATGTTTAGAAGGCTGGAAAATTGCTAAACTGGTGCCTCTATTTATAAAACGACGACAAAACCTAAAGATTATTCTGAGAAATACTGACCAGTGAATGCCATGCTTCTGGATGTAGGAAATGGAGTCTAATGATGGAGTAATAGTTTCAAATCCCCATAGCTTATTAAAGGGAAGAAAATTTGGACCTCTTTGACCTATTGAAATATCTTTGAAAATGTTAATGATTGATGAAGGTCATTTAATGAATATGGTTATTGTGGATTTTCAAAAATGTTTTTGATGAAGTCTTGTTATAGAGTAAAAGTTCTACTTAAAGGGCTTACTCTGATTTTTCTTAAATCTTGGAGTACCTTTTGTTTTTGGAATCAGTGTGTAACAAACATATTTCCTGGGCTCTGTGGCCTAGCCAGCAGAACAGTGGAGTGGACACTGTCTGTGAGGGAGGGAGGCCAAATGCAAAAAGCAGTTTACAGGTAAAAAAATAGAAAACATGTTGTGTTCTTCAACTTTCAAAAGACCAAAATTGAGTGGGGAAAAAGTTGAATTTTCCCATATTTGGCCTCTGACTAATTGGTTTGTTCATTGAGCTTATGTGTTCAATTTTGAGTTTCTTGTTTTATATATTAACTCAGCATTGCCCGGTAGTGCCTCTACTCTAAATTTTGCCCTTTTTGTCTTTTTTCTGTAAGGTTTATTGAGAAGCAATCCTATTCCAGGTTCATCCTGTTTTTCTGGCTCTTCTGGTTCAGCCTCTTTCAACATTCGCTTAGTTATGTCAGTTTTGAAGACTGTATTTGCTTTGGTGATTCTGTCTTGTTTCTTTTTGATTTTTATGAGAAGCAGTCCCATTCCAAGCACATCCCATTTTCCTGGCACAGCCAAGTGTTTACATGGTTTTAAGTTATGATAAGAGAAAGCTGTGTACTGAATTTGGTGGTCCTAGCTCTTACTATTTAGGAGGAGTGCTTGATCAAATAGACTAACACTCTAAAATACATAGTAGATGATTTCTGACACGGAAGTGAACAGCCGTCATGCTGATGGCACAATGTTATTTTAGTTACCAAATCTGTGGAGGCTTTTATGAAATTCTGGTTGTACATAAATATACTGGAGAATCAAATAGAAGCAAATAAAACGTTGGCCAATACTTTCAAATGGGAGTACCTGTAAAATTAGACACCTAAATAAGAGTCTTCTGGTTTTCAGAGGTAGTGAGCAGCTGCAGTTTTCATTGACTTCATTGGAAGCTGAGGATGGTCAGTACCTCTGAAAATGAGACCCCTTATTTAGGTGTCTAACTTTAATTTGGAGATTCTGGCTGTTACTTACACTAGCAAAAAAAAGTTTAATATACACTTTTAATATATTAGCTCTGAACTTTCAAGACCCTTTGAGGAAAAGACTTGAAGTCCTTATAGATCACTTGGTGAGGATGTTACTAAGCACAGCAGCAGGGTAGGCTGGCATAACCACTCCTCTGCATCTGAGGGGGGCCCCGCCACCTTGCAGTTCGGCCTGCTAGAGTATTCTTCCAAAGGGAAAAAAAACCCAAAGGGTCAATTTGAGGTTCTCAGTGTGTCTTGGCCTTCCAGCAAAGTGTGACCATGAACAGTGAAAGATCTGGCCTGCAGTCAGGCAGAGCTGTAGCAGTTTATACACTCAGTCTAAGGCCGTGGTGTCTGACACAATAGCCACTAGCCGCATGTGGCTGTTTGGCTGGTTGAGTGTGACTAGTTTGCTATCGCAGAACTAGTTGGACATCACAGGTCGTAGGGCTGTGTCAGGGGCGAGCACCAAGCATTGTTCTGTGGGGCTCTGGCAGGGGTGATTGCCAAGCGCAGTTCTGTGGGACTCCAGCAGGGGTGCCCGATAAGCCAGGAGACTTGTGCTTCAGAGGGTGGGGGGGGGGGGACCTAGGCTCACCTAACTCCACTGCATCCTAGCCCAGTGCCCTAAGTGGTTTGCCACTGGATCAGTAGGAAATCCACCTGCTGCATGCCAGGTCCCAACAGGCTGCAGCCGGGCAGCCCTGCTGTTGGCAGCCCACTGCCCTGCTGGCCCTTAGGTTTCCCAAACACCAGCCCTCCACCGGGACTCTGATCCTGGAACATCTGTGGTCCTGCCCAATCAGTGAGTCCCAGTTTAGAGAGGTGAAACCTGTACTCTGGTCAGGAGGAAGAGAAATGTCTCTTCACCAAAGAAAGGTAATGGCTGAAAGCCAAGAGTGGGTACCCTTGCTCAACCACTGGGCGGGAAGAGGAATGCTGATGCAGTTGCTGTTGTGATGTTTCCTTCTGTATTCCAGGAACTGAACTTAGACCATTAAGTTGTATTGAACAGATCACTGAATAGACAACAGATTTACTCATTTTATTCTTATGGTTATAATGAAATTCAACACACACAGTGCTTATTCAGATCATAGAAAACTGTTTAAAACAATATTAAACTGAGTATTTTGTTACAAAAAGTTACAATGGGATATATGCTTCCTAACTGTGTCATTAGGGGGAGCTGGAAAGTGAATGTATATTATTCTCTCAGTCAGTTCACACTTGGTAAATTAGAACCATTTATCCTTATTTCTTGACCTGTATTTTTTGTCTACAACTATGGAGGTATTTTTTAAACAGCCACATCCCGTTTGTAGAGGGCAAGTCAAGCCATGAAAAGATTGCTCTATGGTACTAATTCTCTCATAGATTCCTATTATAATGAATCATCTATTTGATTTGGACCGCTATACATCTCCACAATAAAATGAACAAAATAAAGACTGATTTTTATTAAAATGTTAGGCTCTATTGATCTTAATAGTCTACCTTTCTCGTTACATAATAATAACCTTTTCCTGTCTGTGAATCCACTGGAATTTAAAATGTAACCACAATCTCACCACAGTTCCTCAAAATTGAACAAATTCTTTCTGACACATTGGAAAGGAATCCTTTGCCAATAATTAGAGACAGAAAATGTTAACATTCCCAGGACTAGATTTACATTAATATGAGTTAAAACAAAAAATACTCCCAAAATTAAAACTAATATTAAAGTCAACTTGTTAATTTTTATTTTCTTTTGGTCGTGACTTGCTATAATTTATAAATTAAGCCATGAGTGAATTAGGAAATTAATGTTTGCTTTTTTCATTCTCACCCCAAATCTTTCAAACACTTAAGCATTTGCATAATTTTGTGCATGTGAATAGTCCAGTTGAACTCAGTGCAGATTGGACCTCCCTGGTCCCAGCACCCTCAGGACCTGACCGGTCCTGAATAAGGGAATTTGCCGGACTAGGGGAGGTTGTATCTGGCTCCCTTGCTCCTGGCTCGCCCCAACCATGGACCAGCCTCCTGGCTAGCTCCCCCTTGCTGCCAGCCTCGCTGCCCTGCCATTCCCCCCACCTCTTTCCCTGCTGTGCCAGACAGCCCAGCTTCATGCACACCAGGGTCCTGGCCCCCGCCAGACAGCCCTACTGTGGGTGCCAAGCTGCTGGCCCTCGCCCAGGAGCCCTGTTGGGTTGTGCCTGGCTGCTTGGTTGCAGTGTGCTGGGTAGCCAGCAGTAGGGAGCCCAGCCACCAGCCCTCCACTGGGACTCTGGTTCTGGAACATCTATAGTCCTGCCAGACAACAGATGTTGCTAGTCCAGGGAGTCCCAGATTACAGAGGTTCAACCTGTAGTACTGTTCATGTGACTGATTCTTTGTGGGAATCCTACTTTTTAAATACACTTCAGTTACAATACAGGAAAAAATGATCATGTAAACGCATGGGAATTTGGAAATGCTCTCATTTCTTGCTAATGTTCTTGGATAGTTTCAAGCAAACTAGCTTATTGTTCCTAATGTTCTCAATCCTGCTGCTGATATTGTTCTCAGTATATTTTAGCTCAGTGTCTTAGCCAAGACATTGATGGGGGAAGGCTGAGTATCTTAAGCATCAAGTTTGAGACCTAGATGATCCTTAGCCATTCTTCCTTCCAATTAAGATATAGTAAATTGAGTTTAATGCAGTTTGTACTTGTAGTTGACTCTAATGGATAGAAATTGGGTGGAGATGGAAAGAAAGTAATTATTTAAAATGAAGTCATGTCTAGTTTGTGTGGATTTGAGCTTCCATGGGCCTCTCGAGTAGAGGTTAGCTTCGGAATCTATGACCAAAACCCTTCATTAGGGATGTGGAAGACTAGTTGACTATCTGATAAGCAAAAGCTTATCCAATATTCAATTCACTAGTCGACTAGTTGCTTCCTCCCTCTTGCTGCTTCTATCAGAAAGAGGCAGCGGGGGAGGAGGAAGAGAAGGGGAGGCTACAGAGCAAGCAGTGCTGCATGGAGCCAGAATCAGCTAGGGACTCCCCACGGACTCCGGGTTCCATGTGACTCTGCCTCTTTGGAACGCTGTGTGGAGCTCCCCGTGGCGTTTCAAAGCGTCAGCGCTGCAGGGAGCCCCATGCAGTGTGTGGCAGTGCCGCATGGAGCCCATGCTTAGCTGGTGGCTCCCAGCTGGCCCCCGTCTCCACGCCACGTTTCAAAGCAGCAATGCCACTGGGAGCAAGGGGACAGCAGGTGACTCAGTCAGTCCTCCGCTGGCCCACTGCTCCCCGCATTGCTTTTGCCTTTGAAGTGTAGCCAACAGCCCTGGGGCTGTTGGCTACACTTCAAAGGCGAGGTTCCCTTATAGACTAATGGAATAGTCAGTGCAAATTGCACTGAGTATTCGATTAGCCTATTAATCTAAATTTAACATCCCTCCTCTAAATATGCCCCTCTGTTGTGCAAAATATTATGATTTGGCTTTCTGCCGGGCTACAGCCCTCCATCCCCAGAATAACTGGATTTCATTGGCAGTGAGCTTGTAAGTGCTTTAGATACTTTTGAGAGAAAAGACAGTGAGTAATTTAAAATATACTTTAAGGTGTATTGTTGCACACCCAATCTTCAATGAGCAAGTCTGTAGAAGTAAATTTATACAGGAAAGGTGTTATTGATCTTCAGAGTTTTAACAGTTTTTTTTAAACTAAAGATATAATTTAAAACCACAAAATCAAGAAAACTCTCAAACTTGACCAAAAAATTCTAGTATTTATGGGCAAAGGATGCAGATCGGATAATGTTAATGATGGGATAGGTATGGCCAGATACTATTGGAGAACTGAATGTTAACTATGAATTTCTGTGCTTTTCTGAGTTAAAAACAAAGCTTTAACATTCAATACAATGTGTGGTGTGAAAAACACAAAGTATAACAATTTGTATCGAGCAACCAACGCAGAGAAGAAGACTACCAAACTAAAAACCTATTTCATTCACAAATCATAGAAATGAAAGCTAGAAGGAACCCTGCGAATTCATTAAGTCTATCCCACTGTGCTGGGGCAGAGCCAAATATACCTAGATTATCCTTTATTATTGTTGTGTCCAAACTGTTCTTAAAAACCATCATTGATGGGGATTTCATGACCTCCCTTGGAAGCCTAGTCGAGGGCTTCACTACCTTTAAAGATTTTCTTAATAGCTGAGGTAAGTCTCCCCTGTGCAGGTTAAGCACATGCTTCTTGTCCTGCCATCAGTAGACATGGAAAATGATTGTCATCCTGCTCACTACAGCCATTAACAATCACATATTTGAAAACTGTTACCAGGTTCCTCCCTCAAATTCATTTTCTCAAGGCTACATGTGCCCTTTTCTTAACCTTTCCTGGTAGGTCACATTTTCTAAACTTTTTATCATTTTTGTTGCTCTTCTCTGGACTCTCACTAATTTATTCACATATTTCCTAAAGTGTAGCACCCCAGAATTGGCCACAGTACTCCATTTGAGACCTCACTAGTGCTAATGAGAGTGGAGCAATTACCAGCTGTTTCTTGCATATGACACTCAAGTTAATACACCCAAAAATGTGAGCCTCTTTTTTTGCAACTGCAGCACATAATTTACTCAGATTCAATTTGAGATGCACTGTGACCCCACAGATCCTTTTCAGAAATACCAGTTACTCCACACTTTGTAGTTGTGCATTTGATTCTTCCTTCCATCCTAATTAAAGTACTTCGCACTTGTCTATTGAATTTCATCTTGTTAATGTCATACCAGGTCTGCAATTAGTCGCAGTTGTTTTAAATTCTAATTCTGTGATCCAAAATGCTTGGCAACCTTTCCTGTTTGGTATCACCAACATATTTTTTATGAACATTATCCACGTCATTAATGAAAACATTGAATATTACTGACCCTATTGGTTCCCACTGGATTAGGGATGTAATAGTATAGTTGATTAACTGATTAACCAATAAGCAAAAGCTTATAGGTTTAATGCTATAGACTACATGCATTTCTCCCCCACCCCTTGCCAGTAATTTTTTTAGCAGGCTGGCCAGCAACCCAGCTCAGTCCCAGCTTGCACTGCGTCCTGGACCTACCTCCGCTGTGGCTCTGCTTTTAAAGCGTATTAGGAGCCAGGTGGGCAGGCAATCTGGCTCAGTTTTGGCTCGTGCCGGGTCTGGGAGCTCAGACCCCTCGACCCCGGACAGGGGCTGCCCGGTGACTATAGAATAGTCGACTACCCAATAGGAATTCATGAGGTTAATTGACTATTCAGTTAACCGATATTTAACATCCCTGCACTGGATAAGGTCTCCCAGTTTGACAGTGAACCATTGATAATTATTCTTTGGTTGTGTTCTTTCAACCACTTTTACATCCACTGTAGGTGCAAGAGAAAGCTTGGAGCACTTGGTCTGGTGCAAAATCTTTGAACCAGAAGTTATGAACCAAAATTAGGCCATGTTTTAAAGTAGATGTTTACAAGTTCACTGTCGAAAATATAACCTTGGCAAAAGTACTGCTACCATTGCTAAAGCACAGACATTCCTGAGAAGCAACACACATTGGCTGTGTCTAGACTGGTCAGTTTTTCTGGAAAATCAGCCGCTTTTCCGGAAAAACTTGCCAGCTGTCTACACTGGCCGCTTGAATTTCTGCAAAAGCACTGACTTCCTACTGTAAGAAATCAGTGCTTCTTGCGGAAATACTATGCTGCTCCCGTTCGGGCAAAAGTCCCTTTTGCGCAAAGCTTTTGCGCAAAAGGGCCAGTGTAGACAACTCAGATTTGTTTTCCGCAAAAAAGCCCCGATCGCGAAAATGGCGATCGGGGCTTTTTTGCGGAAAAGCACGTCTAGATTGGCATGGATGCTTTTCCGCAAAAAGTGCTTTTGCGGAAAAGTGTCCGTGCCAATCTAGACGCTCTGTTCTGAAAATGCTTTTAACGGAAAACTTTTCCGTTAAAAGCATTTCTGGAAAATCATGCCAATCTAGACACAGCCAAAGGGTATGTGTGAGAACACACTCCAAAGAAATTAGCCCAGGAACATCCTGACCAGATACGAGGATGTTTTGCTTAAGACACCTGGAGCATGATACAAATGGAGGTAACAAACAGATGTCATGAAACACATGAAGTGGTATGTAAATAGTTTTTCTTAGTATATAAATTTTGGGGTTTCTTGCCTTATCCCTTTGTGTAGCCAAGGGGACAACAGAAATTCCCGCTGCTGACTGAACCCTGGGCACTTATGTTGTAGTGTCACAGCTCCGTAGTTACAGGTTCGCTCATACTGTGCTTTAAGGGCAATAAACCTGGCTGATTACCTTTGTCACTGAATCATGCCAGTGGTCGTTCTTTATGAAAAGTATTGAGGTCTTTTTTTAAAAAGCTGCATCCTAGGCTTGTGTTGTCCAGAGTAGGGATGTAAAATTCTATTTAATTGTTTAACTAGTTAAATGTATTGTTCTCTCTCCCCTGTCCCCCATCAACTAAACCAGTAACCCTGTCAAAGAAGGAAATTAGGTAGGTTTGTCATGCTTTGTTCTTGATAAATCCATGCTGGCTATTCCAGATAAGTTCATTATCTTCTAAATTCTTACAAACTTATAATTTATTTATTTTAGTATCTTTCTGGGTATCAGAGTTTAAAAATTTTTAATGTCTGCCTTTTAGGTACATTATCCTTATTTTGCTGCTCTCGCTCCTTTCTTTCCTTAGATTTATGACATCTGTCCTTTCATGATCAGTTTCACCCAAATGTCTTTCTGTTTTCAGATTTATAACAGATTCCTCCCTGTTGGTGAGAATTAGATTTTTAAATCTGATTTCTGAGAGGAACTATATACATTTAGTCTAATATTTTCCACAATTGACTCTGAAATTAGATTTCTACAGCACCATTTAAACACCTAAATAAATGAATGTATTTTCAAAATGTTGAACATCCTCTAATTTTCAGAAGCAATTAAGTGCTTAAATGTTTTGAAAAATATTAGTTTGAAGTCTAACTAAGTTCCTGCTTTTGAAAATCCTGGCTTAAAAACATAACACGTTTTTCACCATACTGACCTTAGAAATTCACTTGCGCTAATAAATGGGTTGTCACTTTTTTTTTTTTTTACATTGAATACGTTCAGATTATTTTAAGAAGTAGACGCTTAGTTGTTTCTGTGTTAGTAAATGTTTATAAGCCTGATTTTTTTTTCCAAGATGCATTACAGGTTGAATCTTCCTAATCTGGCGCACTCTGTCCGGCAGCATCCATGGTCCGACGTGATTTTAATTGGCTGGATGTCTACTTACCCTGGGTGCAGCTTAGTTTCCCATGGTCCCATAAAGTTTGTTTACAGCCACTAGTCCTGGCTCTCAGGGTTCTGTGCTGTTATTTTGCTCTAATTTACCCCTAAATGTCTTCCAAGAGACCCGTAAATGGTGGTAGTGTTGGCAATGTTGTTGGACAATATTGACCTCCCATGGTTTGGCAAATTCTCTAGTTCGGCACTGGTCAGGTCCTGAGTGTGCCAGACTAGAGAAGTTCAACCTATATTATTGTTTTATACTTTCAGTTTGTTGTATGTCTAAATTTCTCTGTTTAATGCTAATCATTTCAAGAATTATACAAATTATTATTATAATAGAAGCCAAAACAAACAGAGAGCATTATAATATAAGTTGTGCTGATGCTATATTTTAATGTGCATGTTAAGAGATTAAATGGATTTTACTTTCTTGTAGGAGAAATCTAAACTATTTTTCCAACGCTTATGCTGCTGCAGTCAGTGCTGTGGACCCTGATGCTGGAAATGGAGAACTCTGCATTAAAGTTCCTTCAGAGCTATGGAAACATGTTGATGGTAAAGTGTAGAGACCATATTGATACTTAAATTAAGGTACTGCAGATTTGATAGCCAGGGCATTTTGTACTGAAAGACATTAGATTGAAGTGAACATAAATAATATATTCAGTTATGTAGATTTAATTTGAATGACTCTTTCCCCTTCCCCACAAAAAGAATCCCACCAGCACCTTTTTGGAAAGAATAAAAAGCCCAGATCCACAAAGTTGCAGTGCTCAGCTTCGCAACACCTAACCAACAGCTGACGCAACAATGCAATTTTCAGAACCTGAGTTAGCTACCTGAGAATGGGATTCGTGAAAGCTAGCATGTTAGGCAGGGAACTTCCTAAGCACAGGTTGAACCTTTCTAGTCTGGTACTTTCTGGTCCGGCAGCATCCATCAGGCGTGATTTTAGTTAGCCAGAGGTCCATGTATCATGGGTGTGGCCAAATTTCCTCTGATCCCATAAAGTTTGTTTACAGCCAGCAGTCCTGAATCTCAGTGTTCTGTGCTATTATTTAGCTTTAATTTTCCTTAAATGTCTTCTAAGAGCCCAATAACCAGTGGAATTGTTGGTAATACTGCTAGACAATATTGACCTCCCATGGGCCAGCAAATTCTCTGGTTTGGCATTGGTCAGGTCCTGAGGGTGCCAGACTAGAGAGGTTCAACCAGTAGTGAAAAATGCTGTTCTCTCATGGAGTTAGGCAACTGAATAAGGATTACAGGGGAGATGCTTTAAGTATAACAAATGGACGAGAGGGGAAGTTGATAGTAGTGAATAGCAATAAGTTAGCAATTATAGAAAACTGATAAGCAAAAGGACATAAGTCTATGGCCATCAAAGATAAGGACAGCAAAAATAAGTTTTTAAAATATACTAGGTGGCTATGCCCCTTGCTTGCTACACTCACAACCCCCCTCTCTCTGGGGGTAGTTGTCTGGCAAGAGGGGAGGAGGCAGGAGTAGCCTGGGGGTGCATGTTCTTGGCAGAAGGAGTGAGGGAACTGGGAGTGCGGGGTGTCAGCTTCGGGAGGGCTGAGTGTGGGGGTTGGGGGTGCAGGGTGTTGACTTGGGGGGTATGAGTGAGCGGGGTATGAGTGAGCAGGGTAGAGATGGGGGG
Source organism: Apalone spinifera (assembly GCA_030068395.1). NCBI lineage: Eukaryota > Metazoa > Chordata > Testudines > Trionychidae > Apalone > Apalone spinifera. Next base: position 20,051,709 of record CM057846.1, read on the forward strand.
GGGTCTCAGCAGAGGGGGTAGTGAGCAGGGTGGGGGTGCATGGCATAGTTCCTGCTAAGGTGTGCCCTGTGTGGCCGCACACACAAAATTATTCCCCTGCCCACGTCCTCTGGAGAACTGTGCAGCAACTCTTGCATGGCAGGCAGCTGCTCTGATGGGCAGGGCTGGCTGAAATGACATGATGAGGGAGCCGCTGGGGTGGGGGGGGCCAAGACTACCGTGGCTGTGTGGTGGAGGGGAAGGCCCTAGTGGCTAGAGCTGCCAGGTGGCAGGGGGGCCGGGGCCTGTTGTGGCAGCTCAGGCCGGGAATGGGACCCGGCAGGGGGCAGGATCTGCTTTGGTGGCTGGGAACAGGACATGCTGCGTGGCTGGGAACAGGACATGCTGCATGGCGGGGAGAGGGGAGCCTTGCTCCAGTGGCCAGAAACATGTGCATGTGTGTTAATCAAGTGGGTGCCACGGTGGCACACATCCAAACCAGCGCACATGACCTCCATATTTGTGCATAAGCCAAAACTCACTCTGCTTATGGTTGGAAAATCTTAGAGGAAACACTGGTGCGGGGCCTCAGTGGCGGGGTGAGTGAGCAGGATGGAGGTGTGGGGGTCTCGGCAGAGCAGTGAGTGAGGCAACTGCCCCCTTCCCCCCCGGCGGTGCAGCCCTTCCCCTCTCTCCCCCCATGGCACAGCCCCCCAGGGCATGTAGTAGGAGCCCGAGCTGGAGCAGCCCATGCCCAGAGGGGATCTTGCTGAGGCTGGCCATAGCAAGCGGCTGAGGACAGAGGCAGGCAGCGGCAGCAGCATGTGGATGCTGATGATGTTATGACATCATTCTGTTGTCTGGCAGGACATTTTATATCTATCTATCTATCTATCTATCTAGAGGGGGAGATTAGGAACAAAAAGAATCCTGACAATGATATTATCCTTGACTAGATGGAAATGGTTGGATTAGCAATAGTGTGGTAAACGCAGAAGTGTTCAGTACATGTTTTCTCCCAATGTACAGAAGAGAAATAGAATATAGTCTCCTCAAATGGTTATAACACTTTTTGCATCCACCAGCATCTCTGGAAAATATTAAACAGAAGCAACTAAAGTTGACGTTTTAAAATCAGCAGGTCCAGATAACTTGCATCTAGGTGTCTTAAAAGAGCTGCAGCTCACTGGTTGTTAATGTTGATTTTCAAGAAATCATGGAGCACTGTGGAAATTCCAGAAGAGTATAAGAAATCTAATTTTGTGCTAATTTTAAAAAAGGGTAAAGGGGATGATCCATGTGATCATAGCTCTGTCAGCCTGACATGCATCCCAAGGAAGACAATGGAGCAGCTGACATAACACTTGATTATTAAAGAACTAACAGAGAATAATGTAATGTCATTAATACAAGTCTACAGATGTTTCTGTAGAATAGATCCTGTCAGCCTAATTTAATATTTTTATGAGATTACAAGTTTGGTTAAGAAAAGTAATAATTTTCATGTAATAGACGTCTGTAAAAAACTAGACTTATATCAAATTAACACGACACACATTAAATGGATTAAAAACTGTCTACCTAATAGATCTCAAAATATAATTTAAATGGGGAATCATCAAATGGGCATGTTTTCAGTAGTTCTCTCAGGGATCAATTCTTGGCCCTGTGCTATTTAATATTTTTATCACTAACCTGGAAGAAAATATAAAATTATCACTGATAAAATTTGCAGGTGACACACAAATTGAGGGAGTGGTAGATAATGAAGAGGACAGGTCATTGAATCAGAGTGATCTGGATCACTTGGTAAACTGGGCACAAGCAAGCAAAATGCATTTTCATATGGCTAAAAACGTCTACATCTAGAAACAAAGAATATAGGCCAGGCTTAAAGGATGGTGGATTCTTTCCCGGGAAGCAGTGACTTTGGGAAAGATTTGGGGGATGTGGTGGATAATCAACTAAACATGAGCATCTATTTTAATGCTGTGGCCAAAAGAGCTGATGTGATCCTATGATGCATAAACAGGAAAATTTGGAGAGATTATTTTATCTCTGTATTTGGCATTGGTGCAATTTTTTTTGGAATACTGTGCATATTCCTGGTGCCTGAAGGTTATTGATGAATTGGAGACGGTTCAGAGAAAAGCTGTAATAATTACTAAGGGATTAAAAAGCATGCCTTATAGTGATAGACTGAAAGGGCTCAATCTGTTTAGTTTAAGAAAGAGAAAGTTAAGGGTTACTTGAATAGCGTCTGTAAGTATCTGCTTGGGGAGCAAATATTTAATAATGAGGTCTTCAGACTAGCAGAAAAAGGTCTAGCATGATCCAGTGGTTGGAAGCTGAAGCTAGACAAATTCAAATGAGAAATAAGGCATACATTGATAATAGTCAGAATAATTACCCATTGGAACAATTTAGCATGAGTTTTGGTAGGTGGTTCTTTAGTGACAAGTTTTGAATCAAGGGACTGATGTTTTTTCTAAAAGCTCTGCTTGAGAAATTATTTTGGGGGAAATTCTATAGCTTATGTTATACAAGAGGTCAGAGTAGATGATCACAATGGAATTTAGGTGCCTAAGCTGTGTTTTTGTGTTTTTTAACTGAGAATGAATTAAGCACCTGCCTTACTTAATGCAAAATGAGAAGAAGAGATGGTGATTGATGCCCATATTTATAACTTTCCTCCCAGTGGTTAGAAATTCACTTGGCATGTAGAAGGCCTTGGGTTGAATTTTCCTCTGCCTGAGGTGAGAGAGGATTTGAACAAGGTCTCTCACATGACTCAGGAGAGTGTGCTAACCACTGAGCTATGAGATGTTTTGTTAAAGCTGTTCTGCTTT